>BTHU01000022.1:43322889-43805389 GCA_036184795.1 Tokudaia tokunoshimensis | reverse complement strand
GCCACCATGTGGTTGTTGAGAATTGAACTCAGGACCTCTGGAAGCTCAAGGAGCCAGTGCTCTTAACCACAGAGCCATCTCTCCAGCCTGAGAGTGAGGTCTTATACTAACTGCTTGCACTTGCCCTCTTCTCCACGAGAGTCCCTGTCCCCATTGACTCTGGTCATCAAATTGTCTATGAGTCTAGATTCTGTTTAGAATAGTCCCATCTAGGAGAGGACAGACACCACTATTGTACTTTTATGAAAGCTGAATCTTGGGCTTCCATCAACTCTAGCATCTCCCTCCTCCACAAGTCTGGGAGAACCACCTTTTGTTTCCCTGAAGCATGGCATACGGGATTCACTGTTACTGGTATTTGTGTAAAAACTGCTCAAAGAATGTCCAATTGTGTATACAAACAACATGAGCTCTCACAGGGATATCTCACTGCAAATTACACCAGCATGGCTCCAGTAAGGGAGCTCAGATTAAAAACTAGAAGCCCGGGATTTGTGATAGACCCTTTTGTAGTGAGAGAAGAGGGAAAATCCACAGGTCTGTTTGTTCTGGTGAGTATGGGGTTTTACCTCATAATCACAAGGATAAAATACAGTTGTCCCTCAGGAAATTGGTCTCAGGGCTCTTGCTGACACCAACTCTGTGACTGTTGACATATTTAATATAAAACAGGATCACATCGGATATGACCTATAAATACATCCACTTAGGTTAAATCATCTCTGGGTACTTATACATCTTAGTATGGTATATATATCAAATAATTAGCCGCTGTGTTCTATTTTTAAACCCTTGTAAGTAAAATATATTTTCAGCTTCCAGTTGGTCAAATCATGAGTGGAGAGCTCACATGTGTGAGTAGCAGGGAACTGTGTTTTCTGTCTGATCTTTCCTGAGAGAATTTTTGATAACTTCTGTACACTGCAGAGTAACCACAATACTTTTAGTCCTCATGGAACCCAGAGTTGCTGGGCAGAAAGACTAAGCAGGAACTCATGGGCCATGTTTAGCCTCTGTCTTCTTGTTGGGATGGTCTGTTATATAAGAGCATGTGGCACTGTGGGAAGCTGGAGGGACATAATTAAGCGAGTTGTGCCATAGGAGTGGGGCAGGTCCCCTCTGCGTGTGTTGCTTTTCCAGGTATTCCGTTGCATCTGACTCAAGACACTTCATGGGGAGGAAGGATCTAGAACAAGTTGATTCCAGGTCACATCTCTTACGGAAAGTCACCCTGAGGTACTTAGTTCTGAACTAGGAGAGAAAATGGGTCTCATGTTCTATCATGTAGCTGTTTAGGCAATACTGCAAGGGGCAGCTGGTCCCCCTAGGATCTTACCTGTAGTATCTACCCTCCAATTTTCCCCTGTACAACTTTCTCCTAGAACATTCTGAATTCTTTAAAACCCAGAAGAAATTCTCTCCAAATCTAACAAAACCTTCCCGGATGTAGGGTGAAGCCATCCTTCCTTCTCGTGTGTCATGTCCGAGTCTGTCGCTGTTGTTTAGGGTAGTTCCCTGCCAGTGGTGATTCTCTGCACCCGTAAGATGACATTACGGGTGTTTTGTCCGGGTTACAGTCATTCAGGTTCTCTGTGACTGGTAATAAGAACACCAGGCAGGTGCTACTCTGATTGCTTTATTAATATTTCATCTTCATAGCAGTCTCATGAGAGAGATGCCTTCTCTCACCCTCTGGTGGACCACGGCTGGCACACCTATAAAAACAAAGAAGTTACAAGGAGAGAAAATATGACACTTGTTTTATCAAAGTTCTGTGTGTCAGGAATTTTCAGAAATAGAGACCCAAAGACAAAGGAAAGCTCCTGTTGGAGCTTAATGGAGGATGGGCATATTGTGAAATGTGATGGAGCGAGACCTTTTGCCTTGCTGGCGATGGACAGAGCCCAGCAGAACTCTCCAGCATCTCCTTACCTCCCTGGTTTAAGGAAGGCCCTTCTGGAATGCTGGTTTTACTGGCTAGTTGTCAATCTGACACAGACCTGAGAAAAACTAAACCTCTTTTGAGGAATTGCCTCCCATCAGATTGGCCCATGGGCATGCCTGTGAGGCATTTTGTTGATTAATGAGAGGCTGCCCTTCTGTTGGATTGTACAAGGGGCAGGCTGAGCAAGCCATGGCGAGCTAGCTGTGTTTCTCCACGAAGACTGCTTCAGTCCCTGCTTCTAGAAGCTGCCTTGACTTCCCTGACAATGAACTGTTATTTTGAAGGGTAAGATGAAATAAATTCTTCCCTTGCCAGGTTGCTTTTTGGTCGGGTATGTATTATTCCAGGTGCAAGGAGCAAACAAAAAGAATTGTCCCTAGCAAGAAAGGAGAAGGGAGAGGATGACTTCCCAGGATTGTGTCTGTAGGTTTGATGGAGACACTCCTAGAGTCTATGATGTGAGAGAAGATAATGCCTGGTTTCTACGGCCTGCTTAAAGCAGAAAAAGAAGAGCAGGGCCCAGAGGACCAGTGCCCTTCAGATCTAAGTCCCAGGCTGCAGAGTAACAGACTTGGGCTGCGTCTTGTATTAACACCCAGGCCACTCTCTGACCCTGGATAAAGCTGTACCTATGTGGGGAATGAAGCTCAAATGACCAAGGGAAGGAGGCCATGAGGAAGTGTGCCGTGCACCGTGGGCCGTTAGACCGCCTTAGCTGCTGAGGCCGGCTATTTTGTGTGGAGGAGCTAACCAGCACTGTGTGGTACTGAGTCCTCCCTGCCAATCTGATGTAAACAAATTTCTTAGGCTGGCCCTAGAGTTCGGTGTGGCTGACTGAGGTGGAGAACGAAGAAGGGAAACTTTTTTTGTTTTTTTGTTTGTTTGTTTGTTTTTGATCAGCAGGTTTGGAAACATTGAGTGCTTGGCTGAGAGCTGGTGGAAGGACTGCAGTGTTTCCTGTGGCTGTCAGTCTGGCTTCTGAGATAGGGAATTGGGCCTTGGCTCAGCCTCTTGCAGCAGGGACGTGTGCAGTCACAGAGGGAAAGGCCTTGCAGGGAGGAGGGGAGCAGAGGCGGTACAGCAGAGGAAAAGGAATTTGAAAAGCAAATATCCAAAAAGAAAAAAAGAAAAAAAAAACCAGAACAAGGGAGGAAGTATGTGCATTAGTTTGCAAAATAATGAATTTTCCAGTAGAAATGCTGATTCCCAAAGCTGGGGAGCCCAGAGTGAGGGGAAGAGGCCCAGCAGGCTGCTCCAGTCTCATCCTGTTTTCCACTGAATTTCTTCAAGAGGAAAGGAGTCTGGAATAGGCCTCTCTGAGCCTTGAGCTGCTGGCTCCCTTTCTGGAATAGCTGCTGTTTAATAAAAACTGCTGCAGGTTTCCTGGATTTTAAAAACAAACGATTTGCTTGAGTATTCCTTCACATTAAAACAAACAAAAACAAAACAGTCTCTGCATTTATATTTAAGGAGCAAGTGATTCATTCATTTATTCGTTTGCCTGGAAAATTTTGAGCTGTTTTGAGCCATGGTGTTTGGGGCAGCCTGGCCTGCAGAAGTGATTAAGAAGGGGTTCCTACCTTTGAGCAATCAAAGCAGGAAGTGACACGCTCAGATTCAAGTAAACCACAAATGAAAGTATTCTGCTTTGCATGTTAATTTTGTTTTATTTGTTTGTTTGTTTGATCATTTTATCTCCTGCCAATTTGCACCCAGTAAGCTACAGTTAATTGTATTTTGACCATATTGTGTGAATTGGAAAAAATTACACAGAAGATTTGGGAGGCTTTCCTGGAGAGTCTCTCCACCAGGTGATGATGATTCAGTATGGACTTAGGAAAAGCTTCCTGCCCTGTTCCATTAATGTCTGCCCTAATCTATTCAGCAGTTCTCTTTCTCTTGAGAAGCTGAGGAGACAAACAGCCTCAATTCCTTTTTTTCCCCTAATACTCCATGCATAGCCAGTGCCATAAGACGACGGTGTGTGTAAGAAAAATTCTGGACAGATACATTTGTAAATATGTATATTGGATATGGCAAGTTCCCAGTACAAATATTTGTGCTAGAGTCCCAAGAAGTTCAGCGGTGAAGCCAGCCCCACACGATTTTTAAAAGAATGCTCTAGAAACTGCATCATGGGTTGTTGTTTCAGGCAGGTGTTGCCTGTCTCCTGACATATGTGGATGTGAGACACAGGACACGTTGCCTGGTCTGATATGGTACTTATTTCAGAAGTCTGTTAGGAAAAGTATATAGTACTAATAACAACAGTTATTAGTAGCTACTATTTGATCCCATGTTTTCCAAGAGACTTGACTCTACCCTCCCCCTTCCTCCTCGTTTTTCTTCTTGAATTCTTTAATATCTCAGAGAACTCATGTCTTGTGAGAGATGCTGAAGAGAGACCAATACCAGAAGTCCATGTGTAGTTTCAGCTAGCAGTCCCAGAGTGGAAAACAGCTCCTAAGCCCTGAGGACTAGGTGATGTAGTCCTCAATTGGAGGACCAAAGTCAATGACCATTGGGTGGCAAATGTTAGTTGTATAAGTGGACTGTGTTTTATGCCAGTCATCAAATGACAAGAATAATAACTCAGGGTAGTAAACAAGTGTAGTAAAATTCATGGATCAGGAGTCTTTCCGTTCCAAGCAGGAGAACCGGTCCTCAAACTCACAGAAAATGAGAAAATTCATTTGTTCCTGCATCTAGGAAGGGTTGGCAAGGTGATAGAAACCAGAAACTCGGCAGCTAGGATCTTGCTCTCCCATCTTTGTGCCATCCCTCTCTCCGTTGACTTCTGCCCTTTTTGCCTCTTTTTCTTCTTTCAAGGTCTTACCCCATATGAAAGACACAGATCTGCAGATGGTTTTAGCTTTCCAGTACTTAGAGAGAGAGCCCTTTATGCTAACATCTTATGGGCAGTCACCAGAAACAGATTTGTTTGGGTCCCGTTTGCTTTTGGTGCCAGTCACTGGTGTCAGAGACGTGGCTCACATATTATCTGTCAGGCAGTAGTTGTTGGTGTGAGGCCTACTACCCTAAAGAAGCCTTAGAGAAGTTGGATGGATAGAATTCCCTACAGCTGTGAGTGACAGAATTGGGTAAGATTACTGTCCTCATGTGAGGTGCAGGTGTTCATGGTTTCCCATTGAATTCATTTTCCTATTGGCTTTTAGCATCTTGAAACAGACCCCTGTATTTCTTCAACAAATTCTCACTATATATCTCCTCTCCCTTTTTATACACTTGATATTATTAATGCCCACTTGTAAAGCTAGTCTGTATAATGAGTGTTTTCAAAAGCGAGATTACAATCAACCTTCTTTAGAGCCCCAGTTCCTAATCAGGGGAGTCCTATCCTCATTTCCATCCCCAGGGGCAGTTAGTAATGCCTGAACACTTTGTTATGTCATGACCTTGAGGTCCTCAGTAGCCTGCAGTGCCCTTGACTGCACCTTTCTCAACTATCATGTGGTCCCAAATGCCTTGATTGTGAAGCCTGCTGCAACAGTTACTTTGTGAGAATAGAAATTTTCTTGGCCAAGTTTGTGAATCCAAATTGTATGGATTTTAAAGCTCACTTTTTTTTAAAGCACTTGCTTATGATTTCCACCTACTCTTGATTGTAAGAGTGTATAAATAGGGGGAGGGATGGACCTTACTTGGCAGGGTGCTTACTGAGCACCCAGATGCTCCAAGTTTCACCCCCAGCACTGCCCAAAGCTGTACACACAGAGAGGTACATGTTCATAAACAAGAAGATCGGGGACCATCTTGGCTACATAGTCAATTTAAGCCAGTGTGGGCTGCATGAGAACTTACCTATAAATAAATTAGCATATGAACATTATGTTTTATATTCTTACCAACCAATAAACTTTTAAGATCAATATGGTTGACAAACATACTTTATGATTTTAATTCTCATCCCTTTATTGTGTCTTCTGTGTATCTATTAGGCATGCATCTCCTCTTCTCAAGGTTGTGTTGCTCATTTTCTCCAGGTTATACAAGTGTTTCCCTAATAACAACCTCAGGAGAAATGGTTGTAAAGGACTGTGACGGCAGGTTGGGTCCTCTTTGTGCTGATTATTTTCTTAGCTTGTTACTGTAGGTACGCATCCACAGCAGTTTTGGAGTGCAGAGCTGTTTTGTCTTCTTTCTGTGAAGCTATTACTTAGGTCCTACAGGCCTTGAGGATAAAGTTCTAGGATACAGTGTCCTTAGAGCTAACTCCTTCTGAGACCTCTCGCATTGGCTTATACAGCCTCACATGCTTTTTCCTGTGTGCCTGCCTCTCTCCTCATTCTTGTCAGGACAGCGGCCATGCTGGGTCAAAGCTCTAGTTTTCTTACTCCATCACTGGTTCAGGAGCCCTGTCTTTGTTTACAGTGACATCCTGAGGTCGTGGGGGTTAGAACTTCATCAGAGGAACCAGTGTGGAGGCTTCACAGTCCACTGCAGTTACTATTGAAGAGACTCTTTTCTCACAATGTGGAAACATTTGGAAAAAATAATTTAAACTCAACACGATCTAGTGTTTTCAGTATTTACAGCAAATAATTCCTTCTATCACATAGTTGTAACAAAGGGTAAATATATAAGAATGTACCCAGCCTTGGCCTCCTCGGAGTTTTTTGTCCCTGTCCTGACACCTGTCCTGTGCCATTCAAGTGAAGATTTTGGAAAGATTTTCTGTTCAAGTTTCCATCATGTTGCAGGGCAATGAGAGCAAATAGCACATTTCCTCTCATGGCAAGTAAATAGCCCTGGTTATTACTAAGATTAAGATTACTGGCCATGGTGTTTTTCAGTAGCATTTACATAAAGTAAAACATTGGGTTCCTTGACTCAGTTTCTTGTTTTGCTCACTTTCTCCTGGATGTCTTCATATTCTGTGGTCTCTAAGGCTCTCTATCCTTTCCCCCTCTTTTTTTTTTTTTTTACCTTCTGGGACCTAAGAATCACCACCAGGTCCCAGGTAGCAATAGAATCAATCTGTAGACTCAACCTCCATTGTATGTGGCTTATTGGAGCCCTCCAGTGTAGGGGGACACATATTATTTTCTTGTTCCCCCGGACTTCCATGGCAGACATTGTCCATCTATTTGATTTATCAAAATGAATGTCCTTTGTGAAATACATTTCAGAAGATAAACAAAGGCAGGACTCAGCAATTCTGGGAATCCCAGCCCTGGCTCAGGGTAGGTGACAGACAGTCCCCATGGCATCATTACATCACGGAATCACTGCAACATAGCATTGCTGTATCACTGCATCATGACATCACTGCATCATAAATATCACAGCATCATGGCATCACTGCATCAGACATCACTCCATCATGACATCACTGTATTACTGCATCCTGACATCACTCCGTCATGACATCACTGTACCAATGCATCATTGCACTGTTGTACAGTAGGGATGTTGCTAATCATACTTTTAAGAACTGTGACAAGTGCATGAGCCAAACAATTTATGAAGCAAAACTTTTCTTCTTTTAATTCTGAGTCATAGTTTTAGAGGTTTCAGCTCACAGTCAGTTGGCTCTGTTGTTTCTTTGCTATTGTGAGGCAGAACATCATGGTGGAGCAAGATTGCTCACACTGTGAAAGCCAGAGTGGGGAAAGAGAGAAAGGAGTGGGAGGGGCAAGTGAGTGGGAGGAAGGACTAGGAATGACCTTCTAAGTCATGCCTCTAGTCACCTAATTCCTCTCCCTAGGCCTCACTTCTCTCTACCATCTCCCCAAATTGTGCCACCAGCTAGGGTATTTGTTCCTAGCACTCAAGTCTGTTGGTGTTTTAATCCTTAGCAGATAGTGAGATGCTGTCAGTCTGTTTGGACTGGCGTGATGGAGCACCTGGAAAAGAGCTCTAACCACCCTAGTCTGTCTGCAGAATTCTTCTTGAGGTACAGTGCCCACATGAAGCTGTAACCTCAGATGTGAAAACTGGAGAGCTCCAGAAAGATGGAGCAGGCCTCAGTGTGACTTGAGGCTGCTTTTAGTGGAAGTCCCTTCCTCTTTCCACAGCCCAAGGCAAAGAAAACAGAGAACCAGTCAACATTTTAAAAACAAGGCTAGTAGCTCCGCCCCCTCCATCCCCATAGGCATTGTCTTGTCCTCAGAAACAAAGTCCCCATGAGTAGGTCAGAGGTAAGGAAGGAGGGGTTCAGGAGAGCCCTTCTGCTGCTTCATGGTCCCACTGCTCCACCCTGGCCTCCCCTCTGTGGTTCTTTCACTGCAATGAATTGAAAGCAAGATAGACATCTAGTTAGGGATGGAGTAATTTCTGTCCCTTGTCTTGGAAACAGGACTCAAGAGAACTTTCACTGGGAGGATGGACCAAGCAGAGCCGCATGTAATCAAGATGTAGACATTAGTGAACTGACTTTCTAGTAAGAAGGATCTCCTCTATCTTGTATGCTCAAGTGTAAGCGACCTATTGCATGTCTATATTAAGGTCATAGACTCTTAGTATTCCACATGGAATCATGTGGAGCCCGGAGGGAAGCAGGGTCACTTTAGAACTCTCCATCCACTCCAAGCTGCCTCCTGAGATTTATAGTTACCTTGGAAGGCAGTGGTTAGAGTGTCTAGCCAGCTGCCCAGGCTGCTTCCCCTATTGTTTCTGCCCTCAGTGATCCTCAGATTTCAGTCTGAGTGAGAATTATTATACCAGACTGTCCATGCTGATTGAGTTAACAGGGCAATGTCAGGAAACCTGCACAGTATTATGGAGATGTGGGGTGTGATAAACTTAGTTTTCCTTTTGTTTATAGCTCTCATGAAGGGTTAGTCATCTGACAGCCATCATTGAAAATGCTGGCCCTGGGAGTGTAACTGCACATGGGATTGGTCTTCCTTCAGGGTGTTCTGGCATGTTGGGAGAAACTGACAAGAGCCGAGGGTTAACACTAGGGGAAGCAAAGGGTTCCAGGAGACCAAACTTGTCCTGAAAAGACTTCAAAGCATATTTCTATCTGTTAAGACTGACCAAGAATTGAGCCAGTCTGGTTTATGTGTTGATAGTTGCTACAGAGACAAGAAGGGAATTCACCTGTGTAGTTCCAGTGGCACTGCCCTGACCCTGAGTGATCTCCCCAGAGTGTGTGCTGCCTCAGAACCTCTCAGTGAGGAGAAGTCAGAGATGCTGACCACCCTATTACCGTGAATAGCGCTGAGGTCTGGCAGAGGTCTTATCTTTCTCAAGCGGCAGCCAAAGCTACTGAGATACTGCCTTAAGCACCATTAGGAGCAGTAGAGACGGTATTCAAGGGCAGGATGAGTTCCTCTGAGGATGGAAAAGAGGAAAGGCTTGTTCACTCTGCAGTTGTGCCTCCAGCTCCACTCCCTGGGAGCCTCATGCCCCCTTCCTGCCCTGCAGTTGTCACTACAGGGAGAGCCCATGAGGCCTAGCTGGCTTGGGAAGGGAGCCAGGGAGGTCCTGGCTTCCCCCTTTCAATGGCTGCTTTGTGCTGCTGCCCTCCTGCTCTCAAGGGGAGACACTGGAGAGCCGGCCTTTGTGTTCTCACCTGCTCAGCAGGTTTCCCTCCCGAAATAAAGACCCGTTGAAGTGGGAAGAAAACAAGAGCAGCCTTTGATTCCTACAAGGTTCAGCCCCTTCTTTCTTAATTGTACGCTGTTTCGTGGAGGGGCGGGGCGGGGTGGAGGGCCATTCAATGCATTTTCCGTTCTGTGATCTATTTTCTTGATCACCAGGGTTGGGTATATCTTGATTTGAATCCAGTTACCTGATATGCACACAGACTGTGTTTAGGGCAGAGCGTCTTCCTTACTTTTCATTTTAGGGCGTGTATTTGGTTGTGGATCTCTTGAGTTGAAGTGATTTGGTAGTGATAGGGTTTATGTTCTGAATGTTCTCAAGAGTTCAAGCAGTTTGGAGGCCGTGCAGAGCCTATGCTGTCCTTGGCTTACTTTGGTGCAGGATGGGGTGCTGGAATTATTTAATAAGGTCATACTGTTTTTGAGTAGTTTTAAACCAAATAAGACTTGGTATTGTTTTAATAATTATGTCTTCAGGATATCATCCTAGAAGAATTAAATTTACTAAAACATAATGCAAACCATCATGGTTTTTAATATAGCTGGCTGAAGGCCTTCTAAACAGCTGTGTATGAACAGGTACTTCTTGCCTGGAGACTGTAGGCAGGGAACCAACTGCTCCCTAAAACTTTCTTTTTTTTTTCTTTTGCCTTTTCTTAATTGGTTTCAGGGTCTTGCTTATTTTAAGACTATTCCAGGAATGTTTCTGCCTCAGAGCTTTTACACTTACTTTTGTCCTAGTCCAGGGAGTGATTTCTCAGCTCTCCACAGGGCCTGCTGTCTATCATATTTCTCACAGGTCTTTACTCAGCCTCCACAGGCTCAGTCAGGCTTTCCCTGCACTTGCTCTTTGCAATCGTGGTCCCTTTGTGCCACCTCAAAATCAGCCACACCAGCCTGCACAGAGGAGCCCCAACCCTTTTTATCCTTCTTGTCTCTTGTTGGCATCTAACACCCAGGTCTGCACCTGTGTTCTCAACACACAAAGCAAGCCTGGCACCTAATGGAGGGCAGTAATGATTTGTGGACAAAAGATTAAACCACTGCTTTGTGGGTTTGTCCTTGCTGGGTGCCACTGATTAGCACAACAGGGTTCCTAATCATCCTTCGCCAGGAGCAATAGCTTTGTTTGGGTTTAATTCATTTCCTGGCCAGCTCCACCGAAGCTAGTTATCCGCGAAACTGCTGGTATCACTGAGGTGTCTCCATTAACTCTGCCTGTCGTCATTGTGATGTGATGCTCACTGGCCATGGAAATCGGGATAGAAACGGACAAAATGTGTGCTGGTCAGGTAAAGAGTGAAAGACTTGTCTGACTGAAGTCTTCTTAGAGATACTTGTTTCTGGGGGAAAAGGGCCAACCATCTCTAGAAACGGGCAGAGTTTGGACAGTGTATAAGGAAGGAGACATGCGCTTTCCATCATCATGTTTAGCATTGAGAAGAATACAAACTAAAAAGTACACTGAGGTGTGGGGTTTTCAGCCTGCCAGGCTTCTCAGGCTGCCACAAACTCCATCTCTTGTTGTAAGGCTGTGAACAATCAGGCTGCCTCAGGCTTTGCTAGAGGGAGGGCATGCTGGTAAGCCTTAAGGAGGGACTTTGGAGATGCCTATCAAAATTTAAACAGTATATTCTCTTTGACCCAACAACTTTACGTTTATGATTCTACTGTAGGGATTAACTTTTACAGGTGAAAAAACTATACAAGCATAACTTTATGCCTTGCAAGCCTGGTTTGTAATACCAAAGGCAAGAAAGAAACCGTGGAATCACTCCACAACAGGGGCCTGACTCACCACGGAGGGCACACCCTGGTGACCCGCTGTGAAAAGAATGAGTGTACACCAGCACTGTACCATACAGAGACCTAGAAGAGGCACTAAATTATGAAGGGTATAGGATGCTGCCTTTTTATAAAGAAAGGGGAAAATGTCAGAATATATTTTTGTTCTTGTTTTCCATCCATGAGGACATTCGGAAGGAGAGTGTCGAGAGCCAATCACAGCATAGCTTTAGGTTAGGGGAAAGGACTGTCGGGTGGGGTACCATTTGAGGAGTCTCCACATAGTAGATCAGGTCGCCGCTCTTTTTAATTGAATTGTCAGTAAGATAAAGAAATGGGGGGGGGGGCAGAATCATTACTTCCTTTGTGAGAGAAGTCAGGGCTCTTCTGAAAGCTCCCAGGCCACGTGGATATTCTCTCACTGGAAGACTGGCCATGGGGAGGGAGTGTGAGCATGTGTGAACTCCTGGGGAATTTCTCCTTCCTCATGATATCCTGGTTACTATAGTGCAGATCTATTTGTGACACACAGAAAATGCTTTAAATAAAAGCGACTTCCTGACCATGACTTCCTGGGCAATGTGTTCTTCCGGAGACTGTTGAGCGCCAAGGTTTACATGCAGTCTGAGCGCGAACCCTGCCCATTCAGGTCGGAGCACCATTGAGAGCAGGGTTCCGTCCTGTGGTCAGGGGTTGCTGTGCTCCTGAAAAAAAAACGAAAACAAAAAAACAAAAAACCACGCAGCAAGCCGAACTCCCAGGGTAGTGACTGCTGGAGGCTTTGCCTCCAGTGCTTTGGCGCAGCCTCCATCTTTCTTTGGGGGCCCGGGGCGCGGTCGTTCTCGGGGCGCCAAGGGAAGCATTTCTCATACACCAGTGAAAACAGGAAGTGATGATGAAGTCAGTTCGCCTTGCATCTGCGCTGAACTACTTTCTTTTTGTCATTCTTCATTAGGTATAGACACGTGTGAGAGTCCACGCAGTAGGACCCCCATTTCTACCGGCTTTGTACTTCCTCCTGTCCCACAATGCCGCCGCCTTCGGACATCGTGAAGGTGGCCATAGAATGGCCTGGCGCCTACCCTAAACTCATGGAGATTGATCAGGTGAGTAGGGCAGGTAAGACTGGAGAGCTCGCAACAGTTTTCCTCTTGGCACTGAGTGGTTGGAGATTTTGAATAGCTTCATCTCCCTACTCTACGGGGCTGTGAAATCCGGTCAGGAATTACTACAGTGTGGTCTGTGTATATACAATGGCAGTGGATGGGACTTTCATAGTCTTACCCCATCTGCTGGATTCTGTCAATACTGGATTCCTATCTGAAGCAGTGGTGATAGCAGCTGGAGGGATTGGGTTTTGGGCATCAGGAAAGATGGACTGTCCCATCCTACTGCCAAGACTTATGCTGGAGGGGCAGATTTTTATATGGGCAATGTAAAACTTACTTAAAAAAAAAACGTATTTATCTTCAGGAGAACCAACAGGTATTTTTTTAATAGTAACAACTTTATAATAAAATCAGTACAGACCACATTTCCTGGACTATGGTACAGAATCAGAAAATATGTAATGAACATAAAGGGAGATCATAAGAACCATTTCATTTGTGAGCATGGATGATTGGCAGTCACGTGACATGGCTCTGACTCTGACTACAGATTGTCCAGGGAATTTCCTTTGTTCTCATTTCACTGAAGTCTTTGTAGAACAAGTGATTGGAGGGAAAAGGGACGAGATTAATTTATACTTACAGGCTTCAGGAGGCATAGCGGCATTCTATAGTTTCAATTAGAATACCATGGCAATGCCAGTCATTATACTCTTGATACTATTTTATAATTATATTCATAGTTCTTTTTCTGGTCAGATTTTATTATCAGATTGAAGATCACTGCAAGAGTTACATGGCATTGTGTAGATTCAAAGGAGTAATCAAAACAAACTCCACAGGTCAGACCAGAATAAGTGGGTTTAAGTTTGCATGTAAGAAAGGTTACATTGTGTAGACTGTGAAAGGGTGGCCATTAGACCAGCACCTCACTGTCATTTTAACTCAATGGTGAAATAGTTCTTACAAGTAAACAAAGCCATAGCTTTGTGTAGGTATCAGGCAGCCAGCACTCACCCTTCTCCACATGAGGGCTGCCCAGGACCAGTTACATTTTACCTTTAAAAAGATTATCTAGTGATATTTGATGTAAACTAAATGTGGTTGGGATTAGGTGTGGTCTGTCCAAAAGAATGACAACCAAGGTAAAAGGTGGTTCCTTAGTGACAGCAGTCCTGTGCTCTGCAGAGGAATGGGCCTTGGTCCATTCTGTCTCTTTGGTTTGCTTTATCAGCATGCAGGGGCTCAGGAAGGCTTGGGCCTTAGAAATGCAGATTCTCAGACCTTACCTAGACAACTGACCCAGATATGCATGATAACAACTAAGTGACAAGTGGCACCCAAACCAGGGTACACATTAGAGTAACTGTCACAATCAGTCTATTCTAAGAGAGTCTCATTTCATGGTTCTGATGAACTCTTTAATCTTGGTTTAACCATGGTTGGTGGGATTTATGGCTTCTCTGTTAAGTCAGCCTTTGGTTCATTTTCTAAATGCCTAGGGATTCAGGATAATGTGCCCTACTTTGGGGATGGCCTTCTCTGTGTATGCGAATTTCAACAAATTTAAAGGAAAATAATCTTTGTACTTTGGAACAATTTTAGATTCAAAAACTGCAAAGATTCTATGGGTTTCCATCTATTCCCTTGTATTTTGTATTCCCTAACATTAACATTGTCACATAATTTTAGACCAGATGCTTGCTCTATAATCACATAAAATACAGTATATAGTCCATATTTATATCTCATCATTTGTTCCAGTAAAGTCATTTATAGCCATTTTTCTATGATGTCTAATAGCCCGCCCCAAATCATCTATTATTTATTATTATACCTCTTTTGTTTCCATTGACAGAAATGATTCTTTAGTCATTTCTGGCAGCTGTTTTATGGAAGCACTTCTGCTTGGGGTTCCCTGGTACATTCTGCTAGTAGATTTGAATTTTGAATTTTGAGATAAAGGACCAGAGGAATGGTGCCATGTCTTCTTCACGGAGATGTGTCAGGGAGTTCTCCCGTGACTTTCTTTAATTCTTGTTCATTATTCCAGTGCTATGGATGAGAACATGGACATTCAGAGAAGCCATGTTACCTGTCAGTTAGTGAGAGAGAGGCCGGGTCAGGACTGGAGGCTTCCTTTCCTTTCAAGACTTAACCTTTAAACGGTTGTCTGAATTACAGTCCTTGTGGCAACGTGGCAATTCCACACTCAGGCAGACAAAGAACGAGGAACCTGGGCTCTTCCTGCCTGGGTGTACTTACAGCAGATCCAAGGCAATGCTGCAGTCAAATCTTGTTTCCTGATACAATGAGAGCTTGGCATGAGACTTGGAAACATACTTTCACATGCACTGATTACTTGAATGATGACTACCAAGAATTTCTCCTGGTTCTCTGCATCATTCAATAAGGCTCTTACTGTCTGCCTGCCTCTTGTACACTTGTTAGTAGATATGTTGGAGATCACATCGCTTCCTTTAAACCTGGATAACTACTATTTCACTAATTTTTATTTCTTTTAAGATTGGGTTAGGCATTGCTGTTTGGGGTCTTCTGCCTTCATGCTGTCATTGTCTCAACTCTGAGTAGAGATCCTTGAAATTTGTGCTGGAATCATGCAGGAAGTTTACCCAGAGTATACAGTGCCGAGCTGCAGAGAATTTTATTCTGTCAACAAGGGCAGGGATGC
Source organism: Tokudaia tokunoshimensis (assembly GCA_036184795.1). Taxonomy (NCBI): domain Eukaryota; kingdom Metazoa; phylum Chordata; class Mammalia; order Rodentia; family Muridae; genus Tokudaia; species Tokudaia tokunoshimensis. The sequence continues at coordinate 43,790,287 of BTHU01000022.1, read as the reverse complement.
ACTTAGCATGATAAGCACCGGCGGCTGAAAAATAGCCAGTGTGCTAAGAGTGGACTTGTGCTTAAATGCTGCTTCCAGTCTCATGATCAGTCTTTACTTGATAGATGAACACTTCACCAGTGCATCATGGTGGAGGAGCTTCTGCTGTGGTACTTATGTGGGCTCCACTCTATCCAGCTGTCCTCTAATGGCACCTGTCCCCAAGGACATCTGCTCACAGTGGACTTGTTTACATTCTTTCAAAGACTTGAGCAGATTCTTTTGTGTTTTTTCTACTCAGCAGGAAGAGTCCCTAGGATCTTCTCGTGAATGGACTTTTGCTGCACCAGATGGCACATTCCAAAGTCATCCTCTCTGTTGGTTCTTGACTCTGTTCCAGCCTGGCTATGTAGGGCTAAAGAGGGTGGTCGTTGGGTCGGACCGAGCTACAGTGCTGCCACACTTTCTGTTTTAGTTACCTTTCACCTAGTAAATACTATATATCAGTGGAGTCTGAGCATCTGGCCAGAGGTGCTTCCTGAGTAGCAGTGCAGTGTACAGGGTGGTGATGGGATGAGGGTGGGGGTGGTAATGGTGTGCAGTGTAGATGTGTGTTTTGCTTGCTGGAGTAGAACAGGAGTAGCGGTTCCTGGCAAGAATCTGGTTGGAATTCCAGCTGCCGTAACAAAGTTCTTTAGGCAGAATAATAAACAGATCTTGTTCTTCCCACTTTTGGAGGCTGGAAATTGAAGATCAAGGCACTAGTGGTTGAGGATTTGGTAGGATCTGCACTCACCAAAGGTTCCCTTCCATGGCCCATGGTACAGACTGACTCTCTGGGCCACATTATAAATATGGCTTTCCTGACCTAGTCACCTATCAAAGGCTCCACTGCCCTGTCCCACCACCAGAGGCTTAGTTTCAGCTCCAACTGAGAACACACACATAGCTATGCTATCTCAGGGCCCTGGTTTCTGGATTAGCCCAGTTTGACTCTTGGAGCCTTCTTTTCCTTGCCCCCAAAAGGGGTGGGCCATAATAATTTGTTCTTGGGAAGTTTTAAAGAAAATGTATGAAAATAATGTCATTTATTGCCTGTTTCAGAGCCTTAATCGCCAAGACAGCTGTTCTTGCTCTTAGTTTAACCAAGTGTTCATTACATTGGAAATGCAGTCTGATTCCTTTATGCCTGCAGGTCCATCCTGGACAGCACGAGACAGCCACCTTGTTCTTGTTCTGCCTTGTTTTCTTCTCATTTAGGAAGGAGAGAAAAATATGGAGGGCAAGTGGGGGGTATTATCTGGCAACAGGAAACTACTAACTGGATGTGTAGGCAGTTTGTGCTGTGAAATAGTCACTGGTTTCCTACTACTCCACCCACCAACATTCCTGGGCAATTCCACAGTTTGTGAAACAGCTATTGCATTGTGGCTTTGTTTTGGATGCTGCTTCTCCGGTGTCTAGTAACCCATTTTTACCTGATAGATGGGCATTTCATTAATGAATAGGAGGAGGAGGAGGAGCAGCTGGAGGAGGCGCTTCCTCAGGGAAGCTTTATCAGGGGCTCAACTCTGCTCTGCCATACTCCACTGACACTTGTTGTGTCTGAGGGGACATCTGCACACAGACTTCTACCACATCTAGACAGTGGTTCTTCTGGTCCTGGGACACTCTTCAAGATCCCCTCTCTTTTTCTTATCTCCCACTCACTCACCCTTTGCTGAGGGGAAGAAAGCATCATTACTGTGCCTGGGAATGTTGTGACCTGTGTTTGTAGATGTTAACTCTGGCTCTTAGCACCTTCTGTCTCTCCAGCCTGTCTTCCTTTTCCAGGAGAGACAGAAGAGGGACAGACACTTCTTGTTTCTCTAGGCCTCGCAGCCTATTCCAGCCCAGTCCATCTCTTGGGGTTCTTAGCAGCCTCTCTTTGATAAGCTTCTGCCCCGTCCAGTGCAGCAAGCCCTTTAATTCCTATTGTTGGAAATTGTCCTATTGGAACTCTGATCAGCCATTACCTTACAGTTCCTCCATTCCCATGCTTGCTTGGATGTTGTCAGTATATTGGTTATGCTGTCATGGTGCCTTCTGTGGATGAATAGCACTTTCCTTTCCTTTGGAGCTGGTCTTACTGATATGATATCTACTAGCTTCAGTCGAGTAGTCTTCCCTCATCCTCATTTTCCCTGTACTACACAGAATCCTCCTCTACCCCTATCCTCAGACATCAGTCAGTTCTGTGAGACTGCATCCTTTGATTTTTCTGGATTAAGTTTCCTCCTTGATCTTAGTCTACTTCTGTCCAAATCTTTTCTATCCTCAGCCCTCTGATTTGTGTGCTCACCGTGGATGGACAATATTGATCTTAATTCCATGATCTCTCCAATGTTAAATATCATCCCTGTCTAAGTAATACTTGCTCCCATGACCTGTATAGGTTATTATCTGGCATCACTTTCAAATCTCTGTGTGTTAGAGGCATGGTTTTCCATGTACAAACTGCCCTGGCCTTTAAAAGACATGCAAATGGTTAATGGTCTTCTACACTTGTGAAGAAAAAGGTCTCAGGGGATCATTTATGGTCCAGTGGATGAGTCCTGTATTTTGTACAAGGAGACAATTTGCATGTCATCTGAGGGGCCAGTCATCTTCACTAAGTGTGTGTTAGGGAATTGTTGATCAAGGCCCAGAGGGTGATGATGTTTGACAAACTTTTCCTGGGGAGACACAACATACACTTATTGCAGATTGGTGGCCCATGGCAGACCCAACTTGGTGAAACAATATTATTAGAGCTTGTTACAGGAATATGGCTGAAGGGTTGCTTACAGAAGAAGAGATGACGCAAAGACAGCCACATGAACAAAGCGGATTCCAGCATGGGTAACAGCTTATAACGGCTAGAAATCTGACCCTCACTGCGCAGCACGAAGGCAGCTCATGGTTGAAGAGTGTCCTCTTCTGCTCACTCAGTTCTGAGCATCCCCCAGGCAGTTTAGCAGGTCATTGTTTCTTCTAGGCAGTTTGGCCTGTTGCTTCCTCTATACTGCTAGGCTTGGCTCCCTGCTGTCTTTGTAGCTAGGGTCTTCTGAGAGAACTCTCAAGCAGTCTTTACTGTTTCCTCTTGAGGAGGGAGGAGCCTAGTGAATCTGGTCAGTTTCAGGCACTTCCTGAAAGTGTTTTGAGTTGTTTACTACTTCCGGTCTTAAGGAGCTTCACTGTAGGCTGGATACCAAACAGAAGGAAAGATGTTCTTAGCTTCTAGACTTAATTTGGCAGGTTCTTAATTGGTTCTTAGATTTTCAGGGCCTCCTTGCTCATTCCTGCCAGAGTGAATTTGTATTAACCCCCCTATTTTTTTTTTCTGTTTGGAGGATTTAGAGAAAGATTTTGTTTGAGAACAGTGAAACATCCTAAAGGAAAAAAAAAGATTATGAATGATTTGATTATGGGATTTTCTAGTGATTCTCAGTCTCAAATCAATATCTTCAGCATAACTAGCTTCAAAGCCTCTTGTCATATCCTCCAAGTAATCTGTGTCTGTAGTTCTGAAGTCTCCTCCTGGTTAATAAGTGCTGATTCTTTAGACACATGTCTCTGTGTATTCTTAGGCTTCCTCATCTCTCCAAGCTTCCCTCTAGCAGTTCACTGTCCTGAAATCCTCCCAGTGCTTTACCTTGCTTGTCCATGCTCTGAATCCTAGCTCCTGCTGAGATCTGCCTCCTTACCCAGCTCTTCTCGGAGCTCTGTACTACAGTCTTTTCCAGCCTTTTATTTTTGAGCCATTTTTATTGCCTGTTGCTTTTATTTGCAGTTGATAAATTTTGTATGCAATATAATATACGTTTCTCTTGTGAAATTGATTAGAAGCTCCTAGTGGTCAGCCTGTGGTTTAAGATGTTTGTGGCCTGAGGCCTACTGCACCTTTTGAATATTGATGGAAAGTTTGTCTCCCCAGAAGAAACACAGATATATATGATATTGAGTAACCATGTATACATTGTCTGCGTTTTTTCCCTCAGTTATCATGTTTTTGTAGTATGCTTAAGGTATAATTCAGTAGGTGAAAATATGAGTTAGATTAGACCTTTAAAAAGTGCATTAATTGAGTAAAGTGCATTCACATTTTGCATTTGGTATTTCAGGGTTTTGTGGATCCTTCCCATAATAGTAACAACAGGAATGGTAATGGCTACCATCTACTCAGCATGTACTATGCCAGGCAGCATAATGCTCTGAACATTGTGTTTTATCATATCCCTGTAGCCATGTTTTATCATATTCCTATAGCCTAAGAGTTCCGTGAAGGTTTCCTGTTTCATAATTATTCACAGGCTCATCCTCTGGGCCACTAGAAGGTATTCTGCTGGGAAGGTGCTGCACTGAATCCAGCACTGTTCAACAAGCTGCTCAGGCTGGCATTAGTAAACCTAGGTCTCTATGTTCACTGGTTCTGCTTTAGCCTCTCCATCTATTGTGTTCCTCCTAAGTGATTCTTCCCAGTGACGGCAGTCAGTTTGAAAGACAGCATACACCGTCATAGGTGTGCCTGCTCTATGGCTCACTGACGTTTTTTAGGAACATGTTGTGTGAGGAAAGGCAAGACTGCATTTTCTTTTTTCTTTTTTTTTTTTTTGGTTTTTCGAGACAGGGTTTCTCTGTGTAGCCCTGGCTGTCCTGGAACTCACTTTGTAGACCAGGCTGGCCTCGAACTCAGAAATCCTCCTGCCTCTGCCTCCCAAGTGCTGGGATTAAAGGCGTGCGCCACCACCGCCCGAAGACTGCATTTTCTTAAAAACCAAAAGTGATCTGCCCTATTGACTGGGACATTACAGTAGCCTTACAGGGTCTGGCAGGTGAGCATGCAGAAGGTGGGTGGGCAGCAGATTAGCAGGGTGCTTAAAAGTATGAACTCAAAGTTAGCATTTCCCCTGGGTGTGACCAGGAGAGGGTTCCAATTTTGTAAGGAAGAATTGACAATTATTCCTAAGTCCTTTCTTGCTTACATGGCACTGTGAAGGAGGCATTCAGCTCTCTGCCTAATGATGGCACGCACCATTAGCAGCCAGATCTCTTTCTCCTGTTATACAGAATAGAACGAGCATCTCATATTTTAGGCAAATCTCAAACCAATAATTAAAACTTCTCCTTGAATACATTAAACCAGATCTTCAGCTTGGAAAGCTGCAAATCTCTAGGTGTTTACACATTGATTGTTTGGTCAAAAGCAACTGATAGATACCAAGCTCCAAATAAAAACACCTGAATTCAGATGAGGCTCTTAAGATAATGTAAGATGAGAAAAGTCAGACAGAATTGTGACAGAACGTCTTTGTAACCTATGCTGCAGAAACTAGAAGTCACAGGATTTCCTTGCGGTGTTTCTCTCAAGCTGCTGGGTTAGATGCTTACCTCTGGTGCATTGAGCCTGATGATTCTTGTTTGTGGGGCTGTCCTGTGTCTCCTGGCATTTTAAGGACATCCTAGCTTTACTCATTAGCTGCCAGTAGCACCTCTCTAGCAGTGTGATGAGCAGAAGCGTCTAGACATTGCCAAACATTCCTCGGGTGGTGGATAGAATCTCTCTCCTGTTCAAAATGAACCAGACGAGAGCTCCCTAGCTTGGCTTTGCATTAGGATTGCTCAGGAGCCATTGAAAATACAAGAGGATGGATGAGTGGTTCGGGTCCATGGATTATTGTTTTTATCCAGCTCCCCCGGGGGATGAGCTCATGGTTTGTGTTGCATTTGGAAAACACTGTTGTGAGGTCTGGGCATTTACTGGCTCTGCTGGCAAAGTGTCTGGCTCCTGCAGTAAATTTCGATGTCTCCCTTAAAGCCGATGCTCTATTTCTGCATCAGTAACAGTGTCCTAATAATTCTGAGCCTCTCCTTGCTTTATACAGTAAAGTAAGGAGTACAAACATAACACTTTCAAAAACTCACTTAACCTTAGGTGAGAAATGTGTGATAAGCCAATGATACTACATTAGGCTTTTTCTGGAATGCTGCTGGTGGGGGAAGTTATCCCTCATCTGATTGTTGCAATGCTTGGGTTTGGTAATGTAGCAGCTATTTCTTAAACTTCCTTTAAAATAATGTGATTATGGTAGTTCCCTTTCTGGTTCCTCCACAACCCCCCCCACACACACACACACTCTCTCTCTTGTAGGATAGTTTGGGCAACTTAGGGCAGAGTTTTGAGTCAATAGTATTCGACTGAGACTTTGTGACTAAAGTTTTCTTAATTTTTGCAACATTTTGTATGCGTCATGCCTTGTGTTTCATTTTTAATCCATCAGCTAGAGATTAGTGTGTGATGGGACACACACAGGCACAGACCCATTTGTGCATGTGCATGCACACACACTCACTTCAGTATGAAGGACACTGTGTCCTCAGAATGATGACCCTTGCACTTTATGAATAAAGACAGCTCCTGACTAAGGTGAAGTGTGTTCAGAGCTCTGGGAAGGAGAAGGCAGTCATGGGAAGGAAACCTCTGTTTGCGCTTCTTTGTTTCTAGCAACCCCTCAGTTGCTCGGTGTGTCCTTTTAGTCATTGCTGTCTCTATCATGGTGATAACTCTTTGCATCTCCCACAGTTCCTCAAAGAAATCAGTGCTGGAGAGTCTCCTTCCTAAATGGTTCAGGACTCTGTCTGTGTTCTGTTTTTTTTTCTGGCTTCAAGAACCTGTTTTCTTATCCCTTATGAACTTTGCCAGCCTTTGTAGGACCACAGTGGCTTATGTCTGTCATCATATGTCGCATTCCCTCTAGCATTCATTCAGAGTCCTCTCCTCCTTAGAACCATTATAAATCAAGCTTCTGTGAACTAGAACTCACATTCCTTGTTTCTCTGCCTAGCTGACATTCATTCTCCCATCTCGGATGAAGCATAGATTCCTGAGAGGAGGTCATTTCTGACTCCTCAGACTAGATAAATGAGGGCCCTGTGTGCACCTGTAACACCAGGAAGCTTGAAGCCCATTGTGTGATGGTCTACATTGTAACAGAGTGTGCCTTGTACTTGTAGTGTCTGGTATATGGCAAAGTCACAGCTGTGAGTAAAGGAGAGAGATGACGTTACTATTCTCTATGTTTATTGATAAGTACAGTGTAGTACAATCGTGAAAATGGATGGCTTTTGACAGGGTACCACTTTCCTTATCCTCATTAAGGATTCTAAATATATTTATGAGAGCCTTATGAGGACTAGCATAGTGACTGTGGGACAAGTTTGTGGTAACATGGTAGGACTTAATATAGTTTTCATCAGTGATAAGGTGGGGTTTCTATGATAGTGATAGTGATAGGGTAGCTAATTTCTAGCTGCCATCCCTGACTTCCTAATCCATATAGATGACTAGACATCTGCTGTTTGCCCATTTAGAAATCTCTAGTTCTTCAATTATAAAGCTTCACCATTCCAGGGTTTCTTCTGCTGCTATGTAGTTCTCTTCCTCCCTTCTGTGTAAGGAAGGGGTCATCTTATCCCCTCAGTGTAAGCGAAACAGTGTGTCTTCCTAGATTCCCCTCTCCCTCAGCGTTCTGCCCAGTCAGCCAGTGTAGACAACTTTCTCTCCACTGTGACTGCCTTTTTACACCTGCTACTGAGGCCTTTCTTGTCAGTGTTGAGGAAAACAGCCCCAGAAAACTGAAACATAGTCTTGTCAAAGGAAGAACTTTATAAAGAGGCAATAGTAATCACAAAAACAAAGACTATGAACATAAGGTAGATGGTTGTAAACCAAGAACAAGCATGAGGAAAAGCCAAATAGAAACGCTGGAAATGAAACATTGTAAATAGCTAATAAAATATAAGGTCTAGTATATCAAATACTTAAAAGAATAAAACACACAAAGTGATTTAACTTAAGAGAGAATTGGTTAAAAAAGATAAAAGTAGGATTCATCCAAAAGATGGCATTTAAAAGGGAGTGAAAATTATGAATGTCATGGTCTACTGGTAAAGTCCCAACTTACAATCAATGGTCAATTCTACTAATCGTGAGAGAATGAAGGACGGAATAGAAGCAATATTTAAGGAAACTCTAATATTTTATCCCTTTGGTGTCGAAGAAAATTTGACCATGAGAAAGAACAGGCTTTTGGTGACTGGATGATCCAAGGCTTTCTCTTCAGGAACCTTGGGGACATAGTTCTCTTAGTTCCAAGAAATGGGAAATTAAAGGCTTAAGCACGGGGGTAAGGTGGTGCTTTGTACTTTCAGATGGTCCCAGTGTCACTGCCACCACCCAACCTGGCAACAAGAGAGGCAAAAGAATCAAGAGATCTCTCTCCTTCAGTGATGGCAGTAGCATTGCTGTGGCCCGGTAACAATGTCCCTCCCTCAACAGTTGTGCCTCAAGCTTGGCCTTGTTCAGTGGCAGCCTTTTTCAACTTTCCCTTAGGTTTTCACTGGCCTCTCCACCTCCAGCAAAATCTGCTGTTTTTTGAGCATACAACCCAATTATGCCACTTTTCCCATTTAAAAACCTGGGATGCACCAAGGTTTCAAGATTCTATATATGATCGTGGTGGTTCTGCATCTAGCTTTCCTTTTCAACCTCTTATATTCTTGTGGTGGTGGAAACTCTTCCATATTCATCACAGGATTCCATTTAGCTATTCCTTTTTATTTGTTGTCCTCTCAGCCAGAAATGCCTGAGGATCTATCTTCACAGGCTACCTGTTGTTGCTCCTCTCTGTCTATAGGCAGAATAAAGAGAAACGTTTGAGGTGTTTCCTCAAGGTGAATTGACAGAATTGGGACCCAGCGCTACAATATGAAGGATAGGGAAGATGGAATATTCATTGCAGGTCTGTATTTTGACAAGCTAGAAGGAGACAAATGCAAATTGAAAATTGAGAATGTAGAGGTAATAGTTGAGTTTGAGCTTGTGCATGTACACACACACATTGAAGCGGCCTGAGACAAGAAAGGACCTTGGTGCAGCTGGCTTGGGGGTGGGGATTTAAATAGTAAAAAGTAAAAAGCAAGCTGGAATGGAGAAGCTGATGTAAGGAGTTGCAGAGTTGGGCAGGAGAGACAGATGGCTCAGTGGTTAAGAGCACTGAGGTCCAGAGGTCCTGAGTTCATTTTCTAGCAACCACATGGTAGCTCACAACCATCCATAATGACTTCTGACACCCCTTCTGGTTGGTCTGAAGACAGCTACAGCGTACTCATATAAATAAAATAAGTAAATAAATCTTTTTTGGTTTTTCGACACAGGGTTTCTCTGTGTAGCCCTGGCTGTCCTAGAACTCACTCTGTAGACTAGGCTGGCCTAGAACTCAGAAATCCACCTGTCTCTGCCTCCCAAGTGCTGGGATTAAAGGCGTGCACCACCACTGCTTGGAAAGTAAATAAATCTTAAAATAAAAAAAGAGTTTTGAAGTTAGTATTAAGTTTTTAATCATGATTCCTGTGTATAATATGTGACGATTACCCACTAGTCTCCTACACATGCTAAAAAATTATAAATCAAGTAGTATTTATCACCATGATTAAGCACCAAGGTACCTAGAATCACAGTGTCCTTTCATTCTGATGGTGTCACCTGTGCGGCATGGCTCTGAGTACCCTCCTTACACAGCCTCAAATAGTTTTCTCACCAGTACAGTAGGCTAGTCCTCTGATATGAGTATGGGATCAGATAGCAGCCACTGTTGCTAAATATTACAGTGCTGGTCACGAAAGGATAGAGAGTAAAGTCTTATTAATGCTTTGTTGAAGGCAAAGGAATATGATGACTTCATGACTATTATTTGCATATCTTAGATTTTCTTTGCAAAGCCTGTTTTATTATCCATCAAGCCCACAGTTCTGCCTCAGGTCCTCACCCTCACATTAATAGAGCATTTGTTTCAGATTATGAAGCCCAATGTTTCTCCAGCGCCTGCTGGCAGATGTCTCAGCAAACCCATTGCAATTAAGAGAGGATAAATTGGCGTCGTGTGTCCACGGAGGGTGGGGACTTGAGTCTTGAAATTGCCACCACCATCAATTCACTCTCCTACGCTTGGGACTGCCATGTGCTAAGTAGTTTTACGTCAGCTTGACACAAGTTAGTGTTTTCTGAGAGGAGATTTAGGAAAATAAAAAAAATGCTTCCATAAGATGGGGAGGACCTGCCCACTGTGGGTCGTGCCACCCCTGGGCTGAGGATCTTGGGTTCTGTAAGAAAGTAGGCTGAGCAAGTCTGGGGGAAGCAATCCAGTGTGCAGTGCCCTTCATGGCCTCTGCTTCCACTCCTGCTTCCAGGTCCCTGCCCTGCTTGAGTTCCTGTCTTGACTTCCTTTAAGCCAACTAAACCCTTTCATCCCCAAATTGCTTTAGTCATGATGTTTCGTCACAGCAATAGAAACCTTACCTTGAGACAAGTGCCGTCTTTCACTTCCACCTTCTTTGCTGTTGACAAAACTTTCTCTGATTTTTAAAAAAGGTGGGTTTTTTTTGCTTTTTGTTTTTTTGTTTTTTTTTTTAAATATGTAGTGTTCTGCCTGCATGTATGTCTGCAGGCCAGAAGAGGGCACCAGATTTCATTATAGGTAGTTATGAGCCACCATGTGGTTGCTGGGAATTGAACTCAGGAGCAATCAGGGCTCTTGACTCGATCTCTCCATCCTCAGCAAGTCTTTCTCAATCTTGTGTTTAAACTGAGCCTGGATCCTACTTTGCCATGAGAACTTACATGGCTTATTCACATCTAGTCTCTTAGTCCAGTCACTTTCCAGTTATCGGGTTAGACAGTCATGTTTTGTCTTTCTGGGTTCTATTGTTCAAAGTGTGCTCATAAATATGGTTAAGCTTCAGTATATGATCTTGACACACATAAGTGGATTATTTGACATGGAGGCAGGCTAGCAGACCACAAGACCTGAATCAATTTACAGTGTGAAAAGAACATTTGATGGTAAGGGTGGGGCAGAGTGAAACAGGCTGCTCTAGTCTGGAATCATCATGAAGCAATTCTTCGAAAGCTTGGTGTTGAGGAAAGTTGAGAATGAGATAGGAAGTAAGAAATTGGTTCTTGTTGTCAGAGACAATGAAATGTAGCAACTACTGGTATGAGCAAAATAAAATAGTCAGAAGTTGGAAGAAGACTCAGGAGATCATATATGACACAGGAGTTGTGATTCAGTTTTCTTTAAAAATTAGAACTTCTCTTTCATTGGAATAGGGAAAATCTCAGCTTCTACAGAATATATTATATTAGAGCCTCTAAAAGAGATAACTTTATCAATACCCCACTAATGTATTGGGGTGATAATTATTTATGTCTTTGCTTATCTTCATAGCCCAATATTTTTTTTTGCAAAAATATTATACTTTATGTTGGTAAAAAACCACTTTGTTAGTTTATGGATCCTGAAACAAGTACCATTTAATAAACTAATTTTCAAGTAAATCATCATTTGTCAAGAAATAGCAAGCAGAATTTGTCATCTTACTTTTGATACTCTGGAATCTTTTTTTTTGGTGAGTCACATTTCTACTGTTGTCAAAATACTTATTTTGCAAGAACTAGCTATATTTGCCTCTTGGAAGTGTGATTTTTGTTGTTTTCTTTCAGATCAGTTCAGTTTCTGTTACGAGAACAGCCAATGTATACACACACCACTCTCAGAACACACCATATATCTCCCTACAAACCCTGCATCTCAGTGTGGAGCAGTCAGAAGATCTTTGGAGGACAATAAAGCTAACAGATTAACTCCTGTCACTGCCCAGTGTCAGGGCACCCTGGGAACTAGATGGGCTATTGTACATTAAAGTTTCTCTAAGTCATATTGTACAAGTTACAGTCAACATTCGAATGCTTTCTCTGTGGTACCCTGACATTTGGAGGTTGGATTTCTTTTCTTTCTGGCCAACATTACGCATAACTGCTGTGCAGAATCTGTTCAATGAGTTTCCATCTATAAAGCAAAGGAAAATCCCCAGCGCTGTGCAGTACTGCTTCAAAGTGTCAGAATAAAGGGGCTGCCAGATCTTTTTAAAGCACTGCAGAAAGGATTAAGAATCTAGGAACAAAAACTTGAGATCTTTATGGAAAATAGTTTTCCAATTAAGGAGCTGTGAGCTACTGGCTCTATGGGCAGGTCAGTGATTCACGGGGATTGGAGGTTGCTTTGCCTTCTTGCTGTGTCTCTCCTCAGCTACTTGTCTGCACTTCAGGAATAGTCAGAGACCATAGACAAAGAGAAGTTACACTCTTCAGGATTCATAAATTGCATACCGTGTGCACTGGGAACTGCCAGAGGGTCACAAAGGCTACCATCGTCAAAGCTCAAAGCAAATAGACTCTCGTTGGTCAAATATGTAAAATATCTTTAAGAATAAAGATCAGGCTAGAATCACATTAGAACAGGAGGAAGGATTGAATATATAGGAATTTATTTAATTTTTTTTAACTAGGGGTTATTTTTTTTTAAAAAAGCATAAGTATCTGTGAATGTCTAAACATGGACCTTACATTGAATAGACCTATGTGTAGGTGACATTTATGTCTTATGATGTGCCACATGCCCTTCCAAGGATCTCGCCTCATGGTCTCAATTTTTATGTTGCTACTGTGTGCAAGGGATAGCTTTCAGTATGGTTTTTGGGAGAGTAAACACACACTGAGAAGAGAGGCAATGTACCTAACTTTACAACACTGAAGGTTGCAGAAGATAGGGTGCTGGGTATTTTTCTGAAACTGCTCAGGAGGTCCTAACAGAGAGAAGATTGGGGAACTAAGAGACAGCCATAATCCCAAGTGACTTTCAAGGGTCCTTTCCCTTAATCTCACCCCCAGAGCATGTTTTTCTGTCAGAAAACCATTCTGAGCAAATGTACTTCTGATGGAGTTGAGGGTTGTTTTATAGAGATACTTGTGGTCCGTAGGGCATCCTTGATCCTAAACTGTGGCTGGCAGATTTAGAGAACTGCAGCCCACGGTGCCCTGTCACTGACAGGTGTGTAGGTGCATCAGCTGGGCCGCCACCAGCTGCAGCAGGCAGGTGGCAAGGCAGAAACTCGGACAGCAACAGATTGGAAAGCTCGAAGGTGAACCGGGGGCTGCGTAAAGTCCCCAAGCCAGGAGTGTTGGTCGGCAGTCAGGAACAGGTGGCTGAGTAGCCAGGGGCAGCCAGAATCGTCCTATGCTGGACTGGGAGGAACTCTGATGAGGGATAACAGCTGAGAGGTCTCCTGGGAGAGAGCCTCCTGGCACGCTGGCCTGACTTCCTCCTAAATAAACAGCCCTGCACAGGTCTCTCCTGCCTTCAAGGGACATATGCCCTGAGTTGACAGAGTGGTCGTTTTTCTAAAAGTAAAAAAGGGCAGGCAAAAGGAGAGAGCTCGTTTTGTAACGAGAAAGGTTCCATTTTAAGGATCTCTGTAGAGCTATGGATCTGTGCAGGGGTTACTTTCAGAACCAAACCTTAGAAGAAGCCTCAGAAAAGAAGATGAGGATTCTGAACAGCTCTGATACTGCATGTTTCTAAAGGAAGTGGAAGAGGCAGAGAGGGAGATGAGAGGAGGACTAGCATGCAGGTATCAAGAGTTGTGCCAGAGATGCAGACTAGGGACGAACTGCTAGAAAAGGGGGCATTTCAGGATTCTAGCCTTGTTTATGAGAATTGGATAGAAATCTTTTTATGGGGAATTTGTTTTCTGCACTTACCTACTTAGATCAAGTAAATGAAATTAAAGAATTATTTTGGAGAATAAAAGATAAAATGAGAAGAGTAAGTCCATCAAAAGGATGTTACTTTCTACTGGTGGTGTAACTCAGTGGCAGAGCACTTGCCTAGCATATTCAAGGCTATAGGTTCAAATCCCAGCATAAATGACCTAGGTAAAATTCTCAGCACGTACAGCGAGAAGGTAGAAATAGTTCCCAAATGGAAAAGAAAACTAAGTTTTAACTGTATGTATTAGTATATGATGTTCTGCCAATCAGAATCATATGGGAATGCAGAGTTCATTTCACAGATGAGTTTGTCTTGCCAAGATTATTAACAGTTCAGCTCACAGTGTCTAAAAGAAATGGAGATAAGGTTGTGGCTTGGGCTGCTGTGCATGTAGAAATGTGGCAATGGCCTGGTGGTTCTGGTTGGTCTGAAATACAGGCCTGCTCTTCTGACCTCGGCCCACTGTGTAGTTGAGGAAGGTACTTTTACTTTCCAAAGCAAAAAGCTTCAGAAATTTAGCTCTGTTTGGTTTTTGTATACATTATAAAGCCATGCATAAGCAGTTGAAATACTTTACCTTCGACATGTGAATGCTAATGATTTTCAATAGAGTCTAAAACTGATTTTGAGTTCTTTGGGTAGCTTTGGCATTACATTTTAGACCTAATATTATTTGCTTTTAGGATTTTTCTTTCAACGAATTTTCTAAGTTTAAGTAGGCAAATGTTCTATGAGCACAATTTTGGTTTTTAAAGAATTATTTATTTATTTTATGTATATGAGTACACTGTTGCTGTCTTCAGACACAGTAGAAGAGGGCATCAGATCCCATTATAGATAATTGTGAGCCAACATGTTGTTGCCGGAAATTGAACTCAGGACCTCTGAAAGAGCAGCCAGTGCTTTTAACCACTAAGCTATCTCTCCAGCCCCAGTTTTGGTTTTTAAAGGACAGTTTGTCTTTTAGGTTTCTATTTGATAGAAACATTGAGTCTCCTTTTAGATTCTAGTAGTGCCTACATACTGTGATACTAACTGAGGGTAGAGATTGGGGGAGTTACAGGTGAACTAAGATGCCTTTTTCTTAAGGGACAAGAAGAAATGACAATATGCAAAGTACTCAGGTATGAGTCATCTTCTGTTCCAGGTGAAGAGAGAGAATAATTATGTCTTTCTGACGAGATCAGGGACATGTACTTGGAGAAGGTGGCTTTGACATGGATGATAAATACTTGGTAAGATCTCAGTTATTAGAGGTAGAACAAAGAGAAAGGGGACATTTCAACACAGCATATGACACAGTGAAAACGCGGATCTAGCATATTTATTCTAATCATCACAAAATTCAGAAGCAAGGGTTATTTGTAGAATTTTTTGACAGCAGACTCTGGAAGGCCTTATATCTTAAACTTAGGTATGTATACACTTCATAGGTAACAGTGATTACCGAAGATCTGAGGAAGATGTTAGAAGTAAAATCTGAGAGAAAAGTTGAATTTTGTTTAATTACAGTTGACATGGTGATTAGACAGTAAGACTCAAGATGTAGAGACCTAACTCGCTGAGGACTGAGGTGGCACCCAAGAACAAAGTGTTAGGCACAGCTTGAAAAGAGAAAGGTTGTGGTGATAACGACACGATGAGAAAATGAGAAGTGGGATCTTGTGTTTGTGTCCTGCAAGGGAGCAGAGGAAGGTGAAAGCAGGACACATTCTCTGAAACATGCCAGGAAGGCCTGCCAAAGGCAGTGACATGGAGTGTAGGAACTCATAGGCAGTAAGTCAGAGTTGACTGGCAGTTCATACAGTGAAACTGAAGGACCTCAGAGGGTTTGTGCTGTAGACAGAGTGAGGAGTCATAGCGGGTGGGGTTTCATTGAGAGGGTGAAGGGTCACTGCGGGTAGGATGCCTCAGGGAGGGTGAAGAGTCATAGGAGACTGGTAACAGTGCGGTGAAGTGTCATATATGATAGCAGCTAAAGTAAGGGTGAAGGGTCATTGTGAGCTGAGTACCATAATGAGGTGAAGAAGCACAGAAGGTGGGGTGCTAACGTGAGGGTGAAGAAGGGACATAGTGGCCTGGGTGCCACAGTAAGGGTGAAGGGTCACAGAAGGCAAGGTACCACAGAGAGGGTGAATGGTCACAGAGGGAGAGGTGTTCCAGTGAGAATAATGGAGGATCATAGTGGGTGACATGCCACAGGAATGAGGGTGCAGGGTTGTCCTGGGTGAGGTGCCTAGTGAGGGTAAAGGGTCAGAGTGGAAAAGGCACTGCAAGGAGAGTGAAGGGTCACACAACAAGAAGGTTGTGTGTCATAGTAATGGTGAAGGGTCATGACAGGGTCAGACAGGGAGGATGTGAGTGGTATGTACACTCACTTAGATGCAGAGCTAGCTAGGGAATCCCAGTGAATTCATCATAACACTGAAGCAGTGTTCTATGGTCTGTGCAACTGAATTTTGCAAAAGCCTTTGGCAACAGAGATATGCACTTGGCATTGTTGTAGTCAGTGAGGGTTGACTGGTAAAAGCAAGGGAAACTAGAACCAAATTTTGGACTTGGGAAGCCTAAGGTAATGGGAGGAAAGAGATTTTTTTTGGACTTTATTGAAAGGGTATATAATGCGGATTGCGGGGAAAGGAGGTCACCAAAGGAAGGACCAGAAACAATGTCAAATGAAGCTGACAGGAAAAGGAAGGTGTGAAGTGCTGTAGGTCACTGGATTGAGGTTTGATTAGAACAGCTAAGAGAAGGGTCAGAAAGTGGGCCATGGGGCCTGCCCCAACCTTATGTAACAGTCATTTTAATTGGCTGAGATGCATATTCAGCTCACCATCCCCAGCCTTATGTAACAGTCATTTTAATTGGCTGAGATGCATGTTGAATGTTCAGCTCACCATTGTTCCTTTCCTTTCCTGTGGCTGAGAGGTTTTGTTTAATCTTTCTGTATTGAGTTTGTAAGCTTTTTTGGCTTCATGGTCTTTATTCTTTTCATATATCTAACTTCAGAATGTTCCAGATATAATAGTATCCCAGTGATGTCTGCTCTGAATCTATGGATCAGATAGGAATTAAAACCCAAGCCATTGTCTGAGTCCTGGATTTAGAGGGTCTGCTCGGTTCAGAATAGGGGCTTTGGAAACCTTGTTCTATTGCAATAACCACACTCTTTTGGCTTGATTTAAGACTGAAGACTTGATTTAAGCCTTGTTACCTATGTCTTGCCTTTGAGGGCACAAGATTTGGGAGTATGGAATTCTCTGATAGCACCCATCCTTACACCCCCATATTTTGAAGGGGTCTGCCAACTAGAAATGCAAAGTTGTTATCTTATTGGAAAGAGGTGTTGTTTGGTTGATATGCTTGTTCTTATTTTTGAGATAGTCTTACTGTGTAACCCAAGCCTATCTTGAGTTTGAGTTACTCTTGCCCCTGCCTCTAGCATCCTCAAATTACAGGGCTGTATCCATGAACATTTTGTTTCCAAAGTTTCTTGCCACTTGGTTTAAGAACACATTCACTTTCTAGTTCACAGATGCAGTCAGTGCACAGTCCCTGGCAAAAGCCCAGGAGTTGTGCAGCATATAACTTAACTATAGACCTCAGTCAACATTTCTTATTCTCAAAAGTGATCAACTCAGGATGAAAAAAAAAATATCTGACTCTGGCCATTTCTCAAGAATTTTTGATTCTCCTGGACATTTTGTTAAGTGAAATAAGTTAGATTCAAAAAAGGCAAATGTAAGTTTTAAATTATATGAGGACAGTAGAATATCTTCAAGTTAAGCATTAAATAGCATTTGCCAGAGGCTAGAAAGTGGTACATGTATAGTATAGAGAAAGGTGGTTAATGGGACAGGGGCCCATTTGAAAAGGAGGGACTAATTTAGGTGGGTGCCAGGTATTGAACCCTGGTATGTGATGAGATACCATTAAGCCATGCTTTAGCACAGGAAACATAATCACTGTCTAATGTTTTGAAGGATGGTAGAATAACTTCAAAAATAATTAGCTGAAAAATTTGAAACAGCTAGTAAAAATGATTTTAAGTATTCCCAGCACACAGAAATGATGTATGTCTAAGACAGTAGATGTGTCGTTACCCTGAGCCAATTTCTATACACTGTGAAACGTGTTGAACTGCCATGCTCTACCCCATATATGTGTACAGGTACATATATCAATCCAAATATGTCTAAATACGTAAACAAAAGGTAAACTTAAAAGAAAAATATTTTCCCACCCACTATATGTATAGCTGTAGGCAGAAACAGACTCAGCTTTGCATCCACAGAGTGGGATGTGGAGGTGAAGTTCTCTGGGGTACTGCACAGAGGCTCAGCCCTTCGGGGAGCTACTGAAGCCTGTTGGAGGGCTACAGGAGCAGTTGTAGACAGACAGTCTCTTGCTCAAGGCCAAGGATGAGCTTTGTCAGCAATACTGCAGGGCAAAGAACCTAATCATTTTAAGTCTCTTTTTGCTCTTTTAAAATAATTGCTATCCAGTTATAACCATTTAGTTTTCATAGCAGCCTTTATGGCTGGGTAGCGGCTACCTTCATTTACAGATCAGCTAGTGATGTGCAGAAGATTGCAGTTTACACTGCAGACACAGTAAGCTCAGTGTCTGAGCTTGCCTGCTGGAGTCACGATTTCTACCACACTCATCTCTCTTCAGTGGGGCAGGAGCACCAGCTTTCTTAATGGGTGCCTTTGGCAGCTCTTAATTGCTCTGTGACTTGCTGTCCTCTGTTCCCTGTGTCTGCCCCTTGTCTGGGATCTCTTCTGGTTGACACACCCCTCTCAGCCCTCCTTTCTTGAGGCCAGGCCCTGTCTGCCCGTATCTCCTCAATGCCTTCCTTCTGTTTGGGGGAGGCAGAGCACAGCTGTGCCAGTTAGGGCGAGAGCACAGCTGTGCCAGCCACCTGTTGATCGCTTCTCTCTGGTGACTCAAGCTGCAGAATAAGTGGCATTTACCAGGGCCACGGTTGGGTGAGAACTCTATACATACCTGTGAGAACAATTGTTCATGTCTCCAAATCCCATCTGCTACTGTTCTCATAAAAATAGCATGGATCCGGGGTTGGAGAGATGGCTCAGTAGTTAAAATCTCCTACTGTTGTTTGAGAGGACTTTTGTTCCATTTCCAGTGCTCACACTGGGTAGCTTTTAATTACTTGGAACTCCAGTTGAACGGGGCTAAGTCACCTCTGTACACACACACACACACACACACACACACACACACACACACACACACACTCACGCGCATGTGTATGCAGTCACACACTCACTCACGTAGACACATAATTAAAAAATAAGTCTTAAAAAATGATCCTGAACTGAAGCTTGTTTGCATAAAACCTATGGAAACCTTGCCTGATTCATGAACAGCTTCAGAATTCTGGGTCTACCTTGACCTTGCAGACTCCCGTTTTAATAAGACAAACTTAAATATGATGCTAATGCTACGTATAGAAACACGTACCATTATGGTAATGAATAATTATTTAAATTTGATAGTAACACTTAGTTTGTTACCTTGAGAAAAAGTAAGAGACTCATTGACAGCTAAGAGTAGCAAATGTAAAATTTCCTTAGTTAAACATTTTTACTAGTAGTTTCTCCTTTTTGTTTGTTTAAAATAATGAAATGAAACTAACCGTATTTCCTTTTCCTTTTTATTTTCTTTGCAGAAAAAACCGCTGTCTGCCATAATAAAGGAAGTCTGCGATGGGTAAGTGCAACTTGGAGCTTGGCTGAGGCCTCCTAGTCTGTACTTAACAGGCAAATAAAGTATTTGCAGTAGAGTGGTGAACATTATTCATAGTACTATAAATAATCCTAAGCATACATATGTTCCTAACTCACTGCTCAGTCTACCCAGAGTCACTCACAGTTCCTGTGTGCAAATGACACACCATTTTGCCATTCTTAGCTATTCATCCTCTAAGAGCAGAGAGTGGAGGAGCTGGGGGCTCCTGCACTGTAGGCTAGAGTTCCTTTATTTTAGGAACTGTGCTCCTTTTGGCCTTCCCAGCAGGGAGCAATCTCAAGGTTCCTGGGGTTAAGCACACACTCCATCCAAAGAAACTGAAAGGATTTCTAGGCTAGAGAAGATGAGCCTCACATGGCTTGAGGCTTGCCCACTTTTCTGTCTGGGCTGACAATGCAAGGGGAGAACGCATTTGAAAGTTACCTCAGATGGTTGACCAGCAGAGCAGAACTGGGACTCTGTTATATTCCTGATAAATTGTATAAGACCTGAAATACTTAATTGGAGTCTTCCATTCCATGCTAGGTATACCAAATGAGAGTTTAGGATTCAGAGACAATTGAAGAATGTTAAATGTAAAATGTAAATTGTGTTTATGTCCTTGTTTGTATTCTCTTTGCTTCAGTCTTTTGAAAGAGGAAAGAGTGTTGCTTTTAATGTCACACCCACCCTACCTGTGGGGTTAGAGATGAAATGTTAAAAGCAGGACCCGGCCTAGTCAGTCTACCTGTGAGATGACAGGTTCCATCTGGGCAGAGAGGGCAGGCTAATGCCTTGTTGTCTTGGAAACTGCCTTGTAACAAGTACTGTACTGGGCCAAATCTAATCCTAGACTTATCTTAACCTTACAAAACTACTAAAACAGAAATGGCCGTTTTCGTGTCTCTGATTATTTACTTTTTTTTAAGGTGGTCTCTTGCCAACCATGACTGTTTTGCCCTGCAGCATGCCGACAGTTCAAACTTCTACATCACAGAAAAGGTAGGCCAGAACCCGGGGCACGGACCCTGAGGGGAGTAAATCATGGTGGCTCTTTCTGTTTAGGGCCGGTCACAATTTTGTGTCCTTACCCTCTGTGAGAATAAGGTCTATACAGCAAAGCCTGCTTCTCTGGTATCAAAAAAATACTGTTTAGCACATTCAAGAGTGAAGATTATTAATACCAGCACTTGGGAAGCAAAGGTAGGTGTGTTTCTGTGAGTTCGAGGCCAGCCTGGGTCCACACGAAGAGTTCTAGGATAGGCAGGATTACATAGAGAGACCCTATCTCAAGGGGAAAAAAATAGAGTGAAGTCTAAGAAGATTTCTGAGTCTCATTTAACCAACCACATTTGCTTTTTTACATTTTAAACAAAGAAACAAACAAACAAATAAATGCAGTTTCTTTATTTGCATGTGAGGGTATGGCAGTCAGAGGACAGCTTCAGGAACTGGCTTTCTCTTTCCACCATATGGACTGTAGGAACCAAGCTCGAGCTGTCAGGCTTGGTGACAAGTGTCTTTACCTGCTCTACAGCAAATATTTTATCTTTTACTTCTCTTTTGTCAGAGTTTTGTTTTCCTCTCTCCATTATTTTGTACTTACCACAATGACAAAAAATATTGTGAGAAGTGACGTCATCTGACTCTCCCCTAGCTTTTAGGAGCTTGCTTTCTTCCTGGGTCATCTTAACACTTGTTTACTAAGTTTGGTTGAGATGTAGTGATATGTGATGACTTTACATGACTCTGAAAGAAAGAAAAAATATGTAAAAGTCCTCTGATAGGGAAAGGAAAATTAGCAATTGTTGATCTCCGGTTGTGTGCCAGAAGCTTGGTCAAACGAATTACAGACAGAGAACGTCAGAGAGATAGAGAACCTTTCACAAGGCAGGTTTTCACATCAGAGACTGACCAGGTGAGCTTTTCATCTGGAATTTTCAATTTAGGAATCTTCCTGGGAATGTTTCTGGGGCTGTCCTGGGAATGTTGGTATAGTATAGCCAGGGATTTCTTAAAGAAGAAAAAGTGTTGGTGCTTCAGAGTCAGACAAGTCTCCTTTATAGGACATGATGGACTCTGACCCAAAGTAGTTACAAGGTTGGGCTAAGGAGTATATGTACTTTCATTTCTTAGAATGATTTTTATAGCATCAGAAGAGATTTAATAGCATTTTGGAGTTAAATGTCATATACACGCAGAAAATTCAAACTACTAAGAGTAGGGGGACTTTCATTATTTTTTGAGGCACTGTTGTCATTTTCAGAGGGGAATCTTGTTTGCCTAAGACATTCTTCCTGTTGGGTTTCTAAGGGACTGCCCTTGGCGGTCTGCCATCAGTTCTTCAGCGTGTGGTCACAAAGATCAGCTTTTTACTACGAGTTTAGGGAGTGAGAATACTCATCCTCCCAGTCCTAGTCCTGTGTTTGTAAATAATGCGTCACGACTCTTCTCCTCCATCTGTGTGTGCCTGTGTAAGGCACAGAGCTAGACATGCAGTGTAGGAGATCACAGTGTATCTTGACCCTTTTGGGGTCAAACCTGGGCTACCCTCGGTCTGCATCTAAGTTCTTGTAAAGTTCTCTCTAAAAATAGAGACCATTTTTCCGTTCTTAAAATAGCATAGTTAAAATTCTCCTGATACTTACAACCCAGTGAATTGTTAGGTAATATCTGCATCACCATGGTAACCAGTGACTAATTTTTGAAGTTGTATATGACATTAGTTTCTGACTTTCACTTACTATGAGGTGGTTTTCCTCTCCTTGACAAGAATCACCTGTAATTTAAAAGGGAAATATTGTGTAGCCCTGGCCCAACATAGGAACACATGAGGCCACCGAGGGATGCTTGAGTTTCTCCCAAAGATCTTCAGGAAGGAACCCCTCCTCTACCTACTTTTCTCATGTTATCTGAACCCATTTTTCTAAACCGGTTCTCATTGGCTTATTGGTCCATTAACATGGGTTTCAGTGTAGTGGGTTAAGGAACATTTTATAGAAGTGTAGTTTGAAAAGTTGTGGGGATTAGTAAGATGCATCTATTTACAAGTTCAAATTCTGGCTCAGAAACATAAATTGCAGGATAGATGAGTGGTTGCATGTGTGTGTGTGTGTGTGTGTGTGTGTGTGTGTGTGTACATGCGCACACACACTTGTGACTGTTTCACTGGAATTTCTCTTTTGAGTAGGAATGGTAGTGAGAGAGTGCTCATGGTTTTAGTGATCACTGATCACCGTCATTGTAATCTAATGAGGAGGTAAGCATCTTCATTTTCATAGGGGAAGTGAGGTCAAGGAAAGTTACGACATGATTTGTGTAGCCCGACACACTAGAAGTGACCAAGCCCAGTCTGGCCTTGTTAGGCCTGCTTCTAGAGCTGTGGGAATGCCTCTGCCCTGCTGTCTGGGTTCCTGAGTGTTGATGATACCCTGACTTTGCTGACCTGGCCATCCTGATTCCAGTTGCCTCAGGAGTCACAGGAAAACAGCACCATCATTAGCAGTGTCAGTATGTGACTTTCTTGTACTGGTGTATTAGGGGAATTTACATCAGGTGTAGCCTCCATTAACTCACTAGAGAGTTACAAGCCTTTTCCCTGCCTTTGCTATAGATTATCTGACCATCTGGGATAAGTACTCTGATTGTACTATTGGTATTTTTCTTCTTTTTAAGAGAAATGAGAAAATTGCCTTGCTCTTTTTTTATTAACTATGCAGAATGGGGTGGGCTTCTTCAAACTATAGACACTGGAGGAAGCATTATGAGTGAAATACTTTGGTGAACTGAGGGTGTGCCGTATTTGCAGAATGGTATTTGGCCCCTCTCTGCTAAGACCAATTCAATTTAATATGAAGTAGAGAGAGCCATCCACATAAATTCGATAAATCTTGTAATCACAGATGTGATGAGCTTCATGCAGGCGCTCTCTGCAAAGCTGCCTCTGGAGCCTCTGGGAGGAAGTGGGTTTATTTGAGGAACACCTGTGTCCTAGTGCTCTGGTTTTTCTGTGGATGTTCCAGATTCCTGACATCTCTGTGTGGCCTCTGGGACAGGGCATCCTGTCCTATGAGATTATTGTGCAGATTCCATTGTCACTGCTTGGTCATAAGTCATCAGAATAAAACCAGTATCCAGCAAACACCAACACCCAACACGCTGTGATGAGCAAAAGGAGCAAAGCTTCCGGTCCTCATTTCCATCTCAGATTTCTCTTTCCTGTGTTTCACCCTTGTCTGAGGCCAGTCAGCCCCACCCCGTGACTGAAGCCACCATGTACTGCTCTTTGTGACAACAGCCTTCTCAAAGACACAGATTTGAATTTGAGCAAACAGAAGCCCAGGGAGATTATAAAATTTATGGCATTGGAAGGTTTTTCTGTAATAATCAGGATTCTCCTGATAAAGAGTAATTGTTGCTTCCTCAGCAAACCTCAGTAAGGTGTGAACAGAGTATGTTCACACCTGCAGAGTTGGGTAGTTCCTCCAGGCCTGGCTCTTAGCAAGCATGTGTGAGTGGGGAGAAAGGCTCTTGGACCCTACTTTTCCCTGATGCTTAGCCCTTGTGAGTTTCCTGATTCTAGTCATTTCTCTCCTTGGCCTCTTCTTTTCCTTCTGATACCCATGCAGGTGTCTCCTCTACAAAGCATATGCTGCAGAATTCTTTGCTTTCCTTGTAACCAAACAGATCATTTGTTAACATTGCATTTGTTAGCTATTTGACTATGTATTCCCAGACTTTGCCAAGCACAGAACTCTGGTAGTCATGGTGAGTTCCCCAGTGTGTTCCGGGCACTGTGCTAAGTACTAATACAATTCTACAGTTCCAGTCTTCTTGATTCTCAGGCACTCACCCCAGTCACTTGATTACAATGGCCGTAAGTGCCACAGAAGAAAAATGTGCCTGAACTTAATGAAGTCCTCAGCAAGTGATATTTAAGTGAAAGTCTGAAGAAAATAGAGGGTTCTGGTATGACAAGAGTAACATGGCTCAGATGAGTAGCTGGTTGTCAGCTCTCATGGCAAGACTTTGGTAAGAGTATTGCCCTGCATTTGAGGCCAGCCTGGTCTACATAGTGAGATACGGTCTTAGATAGAAGAAACCAAAGTTAATCAATCAGTAAAACCATGCAAACAACACAGACCCAGATTATTTATTTGCAAAGAACAGGCAGAAAGAGCCAAGGCTAAGGGGCTAAATATGGCTGGACAGTGTTGCAGAAGCCACAACTTCTCAGGCCCTTTTAGGGTGCTGTAAGACTTTTAGCTTCACTCTAAAACTATATGAAAGTTCTGAGGTAATTTGAAGCTGGACTTGACCACAAATGTTTGGGAAATTATTACTCTGATTGATTGTGTTGGAAGCGTAAGTCAGTCAATGGTAGAAATTATACAAAAACCCAATTCATTGTGGATAGGGAAAGAATTCAGGATTGGCTTGGAATACACAAAGACAGACATAAATGCTGGTTTCTATTCTTGAATCCAAGGAGAAAATCGGACCAGATAGCAGAGTCGGAATTTCTACTTTCATCAGGCTGTGTTGGCTCTTGCCTTTAATCTCAGCACTCAGGAGGCAGAGGCTGGTGGCTCTCTGAGTAGCCTGGGCTACAAGAGAGCTCCAGACTAGCTAGGGCTGCAAAAGGAAGAATATCTGCCTTCGTAAAGTTTACGGTTCATCACCTCCTTGGCAAATTGCTGATGGTTATAAGATCTTTGTACTTGAATAAAAGCGATCTTTACTTATTTCAAATGATCTTTTTCTAATAAGTCTATTTTCATAGCCAGATAAAATATCAGTATATACTTATTCAACTAGCGCACCAACTTCAACTTAATGTTTATAATTTACTTCTTGTACAGGTGTTCCTAATTTTAAATATATATTTTCTAACATATATTAGGAAAAAACAGGAAAAACATATGCAATATTTTCCTGTAGATCAGTGTGCAGAATATAGGAATGAAGAATTTTTTTCTTATATTTGACAGCTTTAGTGTATGATGGATTGAGCAAGATAAATAAGAAAAAGTGTTTGTCCCCATTGGAGATTTCAGTCTGGAGACAGATTAGTTGATATCACCTGATGACAGCAAGGCCTGTGTTTGTAAAGATTATTGTGAATATAATTTGAATTAGGTAGGTTTATAATTGAACCACTTTAATTCTGTGTCTTATTAAGACATTGCCGAGTGGAATGCAACACTTCTACACTATTTCTCTATTGTTACTATGGAGCTTGAGTATACACACCCTAAGTAGTGATTTTTCTCTTGCTGTGACAAAACACTATGGTGAAGACAACTTATAGAAGAAAGAGTTTATTTGGTGATTACAATTTCAGAGAATAATTCCATGACTGTCATGATAGGTGTATGGCAGCAAGTAGTCAGGCATTGCACTGGATTAGTAGCTGAGAGCTTACATCTCATCCATAGACACTAGGGAGAAAGCAAGAGAAAAGAGAGAGAGGTGGAGAGAGGGAGGAAGAAGCAAGGAGAGAAAGAGAGGCACATAGACTGAGAATATGTGGATGCAAACTGGGAATCAAATAGGCTTTTGAAACTCCAAAGCCCACACTCAGTTATATACTTCCTTCAAGAACGCCACACCTCCTCATCCTTCCCAAAGAGTTCCACCAGCTGGGGAACAAGCATTCAAATGTACGAGCCTGTGGGGGCCATTGTCATCCAGACGACCACAGTAACTACAACACAGTAGTTTTCTGCCAGGATATATTGTCTTTTTAGAGTAGCAATGCCATGATATTCTGTAGGATATTTCTGTCTTCTAAAACAGTAGTTTTCAGATTTAAAGGCAGAACTAGAGATTTGCTTCCAGTATCTCAAAGCAAACACCCTAGCACTTCTAAATCGTACAGGTCTACATAGGATATTGCTACAACCTGGTGGGTGGAAGTGTACACTCTGCATCTGAGGATCCAGAAGTAATAAGAGACACATCAGCTTATATGCATACAGAAGTTTCCAGAAAGGAAGACACTGACCCTGACTTGAAAGTATTGCAGACTCCCTTCCTCCACTCCACATACTAGTTTCATTAAATGAAGAGAAAGTCTCAATACACCCTGTGACACATTTCCTAAAAACCATGGGAACATTTGAACATAACTGTTTGTTAGAGTCAGCCACTAGGAACACAGATTGGAGCAGACATGGGGAAGACAGTTGGAAACAGGTCCTCTTGTAAGTTGTTTGCAGCATGTGAACCATGAGCCAAGAATTAGTCTGTCACCCCTACCCTCACTCCTACTTTTTTAGTTTTTCTAATTGAAAAATCTCAAAGATTGTTAGTATTAATATTTACTTTATGAGCACATTGGATTTTTCTCAGTTCAATCGTTGGAGATCAAAGGCAGGAGTTCAATCAAGGGTGAAATGCTAGTTACAGAGTGTGTCTGGTACTTGGTTCTGGAAGGATGATTGCAGTAGAATAGAGATACCTTTTACCTTTTCTGAATCCATCAAGCATGGCATATAAAAATTGAAACACACAGACCACACACAGACCACACATGTTACACACACTTATACATGCACACATACCGCACATACACACGTACAAACCAAACACACACACATACACACAGCACACACACACACACACACACACACATCATATGCTCACAAACCCTCACATGTACCACAAACCACACACACAAACACACACACACACACACACACACACACACACACACACACACACACAGCGCCTTCAGATTGTCTTCACTTTATCCAGCCCTCAGGGACACTCCACTTACATACTGTTATATTCTGGTGCATTTGCTCTTAGTGACTCAACTAAACTGGCATTAGATGTTCTGAAATCTCTAAAAAACATTTTTGGGGTGGTTTTTTTGGAACTTTGTAATTACAGTTTGAGAACTGGATAGAAGCCCTCATTTTGGATTACTCAGTGTTTTTCCTTTAGCAGGGACTTGGAATTGCATAAACTTCAAGATGAAGAGAAAAGACAGTCTAAGTTGAATCACATAAATGAGAGGGGGTGTGAGCCAGAAGGGCAGTGATGCTGTCAGCATTCCTCAGCTGGCAGTGGTTTCCATGACATGTTATTTAAGTTTACCACTGACTCGTGAATATGGGCTAAACAGGATGATTACATAGATGGATGCCTTGTTTTCCTGGGCTCTGGGGCTTGTTCTTGGTAAAATATGGCTGCTTCTAGAATTACAGGGAAAGATAAATGCCAGAGGTCATCATGATTCCATGTTCTGCAGTTCAGCTACCAAACCAGTGAACAGGCTGAATCAGTTTCTGAAACATTTAACTGTGTGGTGTTCAGCTGCAGAATGAAGAACACATTCACTTCCTCCAAAGACAGAATTCCTCCCAGACTTTTTTCAAAGACAGCTTTTTTTTCCCCTCTGACTGTAAATGACCCCGGAGACAGCAGCCCACCCTCTGCAAACACAGACAGGCAAAAGGGAGATACAGAAACTCATTATCGAAGCTATCAGTTCTAAGCATGGGCCTGTGTCTCATGTTATCATGTTCCAAAGCCAGGGTTTTCTTGAAAGGCTTCTAAGTACAACCCTGTTCCTGTGTTTGTGCATCAGAGAGATTTATTTTTAAATTGGTATAGATTTTCTTCCTCAGATTAGGGATTGAAGCACAGTGCTTTTGTAACTGTATTTGTGAGTAATTGTGTGTGTGTGTGTGTGTGTAAAGAAAAAATCATACAACATTAGATATTGTGTTGCTTCTTTTGATTGTTGCTGTTTTTAGTGTACTATTTCTACCTTGCTTTATAATTTTAAAGCATTTGCTAAACCTGTGAAAGGGATTTTATGATTACCAATGGTTGTGTTTGACAGTTTGGCAACTATTTCATTATTCTCTGCTCTCTGTGACCAAAACCAAAGTTAGATGCCCTCAGCTTGTTGTGTTGTCCAACATGAGATGGACATGGACAAGAGTGTAAAGGAAAGGAGGAAAGGAAGAAGGGTAGAGTTGTGTCAGGAGACTGTGGGGAGAATAAAGAAAAAATAAGAGGAAGTGTATGTCATGAATATGGAGGTCAGCAGTGAACCACATTTCCATGAAGGACACATAAGAAAAGATCCTTGGGGTCGGAAAAATAACTCAGTGTTTAAGAGCATTTGCTGCCTTTGCAGGGAACAATGGTTTGATTCCCAGCACCCACATGATGGTTCACAACTATTTGTAACCCCAGTTCCAGTGAATCTGATGCTTTCTTCTGGCCTCCTTAGGCACCAGGCATATCTGTGATACACAGACATACATATATGCAAAACACCCATACAAATATACATACATGCATGCATACATACATACATGAATGCCTTCATCTGGTCCCTTTGGGTACCAGGCTTAAGTTTCAAACACTCATATGAATAGAAATGAATAAATATGTTTGAAAAAGTTAAAAACACAGGGAAGAGTCTCTCTGTTCTTCCTTAACTGGAGAGGAGGAAGTAGCTATGTCCTATGTTCTCAGAAGCATGTGTTGGGCCCTTTGATTTGAGTCTAGATTTAGGGGAAGTTACCTAAGATTCTTCCCTCTCCATTTTGGTTTCAGTAACTGCTTTTCACTGTGAAACTTGGTGCTCTGAGCAGAGGAGCTATGGGGACCTTGGTCCCCGTTATGAGCCTTTCCAGTCCCTGAATGTGACAGAAGTTAGGATAACCTTGGTCATCAAGTATAGTAAAACATACCTTGTACTTTTATGGAAATGGGAGGGGAGGAGGCAATAAAAGTGAACTTTAAAAGTTAATTTCTTTGTGTTGGATTTCGTGGAACACATCTTTATCCCAGAATTAGGAAGCAGAAACAGGAAAATCTCTGAGTTCAAGATGGCCTAGTCTGCACAGAAGTTTCAGGCTAGCCAGGATAACACAGAAAGATCCTGTGTGTGTGTGTGAATTATGTGTGTGTGTAAGGGAGTGTGCACCATACCACAGTGATTGTGTAGAGGTTAGAAGACAATATGGGCAAAAGAGTTCTGTCCTTTGACCATGTGGGTCTTAGGGCTCAAACTCAAGTCTTTAGGATTCTGGACAACTCCAGCAAATTTGTTTAGCCATCACACTTGCCTTGCTTTCTTTCTTCCTTGGTCTTTAGACACCCTCTTTTGCAACTTCAAAGCATAGCAGTTAGGTTCATATTTTCTGATACTAAACAAAAAATCTCATACTACTTCACTAATTAAAAAAAAATCTCATAAAGCTTTTTATAGGATCTTCAGTTCTTAAACAAACAAATATGAAATCTCACTATATTCCTGAAATATTTATGTAGAGAAGAAACTAGTAGAATAAATCTAAAATTTCAAAATCCTACTTATTAAATTATTAGGATTGTTAGGATAAAACTGCCGTTTTGGCACATAGTCTGAAATATTTGATATAAAGAGTGTATTTGTATTTGTATATGTTCATAGGTTACATTTTGTTAGTGTTATATATGATTGGCATTTTAACATACTAGTTAATATACAGAGTCTCCTTCATTGTGGAATGAAGATGAATTGAAGCAAGGTCAGCAGAATAGTCTAGTATGTTAGCTCATTTATAAAGTGTTTTACCAAATACTTAATTTTGCTTATAAACTACAGGTAGAAGTTGAATGCTAAATCCCAAGAAATTATGTAACCCAGGGTCATCTATAGAGTCTGTTCACTGGCAAACCCTTAGGTGCTAGGCACATTTTAGGTTTTAGAAGTTCTAGAACTTTGGGGATTTCAGGCCACACAGGTGTACAGTGTCAAAATTAGAACTGAAAGCAAGATCCCTCTGTATTTCTAAACAGTTGAAGAAGCAAAGAATTTTATTAATAGGATCTTCTAAGACAAATTGCTTTGAGTTGTTTAAGCACAAGTAAAGTAATCAACTGAAGCTCCACCAACAGATCAACCTAACTGTTAATGGTAGACAGTGGCCCTGTGAACACAGATGTTCTTATGATCAATGACCTGATCACATTGATTTCAGATACTTCAGTAGGAAGCATTTTGTTTCCTCATCCCCAGTGCATGTATTTACACTTTCTACAAATTTGTACTCGATCAGGAAGATTGCTTTTATTTTAAGTCAAACAGTGATTCACTCAAAAGGATTAGTCCAAGCTAGTTACCTGCAGTCCCAGATACCCTTGGCTACTGGGAGGTAGATGCTGGAGTGTGGTGACTTGAGGTTATGTCAGATGTCCAATAAAGATAAAAACCTAGTTGCACTATTTTTGTAAGTTTTTGTCAGGTTTCCTGAATGTGTTTTAAAGAACGAGAGTTGTGATTAAACATTAGCTATGCACAATTGAAAAAAAAAAAGATCCTGATCCCCAAATGGCCATGGTGCCCTACCCTTATACTATCAACAGTGAGGAGACTGAGGTAAAAGCTTGGAGAGTTCAAGCCCAGCCTGTACTGTATAGTGAGACACTGGAGAGAGTGAGAGAAGGGGATGGGGGGTGACAGGGGGAGAAAGAAGGAGGGAGTGGGAGGGAGAAGCAAGAAAGACAGAAGTAGACCCATTCCTGCATTACCAAGCATCCAGAAGACACGGGTAAGTGGCTATAAATGGTTATTATAAACAGTAGCCAATTTACATGTAGGTGCCTACAAGATCCCCAGCCTCTGTGGTAAAAGGTCGTGTGTAATTCTCATGCCTTGAGTATGAAATGGACCGACAAGTAGGAGGAGCTATTACTATTTTGATCTTGTCACATGAAGTTTTCCTAGTGTAAGTAAGTTCTGCAGTCAGTTATCTGTGAACTAATTAGAGGGGCACTGACCCTGTGGGTCTGTGTAAGAGTGAGAAGTATGAGGAGTTATTCTGCTGACTCTGAGGCAGAACATAGTGCATATTGTGGACAGAGTGGCAGCAGAAGCTGAGATCTACAGAGTCTTGAGTGTCCTGTCTGTTAGCCGAGTCTGTTCACTGCCTAAGAACTGGGAAATGGGGTCAGAGCGAGTTAATCCATACAGTCAGAGAAAGTGAATTCTGATGAGGATTCAGGTTGCAGGTAAGGGACCTCTCAGGCAGGCTAGTCTTCTGACCAATAGAAACTTGGCTCTATGATAATGCATTAGGCAGCCTTAGAAAACTAGGACACCAAGAAGGAAATGCAGAATTCCCCCACTCTGAGCCAGAAAACAGAACACAAAAGGCAAACTGTATACAGAATATTGGTATATTATTATAAGGATCAGCTGTATCTCTGGTTATTGAATTTTATGTTAATAAGAAGGTCTGACTATTCCTGTTGATTATATCAATATAACATGTATTTACAAGCTCATCAGCACATGCTGGTCCTAATGCAATGCTTCTTTGTCTATTTTTGTTTCTGGGGCATCATCTGAGATTCTTTTTTCACCCATTTCAGAAGAAAATGGGTTCCATTATTTGAAAACCACTGTCTGACTAACAGACACTTTGTAAGACTACATTTGTGGTGTTTTAAGAATGTGACTGTTGGGGAAGGGAAGAAGAGCAGGATTGCATGAGGCTGCCTTAAAGTCAGCAAGCTGTTTTAAAATATATGTTTCTCTTTAATTGTTCTCTTTCTACACACAGAGTAATGCATAGCTATAAGAAAGCCAGCCTCTAAGGTTGATTCAGATAGGAGTTTTTCATGAGTAATAGTGGTTTCCTTAAGAGTTGAAGTTACTTAAAGCATAGTTTGAAACCTCTTTCTTTTTCCTTTTTTTTTACACTCTAGATTTTATCCCCCTCCATGTCCACCCTCTGACTGTTCCACACCCTATAACCCCTCCCCACTTCATCTCTATGAGGATGTCCCCATCCCCAAACCCCCACCCCACATTTGAAACTTTTTAATTGGGCCAAATATAGCAAAAGTATATAAAATGGAATAGCAGACATCCTCACATTACCACCTAGGTGATAATAGCTGTTAGCACTTTGACTACTGCCACAGCCCTGCCTGAGTTTCTCAGTCTGCTCCTCTGTTCTCCCCTCCACAGAAGTAAATACTAGCCTGATGGCAGTGGGCGTTCTCCTGAATCTTTGATAGGGTTTCTGCATATCTGTATGTTCATATACAATATACTGTATTGCTTAATGTTTAAAACTTTAAATAATTGGAAAGGGGAGGCAGGGGAGATAGCTCAGCAATGAAGAACACTCACTGCTCCTTCAGAAGACCTGGTTTTCGCTCCTTAAACCCATATGTTGGTTCACAATTTTTACTCCAATTCCAGGGGATTGATATCCTCTTCTGGGCTCTGCCGAAACTGTACACACGCAATGCACACACATACATTCAGGAAAAATATTCTCATACAGAAAAGAAAAATAATTTTTTTAAAAGTAAATAATTGCTATTTCTTAAAAGTAACCATTTGCAGTTGAATTTTTTCATTGGGTAACGATTTTGTGGTGAACCATGTATGGTGTCCTATGGCACGCACAAAGCAGTGCACATGACCATTTCCTAACAAATAATCAATTGCTTACCTAGCTTTTGTTGCCACAGTGCTGTGCTATAGATATGTTTGTGTGGAACCATTCAAAAGCTTTTCCTGAGTGGAATACAGACACACACTAAGTCAGCTACAACATGGAATGCTACAAGGTTTTGTGGGTCTACCAGCTTTAGCCACACCCTCAAACTGCGAGTTTCTATTTCCTGATATAGTGTGGTCTGTCCCCTGCTATCTTAAGCCAGCTGGATGGGGGTGCCATGGGATTCTTTTTGTGGCATTAACTTGCATTTACCCAACTGCTGTGGCTGGGCATATTTTCCCATATTTATTTTCTACTCAGATTTCGCTTCTGAAATGACCAGTACAATCTTTGTCCATTTGTGGTATGAGAGAACTTATCTTAAGGAGTTGACTATGGTGTTGCCAAACAGACTTTTTGTCAAAACCATTTTCACATGGCCTTATTGATTCATTTCCCTTTATCATTTGGCTTCAGTATTTTCAAAGCATCCTCTTTTTCATGCACATTGAAGTTACTCTCTTACTTTTCTTTCACAGATTTGAAAGTTTTAATTTTCGTATAAGTCATTAATCCCGGTTGGCACTCTGCATAATGTGTACACATGAATGGAGCTGAGACTTACTTTAATCACTTTGAATCGAGACAGTCAATCATGCTAACTTTGTTTATTGGGATATTTTTTGCCCATCTCCTCCTGCACTTGGCTTGCCTCGTCCCTGGTGCAACTTGTCAGATTTTGTCATCAGGGGCCTTACGCCTCTGTACTTTGTCCTATTACCAGGTAGCTTTGATAGCTTGCAACTGAGTACCAAAACTTTATCTCTAGGGGATGGACTCTGCTTCTGGGGTCTCTCCTCACACCCCCACTCCTTTACTCCTTTATTCTTCCCCTCTTCCTTTTCTTCTTTCTTCTCATAGCAAATCAATTTTCTTAATCCTTTATTCTACCATATACACTTTAACAATTGCTTGCCAAATCCCATTAGTATTTTGCTTAAAATAGTATTTTAATGTATGGCTTAACTTTTTTTTTGCTTTCTTGAGGTTATTGACTTTATCACCAGTGATGACATTAGAACATTGATTAATAAAGCTTTATCATTTTTTCCTTAAAGTTCTTGTGTATATTGCTTAGCTAGATCATACTTTTGTAATATTCATAAATGGTGCCTTTCTTAGCTATTAGTGCACCATTTGTTGAGTGTTTTCTTGCATAAGAAATACTTTTAAGTTTACATTCTGCAAAGATAGAGATATTTTATGAATCAAATTCCCCTTTTGCGTATATGAATAAAGTGAGTTATCAAAGAAATGAAGAAATTGACTCTGGTTCTGTGGGGACAGCTAGCTATCTGGACATCCTAGGATTTTACTCTGATTTATCTAAATCTTCCTGTTTTGCTAGCACCTTTTCTTTTCAAATTAGCTAGTGTTTCTCTGATTCATACTACTTTGCTTAGCAGGACCTTTTTATGG
Organism: Tokudaia tokunoshimensis; assembly: GCA_036184795.1. NCBI lineage: Eukaryota > Metazoa > Chordata > Mammalia > Rodentia > Muridae > Tokudaia > Tokudaia tokunoshimensis. Next base: position 43,755,924 of record BTHU01000022.1, on the reverse strand, counting down.
TAAGAAACTCAAATCTCGCTCCAGACCTTTTATGAACAAGGCATTTAATTTACTCAATAGACGTCCTTAATAACAATTAGCTAATTCATTTGGACAGACACATTCATGGCAACGAATCCGTCTGGTCATTATTTTTAGTTAGACTCTTAAGGAAAATGCCAGTCCTTATTGAATTAGCTTTTAAAAATCATCTTCACTAATACTCAGGTATATGTAAGGTCAAGGCCCCCTGAGTGACAGACAACTGTGAAGACTTGTCCTGTCCCTAAGTGTGCAGCTCCAGAGAAAAGGGCAGTGTTCACATGTATGCTGAATTCCACATGCATTTTATGGCTTTTTTTTTAGCGGGCATGAATTTATTTTTTCTTGTGCTGCCCCAAGCACTAGAGTGCAGGAGTCTTTTCAGCATACCGGCTCCATTTCTTTTGGATAAATATTCAGGAGTGAAATTGCTACTCCATATGGTAGCTCTATTTCTAGCGTTTTTGAGAAACTTACAAACAGTGTTCCATAATGTCTGCTCTAATATGACATCTCCACCAACAGTGTCGAAGTGCTCTCTGATTCACAGTCTCTGCAGCATTTGCCAGTTTCTGTCTTTTTGAAAGTAGCTGTTGGATAAGCTGGGAATGGTGGGACACACCTTTAATCTTACACTCAGGAGCCGAGTTGGTGAGATCTCTGTGAGTGTAAGGCTACCTTTGTTCTACATAGTTAGTTCCAGGACAGCCAGAGCTGTATAGTAAGACTTTGTCTCAAAAAAATTAAAAAAATAAATGAGAGGAAAAAAGAAAGAAAGAAAAGAAAGGAAGGAAGGAAGGAAGGAAGAAAGAAAGAAAGAAAGAAAGAAAGAAAGAAAGAAAGAAAGAAAGAAAGAAAGAAAGAAAGAAAGGAAGGAAAGAAAATAGTCTATCGACTAGTTATTTCCTTACTGTGATTTTGATGTGCATTTAAATATTAATACTTTTAAAACTGGTACTGTTTAATTCTTTCTTTAAATGTGCCAATTGTAATATCTGTTAGAAATGCACCTTTAGGTTCTAATTTCTCTTCTGGCTGCAGCAGTAGGAGAGAGAAACGGAGGGAAAGAGGCTGGAGTGGAGCCTCTGTGAAAGCCTGCTCTCTGATGTGGGCTCCTAGACTGGTTGACTCTAGCTCTGAGTCTATATCCTGTTTTTCTGAATCATTTTTATGGCTTTGTCTTACGTAAGGATGCTTCTCTTTGGGTCTGGAACAGGTGATTTTCTGGGAACATATCTAGACTGAGCTTGAGGCTCAAGGCCCAGAAGTGATAGATGTCTGGGGCACTTTGAAACTTAGCCCTACAGAGTGCTGGAGTATGCCTTGTTTGTGCTTGGCACTCACTGTGGAAACATACATCAGTGATGGAGCATGAGCTCCCTTTTCAATGACACCTGTGCTCAATAAAATAAATATTCACTGGATCACTGAAGGTTAAGGAAGGGTTTGAGACTTAATTTGTGGGAAGAAAGATTATTATTCCTGTCTTTTTAATTCCTAAGCTTTTTAAGTCCTATGAGCTTTAGTTCTTGGATGCATTTTGCCTCTTTCTTCAGGTTCTGCCATGATTAAAATATTTATTCTATTCACTGAGAAAACATATACTTGAGTATATTTTAGGCTTTGGTGATGAGCTAAACACAGAAGGTGCCCACTCTTCTCAAGCACCTATTCCTGTGAGTGTATAAAGAGATCAGTAGTTTTTAGAATATGGACAAAGTATTCATTTTTATTTAGAGTTGGCATAAAACAGTCATGTGGGTAGACTATGGTGTGTATTTCTATTTTAGTTTATTCTGAGAGCACTGCTGCGCACTATAGATTTAAGAATGGACCAAAAATAAGATTTGACAAGCTTCAAGTTTACAATAATGCAAATACAAATGAATGAAGCATAGAGACAGAGGCGCCTAGTCTTGAGAGTTGGGGACTTACATGGCTCGTGGTTCTCTAACCACATGAGTCTTAAGGACATTCTCACACCCTGATTTATCAGGGGTTCTGTTGTCAGGATGTGTGCTTCCTCTGGCCCAGGCCTGTGCTCTGGGTCGGTGTTCTGCTTCTGCCAACTCTGGGGCAACTTATATTCCCCTGGAAGGCCCTGACCGAAGACTGCTATAAAACACAAGGGACCGACTCTTTAAAAAGAACAAAAGGGAGCCAGGTCATAGCACTGTAGAGCACAGAACAAGCAGTACTGAAGCTCTGAAAGAACTCGGTGTGGTAGAGAACAAAAGGGAACGGGACATTGGGCTGGTGTGGGTGGGGTGTCAGACATGAGTGTAAATATTGGCTAGGGACACACTGGGCTGAGTCTTCTAAAGCCATGGGAGGAATTTTCTAAGTATTATGGAAGGCCTTTATTTTAATCTGTTGTCTATGAACGTGAATGAAAGTCAGCTTTAAATTACTCCCTCAGGAAGGTACCCATTAAACTATAAACATCATATAAACAGCAGATGAGCCTTTGGAACCAGTGGGACCCAGAGCTATCTCCTGGTCTTATTGCAGGAATCTTAAAAGTATCACTCATGATCACTGTATTTTATTAGAAATCATTATACTTTATTAGCTCTTAGACCTAAAACCTACTTTTTTTTAACACCTCTGGGGTCAGAGATCAGTAACTTAAGCCTATGGCACAAATCCATGCTGTTATCTGTTTGTGCATGTTAAGATTCCTGGTGCACCCTTTCGTCTGTGTGTCTCTCTTGCCATAGACACTTTGTGGCCCACAACACATAAAATACTGTCTGGCTCTTTTTAAATGGCATCTGCCCACTCCTTCATTGCTAAAGTAGAGCGGGCACTACTATGAGATAATTTAAAAATATTCAAGTAGCCATCTGACTACAAGTTTTAAATTCATGCACTCATAAAACATTGTTTAGACATGAGATCCATGGATTGTAGACTCCTGAGATATCCAAGACTATAAAAGAAATGAAATAATCCTCATACATGGTGTCTCAGGCAGGAGTTTCAAATGAATGGGCTGACCTATGCTTAGTTACTCTGAGACTCATGTCTTCACGCATGGCGGATCCTCCATTTCCTCTGTCACCTAAACTACATCTTCTTTATGAATACAGCTGAGTCATTGTACACGTATTGAGCGTGTTATTCAGAGGGCTGGTTTAATCTAACAGTATTTCTATGTAGTGTGATTGTGACTGTCGTCATTGAGCACATGTAGTCATCACTTTGTACTTTTGTTTTCTGCATTCATGGATCTGAAGAGCTTTCAAAATGCAATTCATGTAGCACCTTTCTCCCTTCCCTACTTTCTCTACACAGTCCAGTCCAACAACCATTTTCATAGCTTCAACATTGAATTAGTGATCGTAAGTAATCCTGATTTAAGGTATACCAGAGGGTGTGCAGAGGTAAGATTCAAATGCTGTACCATTTTTAGCATGTGTCATGTGTATGAAGGATATCCTACATCATCCCACATGAATCAAGATGATCGCTCACAGACTTTGCCATATGCCAATTCTGTGTAGGCCATTCTGCAACTAAGGTTCCTTCTTCTCAGCTGCATCTGGGTTGAGTCAAGTAGACAATGAATTCTAATCAGCAGGGGGCTGGGGAGATGGCTCTGCAGTTAGGAGCCCTGGATACTCTTCAAGGTGATCTGGGTTCCAGGGGATCCTATTACACTCTGCTAGTCTCTGTGGGCACCAGGCATGCATGCAATACATAGATATATATTCAAGCAAACCACCCATTCATATAAAATAAGTAAAATGATTAAAATGCAAACAACAATAAAACCAAGCAGCAAGCCATGCGTTTCCTGTGCCAGGCTTCTGTGTGCCAGGAATAGCGAATGCTCGGATGACAAAGCTGCTATCACTGAAGCCAGGGACTGAGTCAGGCCTTCCTGACACCCACGGCTAGGCTCATAACAAGGAAGAATACTCTAATGTTCAGAGTTTCATCTGACAGCACACTAGCTCACACCTGGAAAATCTTCTTTTCCTGAGTGTTTCTGTCATTTTGTCACTAGTTCTCCAGTGTGAAGGTCTGTATTACATTTTCTGTCTGTAGACTTCTTGGCACTGGTGCTACCCAGAACAGGATATGGAGTTGGTACTTTCCAAACTGTTAGAGTCCCTGTGATCACTGCTAATGTCACCGGAACTGACCTTTTAGAATGCTTCTTCCAAGTGTGAGTTTCTTTGTTCTAGACATGGCTGCGGAACTTCGTAGTTTCCTGGGAGTACAGGCTCTAACTTGCCATCACAACTCATTTAAACCTTAGCCTGTGCCCTTTCGTTGAAGGTAGATTAAAGGTGATGATATCAGCAGGGCTGATCATTAGGTCTCCATTTCTATGGTATTAGACTGATCCATGTTTGCATGGAGTTCATTTGGATTCTTCTGTCTTTAACCTTAATAATAACTCTCTTAAAAACACAGGCCAGGCATTGTATGTTAGGCATCCTTCTTATTGTCATCCTTCCCATATTGCAGAAGAAGAACACCATACATAGGGTCATCCCAGAGGGCATCAGTATTTCTTCAACATGTGCATCCAGAGTTATACTCCAGTGTGGCTTGCTGTCATTTCCCATATTCTCATGCAATAGAAAATCCTATATTCTCAAGCATTAAACATTCCTCTATAGTGTTACTTTAGTGACCATATTACATAACTAACCTGCTTGCCTATCATTTTATCACCTTTAAATTTTCCTTTGCCCTAAGGCACATTTGGAAGACTTATTATATCAGTCAAATCCAATTAGGGTACAGAAACCCTATCAATGGTGAACCAGTAGGAATTCAACTTAGTCTGTGGATAAGATCTGCAGAAGCGTAAGCTCAGTGCCCCTCCCTGTGTAGCTCTGGGAAGACAGTATAACTACCACAGAGGCATCTCCAACTGCCCATCATTCCCAGACTGGTCAGAGAAAAGCAATTTGAACAGTAGACCTGTGCTGGACCATAGAGCTGTTTTAATGCTGGAGGGTTGGGTTGCAGAGTTTCTTAGAAGAGGTTTCTGATACGAGTCTATCCAGGGGTTTGGGAGCATACAAGATCTGAGAGCCTTCACATGAAATAATACTGGGGGAGAAAGCCTTCATTGTCCTCTACTGGAGAAGTATCACATTTCTCCCAGCTGTCCAATGGAAAGGCTCAGGTCCAGCTTCAGTGCCTTAAAGCAGGGCCAAGGTTTTGAGTTGAGACAACAAGAAAATGACTAGTCTATTGAAGGTTGGACCTTACCTTCTTCCTCTGCTTTAGCTATGGTTATAGGGACATCTTTTATGAAATAGTATCTGCACCTTCAATTTTTCTGTAACATAAAACTTGGAATAGAGGTTGAGTTTGAACATTTTAAGGCTTTTGTCAGTCGTGACAAAATTCATACACCAAAAAATGTGTGATTGTTGACTGTCCTTCATACTCTGTATGGAAGGAAAGGGGTATTTTTTTAATATCAGGGAACTCACTGTCTGTTCACTCTTGGGATCTTCTCATCGTCTCTTGGATTGCACACTATGATAGTGGGCGGTGCTGAGTGCCTGTATCTCTGGGGTTGGAACCTGTACACAGTTGCTCACGTCCTTTGTCTCTTGGCTTAGTTTCCTGAACTTTCCCCCTCCCAGTCTATTTCACCCATCTGACAGATTTATTTCTCTAAGATTCCTTCATCATATCAGTAATCCTGCTCAAGAGCCTTAAATATTTCCTCTCTGTTTGCTCTACTGAGAATGAGATGTAGAGTATTGACGTTTGGCACTGGACTGATTGCCTCCTTCTGCTGATAAGGAAACAAGCTGATTTAGCAACTGGTCCAGGCCCAAGCAGGAGCTTCCTTCCGCTCAGTCCATTGTAACATCCAGACCACTGTTGGTCCAGCCTCTGTGTCCCACCACTGTTGTCCAGCACAGCACTTGCCCCTAGAGAGATTTGACTGACAGTTGACCTCACCATCTGGTGCTCACACTATGTCTTTGCTGGTACCACTCACCCAGATGGTATGTTAACATTGTGCTGTGATCTTCTTCATGCAGAGACTGATTACACTCACTTAAGCATTTTCACAATCATATTCCATTTCTATTTAACAAATTACATTGGATAATATTTCAGGATGGTAGAAGGACAAGGTTTTGAAATACATTGTACCTGAATTTAGGTCCAGGGTCTGGCACTTCCTGTTCTGTGAAAATAAATTTACTTTCCCACTTGGGGGCATTAGTAGACATTGAAGAGTGCCTGTTCCTTTAAGACAAGTTTGTTTGTCTCCAGAAAAACATATTGTTTTTTTATCTCTGGCTTTGCTCTTGATTAAAATATCAAAGGAGATAGGCTGTCTCCTTCTGTTTAGCCACTCAGATTTTCCTGATCCTGGACACCCATGGGCTGCTGGGAGCTGCTGACTCCCGATCCAACCCTTCTGGCCCAGATCTTACTATGGAAAGCAAGAGACAGGACTACTGACAGCGGATGTCAGTGTGACCTTACCATCTCTCACTGAGGACTTCAGAACTTTTGGACCTAAACATTTCTGCCAACAGGTCTTGTTCTTTGTTGTGGTTTTTCAGTTTTCAGTCTTGAGAACTGGATATTAGGCTGCAAGTGAAAGTATGAAAATAGAGACAGCTGAGCATGACAAAAGTGGACGAAGAAACGGCCAAGGGCTCCTTTACCTGGCTGAGGAGGCTGCTGGAGTGGGGAGCATGGCATCTCTGACCGTAACTCTGGAACATATTAGTTGTAGGGGCTTCTTTATTCTTCAACCCCACTTCTCCACCCCCAGTGATCTTACTTTAGGGTATTTTATACACTCCTTCCTAAAGGTCCTCTGTTATCTTCTATCTACAGACATTGCTCTGTAGCTTAGCAACTGATGTGTCATGTACCGCCCTTACTGGCTTCATTAGCCTCAAGATGGGAATGTGAGGCCAATGGACACATGATAAATTAATGGGGCCGTGTGTTCACATGCGGAGTCACTTTCTGATGCTTGAATAAAGGTGCTGAAGAGCAGTGTCATCCTGGAGTAGAACCCCTAAAGTTAGGGGCTCCCCACAACTGAGAGATGTAATGGACAACAATGAAAAGAGGAGGCTGTGGGGGGGGGGAACCCTGGAGGCACCTGCCTGCTAAGGGCCAAGACTTCTAATATTGGTAGTGTCTGGATTCCCTGAGGTTCTCTGCTGTGTTTGGTAAGCAACAGACAAGGGAACATTTATGTTTTTGATTAGACATAATTCTAGATTAGTCTAGCAGAACATTGGTGTGCTGAGGAAAATGGGTTCTGGAGGAGATGAAATGACAGCAGTGGCGTGTTTCCTTAGGATCCCACCACCCAGGCCTCACAGAGGCAAGTGGGTGAGGTAGAAACATAAACAGTCTGGGTGGGTGCAGACAGCAGTGGCTGTGTGGGTAAATATGACAGCAGTGTTTGCTGCTTGGCCACTTGTCATTCTTCCCATACAGTGTGTGCAGGCTCGGCAGGTCCCTGCAGAGATGTTCTTCCTGCCTCTTTTCTCCTCTTTATTTTTGAGGGGGTGGCATGAAGGGAGCCTGTTTACTGCAGCCAGTGTTACTTCAGGGTTCAGAATACCCGTTCTAAATGTGTCTTATGATGGTCTGTTTTTCCTTTTGTAAAATTTAAATTAATTGTTTTAACTGATAAATGAAAACATTGTCATTATACGTAATTTTCATACTATATGAAGTTTTGGTATGCTCTATACATTGTCTGATGTTTGCATCAGGGTCAATAATCTATTTCTCTCTCTCTCTCTCTCTCTCTCTCTCTCTCTCTCTCTCTCTCTCTCTGTGTGTGTGTGTGTGTATGGGCACACCTGGGTGTGCATGTGTATATAAACCTGTGAGGAGAGCCCAGTGGTCAGCCTTGACTCCTTATAGACATCTACCACCTCTAATTTTTGGCAGGCCATTTACTGGCCTAGGGCTTATTGATGATGCTAGACTGACCAGCCAGCAGTTCCTAGGGATTCACAAGGGTCTGTCTCCAGAGTATAGCATTGCAAGTACAGGCTACTACTATTGACTTTTCTCTGTAGTTGCTGGGGACTGAACTGAGGTTGTTATGCTAGCCAAGTGGGCAGTTTACTGACAGAACTATCTCTTGCCGGGCGGTGGTGGCGCACGCCTTTAATCCCAGCACTTGGGAGGCAGAGGCAGGCGGATTTCTGAGTTCGAGGCCAGCCTGGTCTACAGAGTGAGTTCCAGGACAGCCAGGGCTACACAGAGAAACCCTGTCTCGAAAAAAACCAAACCAAACCAAACCAAAACAAAACAAAAAAACCAACAAAACAAAAAACAAAACAAACAAAAAAGAACTATCTCACAAGCTCCTACACAATCTCTTTCCTCAGATACTTACCATTTCTGAATGCTGACAATGTGCAAATTCCCTTTCCTATGTCTTTTAGATGCATAGTATAGGAGAGTTATATAGAGTCTTCCTATGCAGAACGATACTTCAACAGTGCTAGATTGCACACAGCTGTGGCTTAGCTCCTTTTTAGCAGCCTCTTTTTTTTCTCCCTCACTCTCTTGCTCCCCCTCCTCATAGCCTCTGGGGACCCCCATTCCCAACTCCCACAAGGCCTGCTTGTCTGTATTTCACATATGAATGAGGTCATATAGTATTTGTCATTCTGAACCTCGTTCATTTCCCTTGGTGTAGTGACTTTGGTTCTATCCTTGTTCAAACTAATACAATTCCATTTTCCTGGCTGATTGGTCTTCCATTGTATTTCTGTGTCTATTCATGACTTGATGGACATATAGGCTGCTTCCATTTTTGGCTACCAAGAATGTCACTACAGGAAAAATCCAAGTGTGGATATTTTGTATGCGCAGTGATTTCATTCTTTATGTTTATATGTTTATGCATGCATTGCTAGGCTCTAAGGGAGATGTTCTTCTCAGTTTCTGAGAAACTTCTATTATTTCCATATAACTGTATTAGTTACCAGGTGTGTGTAGTGTTCCATGTTTTTCTAATTATTAACAGCACTTTAGTCTTTTTTTTTTTTTGAGGCAAGGTTTCTCTGTGTATCCTCAGCTGTACTAGAGTTCATGTTAAAGAACAGGCTGGCATCACGCTCAGAGATCCTTCTTCCTCTGCTTCACAAGTGTATCACCATGTTTGGCTAGTCTTTTTTTTTGTAATAGCTATTCTCAGAGGATTGAGGTAATGTTTGGTTGAATGACTTCAGTCCCCCTTGGCAAATCCAAGAGTCTAATCAAGTTGCCACAACCAGCAGAGAAGAACAGAATCTACTGATAATTAGAACTTTGCTTTAGATTTTAAATATATTTATACACTCCACAATTGGTAGAAACAGAAGGGAATTTTGAATTGGAGCCAAAAGAATCTTGGGTTGAAAATAGTTGATGCTTTCCATTTTAGAGTTTCTGGGCTTTCCAGGAAGTTCTTGCAGTAAGCACTCATACTTTGACCCCAACAGGAGATTCCTGAAAGAATAAAGTTGTGTGGGTCAGGATTTTTAATTGACTTTCTTAACAATGAGAATTAGTCTTATTTCATTTTGGATTTGTCTTAGTGTTTCATTTATGACCTGAAACATAGTAATGTAGCCATTTATCCAGCAGATGTCTACTGAACACGAACATGGGCCTTTGCAGGTGGAGCGATTCTACTGTGATACTGTTACTATTCACTCTCTTGGAGATGCCTTGACCCTAGTGTGATACTGTTACTATTTACTCTCTTGGAGATGCCTTTCTATATTAGTCCACATAGCTAATGGACAACATGAAGAAGATGATAAGTAAATATCACACACACAGACAGGCACACACACAGGTACATGCACACACACAGGCATATGCACACACACAGACACATGCACACACACACACATGCACACACACACAGGCACACACACACATAGGCTCTCGCATGCATGCACGCATGCACGTGCACACTCATGCACAATGTTAGTGCTTGGAAGAATGCATCAAGGAGGACTGAGAGGCAATAAATAGAGTGACTGAGAGGTGCCCAGCCTCTGATATGAAGCCACTCTTGGATAGAATTCCTCCATAGCTATGCTGATCTGCTTATTGACAGGACATGTGCTTGTTAATATGTATTATCCTGATGGAATGTGCTAATGTCTTTAGGGTAATATAGAGTGTACTGTGAAATTTACTTATCAGGCTTGTTAGTCACTTTTCAGTTGCTGTGTAAAAATACCATGACTAAAAGCAAGTTAGGGAAGAAATGCTTTATTTTGGCTCTTATAGTTCCACAGGGCATATGAGTCATCGTGGCTGTGAAGGTATGGCATCAGGCATGTGAGGCTGCCTGGCACTCAGGAAGTGAGTGGTCACATTTTATGTATATACTAGATGCAGAGAGATAACAGGAAGTGGTCTAGGCTGTAAAACAATGGCTCCCTACTCCAGTGATGTACTTCTTCTAGTAGGGTTCTGCCTCCTCGTGGTCCAGAGTGTTCTCAAACAGTGCTATCAGCTGGGCACCAAATGTTTGAACACATGAGCCTATGGGGCCATTTCACATTCAGACCACAAGTGGGTACATATAGGGGCTAGCTACAAACATGAAAGGGTTCAGCAGTCTGTTTTGTGGATGCTATTATTTTTGTGTTTAGTAATAAATATTTGATTTTTTTTTCTGTGTATTTTCAATGTGTGATTCCTATTCTAAACGGCATCAGTGGATTAGCCATTGAATCCTTATAATGACCTGGGGAAGCGGGGCCAGCTGCCATCCTTGCAGCTTGCAACAGGGTTCCCAGCTTCCGTTCCTGCAGATGGCTGCTAAATGATTCCCTGTGCTGCCGTCGTGGGAGTCGTGAAGCTGGAACACCTCAACCCTTCCCTGTGTTAATGAATTTTACAGCTAGGATGAAAGAGCTCCGGTCTGGTTGATCTTCCTGATAAGATGTTGTGCTGGAAGCACGGCTGTACCACTGACATTCCTTCCGAGTTCAATTTGCCTTGTCTCAGGAGCTAAAAGTTTGTAATGACTATAGAGGTAGCTCTTCTGCCTCTCCCTCCTTTCCTGTCCCATCCTGCCCCTCCACCCCCATTTCTATCCAAAATACAAATAGTTAGCTGTTGAGCCAGGGCATGGCAGTATGTGATGGCCGCTATAGTAAGAAAAAGAGAAACGCTTTCATTTCAAACAGTCCTAGGGTAGGCACAGGCTAACCTTTGGCTCTGTACACAGTTCAGACAAGGGCATGTTCTTCCTAACATAGGGGAGAAGAATCAGATCAGAATGGTTAGCTAGACATTTGGACCCAGCTCTGCCCGTAAGTAGCTCAAATAGTTCTTTGGCTTTAAGCAAGTGGACAAACCAACCTCTTCCTTTCTTCGTAGAAGTCTTGCTCTGATTGCAGAGAGTCGAGACTCCATATGGGAGCCTGGAGGCAGAGTTCGTTCTCTCCCAGTCCAGCTCCTACTAGAACCCCTGGCACCTCTTGCAGGTCTTTCTTTAACTTTCTTCCCACTTCTTTGCTCTCATAAGAGCTTGCTGACAGTTGGAGTACTCTAGGAAGGACACAGGATGAACAGGTGTGAGGTCACCTAGGTCACAATCCTCCCAGTCTTGACCCTGGTGTTGGGTCAAGATGAGCTCTGGTTTCTGATCTTTAAAATGTGCATAGAGCTATTATGGTGATTAGATAAACACGAAAGATAAAAAAATCTTTAGCTCAGTGCTAGAGTACTGGCACTTCTTTCTCAAATTGGAAGGCTCAGGGTGAGTACACTTTTTCTTTCTTTGGAACATGCCTGCTCAGTCTCACCTGATCTGAGGACTTACTTTGAGAGACCTCTGTTCTCCAGAATCCCTAATTAAGAAGAATTTCAGTTCTCCATCTTCTGATTCCTCAGTGTACTTAGAAGCTGGCCATGGAGGAGGGATTGTGTATGTCCAGCTTGTTGAGTACTTTGTAACTAGTGTTTGCAACTAGCCGACTTCCTCTTCAGTCTCCTACACGCAATAAGCTTGAAATGAAGTAAGCATTGATGTTTCCAGCCAGCCTGCTTGGTGGCCACTGTTTGTCCCTGTGGTAATAAAGTGATAGTTTCCTACAGAGTGGCTGGGGACACTAGATATCTGGAACATTCTACATAGGGACGAAAGGACTATGTTGAGCTTTTTTTTTTTATTTATTGGGGATGGGTTTCAATCTTGTCTGCGTGTGAAGTATTCAGAAGTACTTTTCTTTGGGAAGGAGCTCAAGCCGACCCTTGACAGATTGTTCATTTGTAGTGAATTTATTGTGTGTAACTAGTGAAAATTGGCCAGAGGAACAAGTGATGGGTGGGACTTTGACACATCAGGGAGAAATTTCCCACCTCTTCTGTGCTCCTGTTGCATCATAGCCTGTGGCCTGTTTTTAAAGAATGTGGAAAATGAGTGTCCTAGCCTCAGCTCCTTGGGACTATAGCCAGAGAGAGTCCTGCTAGCGGAGCAGCTCCTGGAGGCTGAGCATGGTGCATGCTCTGGTTGAAAGAACTGGAATCATCAGGGAAATCCAACTTCCCTGCTAAGGATGCTGAGGGAGGCACGAGGCTCACAGGGTGGCCTGGGATCTGCTCATTCACGCTGCTCGTTTCTTACTTCAAGTAAGATCGTGCACAGGGAAGCAGCCAATGCCAAGAAACCCTTTAAAATTGCAGCTTTATTGAGATATGCTTTGCAGAACAAAAATGAACTATGTTAGATATTGTCTTAGTCAGGGTTTCTATTCCTGCACAAAAACATCATGACCAAGAACCAAGTTGGGGAGGAAAGGGTTTATTCAGCTTACACTTCCACATTGCTGTTAATCACCAAAGGAAATCAGTACTGGAACTCAAGCAGGTCAAGAAGCAGGAGCTGATGCAGAGGCCATGGAGGGATGTTCCTCACTGACTTGCTTCCCTGGCTTGCTCAGCTTGCTCTCTTATAGAACCCAAGACTACCAGCCCAGGGATGGCACCACACACAAGGGGCCCTCCCCCCTTGATCACTAATTGAGAAAATGCCTTACAGCTGGATCTCATGGAGGCAATTCCCCAACTGAAGCTCCCTTCTCTGCGATAACTCCAGCCTGTGTCTACTTGACACACAAAACCAGCCAGTACAGATATGTTCAATTTGATCACTTTTATTTTGTTTGGAGGGAGGGTCAAGTGACTGTTACTACAATTAACTTTTAAAACTTTTTTGATTTAAGAGTAAATATTTCTGTAAATATTAGTATAGAGACTTTTATGTAGATGTGTTTTCATTTCTATCAGGTATACAACTTCAAGGCTCTTTTCCCTGAATACACTTTTACAGTTATTATTTTGCTTTTGGATTTTGAGGTCTCATATTACTATTCTTTGAGTTAAGCATCTTTGTAGACATAATTGAAAATTACACAAATGAGAACAGAGAAAATCTTAAGAATGCTGCATAGAAGAAAGACTGAGTTATATTTGCTTTTTTTTCTCTTCCTTCAAGCTTCTACTTAAAAGATATATTAAAGCTTTTCTTTCATCTTTTGCAGAATCGCAATGAAATAAAAAATGGCACTATCCTTCGATTAACCACGTCTCCAGTAAGTTGATCTTAGTTTACGGCTTCTTATTAAAAATTTCCCACCTGTGTCTGCTGTACGTAACTGTGGGTAGAGACAATAAGAGTGACTTCTGCAGAACCCGGGGTGCAGTATCCTCCCAGGCAGCATCTCCACTTCCCGGAGCAGTCTAACCTTCTCTCTTCCACAACAGGGGTGACATTGTCTCAAGACAATGTCAAGTCAATGGATGGTGAGGACTTCACCTGTGGTAGTCAACCCAGAAGCCCTTCTCGCAGTACAGTGGGTCAGCTCACTTGCTCACACATCACCTCATGCCACTGGACAGATTCAGGCAATGAAAAAGCGGAGCCGCCTATTGCCTTTCCTTTGTGTGTGTAGGAGGGGTGGGTGGGTAGGTGTTTGATCATTTTCTAGCCTGGGTCTGTTATTAAAGCATTTCCTAAAATCAGCTCAAGAGCATTGCCTGCTTATGCTGTTTTCCTCTTGACTGACTCTACATAAAACATTTAAAGGTCTCTGAATAGAAGCCGCTAAATAAGATGCCACAATATCTTTAGACTATAGCTGGGACTGTGATCTCTATTATGTGTGGAGACGCTGCATAGCAACATTAGCATATTTAAAGTACATTCCTCCATAGCATGCTTCCTTGCTTTCCTGAAAAATAATAACATGCACAAACTTCCCCAAGTGTTACTGTTTTCACACTGCAAATGTGATGAAATGTGTATCGGCTATCTATCATTCTCAGTTTCCACTGAAGCCATGTGCTAGGCTAAAAATAAAATTAAAAATTGGGAAAAGCATCTGGCTACAATTAAAGTGTGGGTACTGCTGCTACCACAAATTCTTCTCATTGAAAATTACATTAAAGCCTTAAAAACTCAAACATTTTACCCCGTAACATCTTGAACCTAACACAGTGATGAGCTCTGTGAGCTGCCTGCTAGACTTGGTGGAGCCATCTTCCAGTGCCTTCATGCCAGGTGTAGAGAGGACAGTTTGTGTCTGGGTTTGACTGGCTACACTATGAGCGGAGTAGATTGTCATGGGCTTTCCACAGGCCTTCATTCATCAGGTCGAATTGCTGTTAACTTGACTTTAGAAGCTACCACATCATTAGGTTTTTGTGCTTCTATTTCCTTTGCTAATTTCCATGTGTAGGGAGGCTCAGTGTTGTGTCTCTGTGCTGCTGCCTTGGGGTCCTAACAAAATTCCATATGTAGTGATGACGTGAAAGAGGAGGGGAAACTGTCCAACAGAGGGGAGGACTGCGAGGGATGGGGAGAGGTCAAGGGTGTGGTGAGGAATAGTCTTGGAGTACACTATGTACTTCCATGAAGACAATCCCATGTAATAAAAAAATAGCAGAAGGATAAGTGTAGGGGAGAGGTTTGCTATGGAAAGAGAAATTTTGATAAGTTGTTATCAGAGACAGTAGATGTGTTTGTCAAAGAATGATTCTCAAATTCAGGGTTCTGGGAAAGATGGGCAAGGGAGTGTGCAGGGCACTATTATAATACAGTCCACTCACAAGAGACCACTTTGCATACTCTACAGTAGTGGCCTCTACACTAGGACAGCTGTGGGATTTAGAGATGCTGATGTTTAGCCTTGCTAGTAAGACTGGGCAACAGTGTCTGAGAACTTACAAGAGCCTCTTATGATTAGGCTGAAGCCACAGGGTCTATAACTAGGTGTCACTACACAACAGTTTATATGGAAATGGAAAGCTTTATTCATTGCTGGATTATTTTTTATTAGTTTGTATTTAAATGAAAATGGGTCAGACAGGCCATCTCACTTTAAACAATATATTTATTTATGTTTTTGAGATGGAATCTCTATGTAGTCCTGGCTGGCATGGAACTTCCTATGTAGACTAGGCTGGACTTAAACTCATAGACATTTGTATGTTTCTGCCTCCCAAGTGACATAATTAAAGGCATGTACTATCCTGCCTGGCCTGACTTGCTTTTTGTGTGTATAATAAAAAATAAAGAAGTGTCTTCATTGAATTTGTTAGGCAGTATTAGAGTGCTGTAAAGAAACCAGTATTGTTTGCATACAACTCTTTCATATGAACTTCCTTTATTCAGTGGTTGACTGAAAATAGGATAACAACATATATAAGTGTATACAAAGTTACAAACATAATTGTAGACACGGACACACATACACATGAACACGTATGTATGCATAAACACACACAGTTTTAGGTGTGGTAAAGATTATGTGTACATATATGTAAGCTCCAGAGCAGGCCTGCCAGCTTCAGTAGAAGCTGAATAGTGCCCCTGTCCACCTGCTCTGGTCGCACCCAGAACCTGACTCTGAGGCCATGTACCACATGGAACAAATTTTGAGTAAGTTCCTATTATAAAACTTTAGATTGTCAGATCATTGTTTTCAGTTTCTTGAAGTTTTAGTTTTATAAAACATTATTTATAATGAACTGAGCATGATGTTATATGCATTTAATCCCTGCATTTGGGAGGCAGAGCCAGGTAGATCTCTCTTATTGTGAGGCCAGCCTGGTCTACATAGTGAATATGAGGTCAGTCAGGGTTATATAGAGAGACCCCTTTCAGAAAAACAAACAAAAATGTTCTCATAATGAATATCTGTATTTCGTGGCTCATTAAATGTATCAAAAAGATCGATACATTTAACTATCCTAAAATAAAATCTTCAAAACTTTAGTGTTTGGAAATAACTCCAGACACAGCATCAAGAATGTTACATCAGAAAAAGCAGGTAGTAGTCTGCATGACCTAGGGTTGATTTCTTAATTTACAGGATCCTTTATGATTGGGTAGAGACTACTTTTAAATATGTGTGGTCATTGGTATAGTGGAAGCAAAAATGGGAAATTTCATATCCATATGTGTATGTATACATCTCATGCATATATGTAGCAAGGTCTTGGTCTCTTTTTTTTAAAGGGAACAGAGTTTATGTTCTTAGTTGTTATTGTGAGCTGAGTACGCTATGGATTGGACTATGAACTGATGTAGCACTGGCATGAAACCTTGCTGTTTCCACTCAAGTACATGTCTTAATTCTCCTGTTGAGAATTTATCTAATGAGTAGATTCACAAAACCACAGGACATAAACACCACACACATGTGCATCCATGCATTTCTTCTAATGACCAAATCCTGGAACCCAGTTATCATTTGAGTAAGAATTTAGTGTGTAGCACCCTAGAGGCATCTCTAAGGACCATTACTAAGTACAAAAGCAGATGGCAGAACAGCGTGTGTACAACAATGCCTTTTCTGATGATAGACATGGAAAAAGATGTATTCTAATAAAAGAATCAAAACTGTCTCTCCGAGGACTCCACAGGTGTTTAGCAGCACATTAGCTATCTACTGCACAGTCTCTTACTGAAGTACTTATGCATATCTCGTGTGGTGGCATCCCTATTCATTAAATGTAGTATAAATTTATCATAGTATGCAGAAATAAATCATCAGGTCTACAGCCAGAAACGTTTCTGCTTTACAGTCTATGCGACTATGTGACGGGTCATTAAGACACATGGTCGAGTTCCTTTTCCTCCTGCTTTCTAATTCCGTTTCTTGTTTAGAGAAACCCACAGTGCTTATTAAGTACCCATAGTGCCTGTGGTCTCCAAACATAATCCTCCCTGCTGTTCTCTGGTGTTCCAGGTCCACTCTGACAATCATCTAGATCAGAAAGCCTGTCACAGTGATTTTGGAGCCTAGTTCTTGTAGTGATAAGAGAGATTTTGATATATCAGTCATTCTATAGATTCAGGTTATCAGAGATTCTTATCAACAAGAATTTCAATATTATTAAGAGATAAGGATTTTTATATCTGCACTGGTTTGAAAACTGAGTGGGGTCTCTGTCACTGTAATGAGCCTTTGGAGAAAGGTGATCTACAGGAGGCAAGACAGCAGATCTGTTCCATGGGAACCCAGCACTTGGGTTGGTTCAGACTTCTGGAGTTTGACCCGAATGCTTTATTTTAGGCATATGTAAGCATAGCATAATTTGGGGGGAACTTCTCTGGTGATAATTAATCATGCACACTCAACAAAGCATACATAAATCTCTTAGAGGAACAAAATACACTAAAATAAAAATCAGATGTGACTACATAGAAACTTTGTAAATCAGGCATGCCACCTTCCATAAAGAGGTTCTGTAGATTGGCTGAGAAAAACAGGCTTATGACAAGAGTCTGGGAGAGGGTTCATTGTTGTCTGTGGCCACACAGGTAGGACAAAGGTCACCAGGTTAGAAAGCACATCCGGTACCGGCCTTCTGGGAAGATAACAAGAACTGCATTCTTTCTCTTGAAGGAACAGCACTGTATGTTTAACTTTCCAGGCTGCCTGGTGCTTATCTGTGAGCACAAGACCTCGGGGGCCCCCCACACAAAAATGGAAAGAGTTACAAAATGTCTGTATTCTATTTTTCCCATTGCTTTAGAAGCCTGGATCTGAAGAAGCCAGGAGAGAGAACAGATTGTAAGGTCAACAAGTGGCAGGTTAGATGTTCCCAGCCTCATCCACATGGAGGTGCAAATGTGCATTTGGGAAAATCTGCAAAGCATGAATTTAAGGATTTTTCAGAAAATTTAAAAAGGTTCACTTTTTAAATAGATTTTATGGGGCTGGAATTATGCTGAATGTTTGGAAGGGGGTGACTTCAAGCACAGAGATGGCTACTTCTGTGTGTTCACACCTTGGGTCCCTTCCTATGTCTCTAGGTGATTCCTCATGGATCACTGCTCCCAAGCCCAGAACCTTTCCATCCCTCTGAACTGTTTGAGTGGCTTGAAGTGAAACTTGTTTTCTGTCCTAGAAACAGTACCAGGAAATAAAATTTACTCTCTGATATGCTCCCTTATACAGCTGTTTACCAACTCAATTTTGCTGAGCCTGGAAAATCAGAACCAAAGCCATCTTGCTTTTCATAATCATGATTCTTTCATCACAAATATGAAAGCAGTACAGAATCATTATGGAATAATAAAACCAAGTTTGATACTAAGAAAATCAACTAGTCACATTTTAATTTGCATATATATGTATATAGAAATATAAACATTAACTACTTTATTTAGTGACATCTTTCAAACTCCTTGTGAGTGCCAGGTACTGTTGCAGATGCTAAGACTATTATTTAGCAAGTCTAACACATTTCTTCTCCTGGAGTTCGTGTGCTAGTGGACACAAAATCCTTGTACGCATGTACTCTGTTTTTGCAAAGAGCAACATATCTGTACACTGACTGTTGCCCTTAATACATTTATTAAAAGATAAACCTATCTATCTCACATAGCTATATTCTGTCTCACATTTTCTTGGAATTTGGTTAATAATTTCACATATGTCATCCTGTGTCACATGTTCAACAGGAGCGTCTGCTTTGGGGATGTAAACACTACTTTGAGGGCTCGAATTTGGTGCAGCAGACATCTGCTTTAGATGGCCAAATGCATCATTTCTGAGAAGTACATCACCTCCCAAGAAGTCACCAGCTCTCCATACTTCTGAGGCACAAGGGCTCCATGTCCTGTCTGTCACCTCTTCTGTCCTTTTCTCCTTCCATCTGTGTTTCATCCTTCCAGGCCTTCTTGCATATCTCTCCAGATACTCCAGGCTTGCTTTACCTGTAGAGCCGCACTTACCAGCCCTTCTGCCTACTGAATCTTACCAACTCAATATGCCGGTCTCTGTCTCACTTCTGCATGGTTGACACTGCCTTTCTTAACTTGTTCTTGGATCACCCCATCTAAAGAACACTCAGGTTGTTTTCTGCCATAGCCCTTGACTTTAGCATTTCCCATTAGCAACAGGTTATTTAATTTTTTCTACTATTTTAAAGTGTCCTCCTTTCACCCCAAAGTGGGTAAATCTTATTTGTTGCTATCTTTCTTTTTCTTTCACATTCACAAGACTCAGAATAAATTTTCCAGAAGTATCTATGAGTCAGAGAATGAGGATTATGAGTCTTAACCTTGTTTTAAATAGAAGATTAAAAATAATTATCTGAGAAAAGTTTAAGCAAAATTGTGTGCTTTTCTGTCATTAATTGATATTTAGATGAGAAATGTCTTTTTTCTTTTCTTTTTTTTTTTTTTAGACAGGGTTTCTCTGAATAGCCCTGGCTGTCCTGGAACTCACTCTGTACACCAGGCTGGCCTCGAACTCAGCAATCCACCTGCCTCTGCCTCCCAAGTGCTGGGATTAAAGGCATGTGCCACCACTGCCCCGCAAGAAATATCTGTTTTAAAAACCCAGTTTGAGTACTATATTGAATAGGTAGGGAGAGAGCGAACAGCCTTGTCTAGTCCCTCATTTTAGTGGGATTGCTTCAAGTTTCTCTCCATTTAGTTTGATGTTGGCTACTTGTTTGCTGTACATTGTTTTTACTATGTTTAGGTATGGGCCTTGAACTCCTGAATGTTCCAAGACTTTTACCATAAAGGGGCGTTGAATTTTCTGGTTCCTCAGAAAATTGAACATATTACCTGAGGACCCAGCTATACCATTCCTGGGCATATATCCAGAAGATGCTTCAACATATAAAAAGGACACATGACTCCACTATCTTCATAGCAGCCTTATTTATAATAGCCAGAAGCTGGAAAAAACCCCAGATGTCCTTCAACAGAGGAATGGATACAGAAAATGTGGTACATTTACACAATGGAGTACTACTCTGCTATTAAAAACAATGACTTAATGAAATTCTTAGGCAAATGGATGGAACTAGAAAATATCATCCTGAGTGAGGTAACCCAGTCACAAAAGAACACACATGGTATGCACTCACTGATAAATGGATATTAGCCCAAAAGCTCAGAATACCAAAGATAAAATTCACAGGCCACATGAAGCTCAAGAAGAAGGAAAACCAAAGTGTGGGTGCTTTGGTCCTTCTTAGAAGGGGTAACAAAATACTCACAGGAGCAAATACAGAGACAGAGTGTGGAGCAGGGACTGAAGGAAAGGCCATCCAGAAACTCTCCCACCTTGGGATCCATCCCATATACAGTCACCAAATGCAGACAGTATTGTGGATGCCAAGAAGTGCATGCTTGAGAGATCTCGGGGATCCTGATTAAATGATACTGCTGGTCCTCCTACAGGATTGACCTTCTCTTCACCTTCTTTCAGCCTTCCCTAATTCAACAACAGGGGTCAGCTGCTTCTTTCCATTGGTTGGGTGCAATTATCTGCATCTGACTTTGAGCTGCTCGTTGGGTCTTCTGTAGTGCGTTCATGCTCGGCCCCTTTTTGTGAGCGCTCCATAGCCTCAGTAATACTGTCAGGACTTGGGACCTCCCCTTGAGCTGGATCTCATTTTGTGTCTATCTCTAGGCCTTCTTTTCCTCAGGATTCTCTCCATTTCCATCCCTGTAATTCTTTCAGAGAGATACAATTATGAGTCAGAGTTTTGACTGTGGGATGGGCCCCCCTCCCTCATTTGATGCCCTGTCTTCCTTCTGGAGGTGGGCTCTATAAATTCCCTCTCCCTACTGTTGGGCATTATATCTAACCCTCCCTTTGAGTCCTGAGAGTCTCTCACCTCCCAGGTCTCTGGTGCATTCTGGAGGGTTCCCCCAACATTCTATCTCCAGATATTGCCTGTTTCCATTCTTTCTGCTGTCCCTCAGGGCTTCAGTCCTTTTCCCTCACCCAATACCAGATCAAGTTCCCATCTCCTCCCACCCAGACCCCATCCACCTTTCCTCCTAGATCCCTCCCTCCTTCCCCATTTGTGATTGCTTTCTTCTACCTCCCAACATCAAACAGGCAGCATACTCCAGCTGATGTGAGGCCACCAACACACATACAGTAGAGGACTGCCTGGTCTCTGTTCATTCAGAGATGATGCATCTAACCCTTAAGAGACTGGAGAAGGCCCCAGGGAGTTTAGAAGTCAGAGGTGGTGGGAGGGTGTGGGGGGGTTGGGGACATCCACATGGAGACAGGGAGGTGGGGAGGAGGTATGGGATGTGGAATAGTCAGAGGGTGGATGGGGGGTTGGGGGGAAATAAAATATGGAGTATAAAAATGAATTAATTAATTAATAATAAAAATATATAAAAATAAAAATATTGTCTCAAGTACCAAGGAGCTTTGTACTAGGCCACACTAGATTGCTTCAGTACCACAGGTCTTCTTTGTGCCCCTTCCAATGCTTTAAGTGAGACATGAGATGAAGATGACGACCTCCCAAAGGAAAACAAGGGGGGTTGAGAGTACAACACTGAGCTTTAAGTTGAGTTGCTCCTTCAGGGAGCACGGTTTGCCTCAAGGAAAAAATGCCACACAGAACCAGCACACAGTTTTCCGGCCTTGGACCAATGAGGACAGAGGACTTATCCAGAGGAATGCTTGGAGTCTGTGGACTCTATGTAGTGTGAGTATTTGGCACAATCTATAGGAGTTTCCATTGCTGCCATTGGGATGGTCCTCAGCTGAGAGCCATCACCAGCCCGGCACCGCTGCGCTGCCCTCATGTGTGATTCTCTTGGTAAGCAGTTTCCATCTGCGTTTGCATTGCCTCCGTGGTCTCAGGATTTGGGAGGGGTTCTTCAGTCTTGACTTCTCTGCCCAGGTTTTGGTGATTGTCCCTCTTCCCTTATTTTAAAGGAACTAATTAATTAATTTACCTTGAAGTACTTCCCTATCGAAGGCATAACTAACGAACAAGAGTCACACAATACATTTCTTCTCAGCAAAAGGTCTTTACTGAAAACTGCACAGCCTTAAAGGTCGGGCAGATTTTCTTCTTGGTGCAGTGGAGCTGGGCGGCTTCATAGTGGCCCGGCCTGGAAGGACTGAGGGGGGCTGGGCAGCAGAACCAGAGTCACGTGGTCCCACTGTTGCTATAAGACACCGAATTGTGTTGATGGGGAGCATCATGTCAACCTGGGATTGGGGGGACGCAGCTTGGCAGCCTGATCTTGCTCAGCAGATGTCTTTGGAGACCCCAACCCAGGCTTTCAAATCAAGAAATTGTGTAAAGGAAGGATCTATGGTTTTAGAAGCTTTCTGGATCAGATGTGTTCTGGGAGTCTCTGTTGAGTGATGTTCTGCAGAGTGGAGCTGCCCTGGTTTTATCTCAGCCCACGATGATGAGCTGCGTGAGCTGGGGCATGCCTGTCACTTAGCTTCCATGCCACTTCAGTTTCCCTTGTCAGATGAAGAAAGTAAAAAGTGTCTATGTGATTGGACTCAGTTCAGATTAAATGAGTTACTTCATCAAGGTTTTAGAATAATGGGTGATAACGCCTCCTGCGTGATGGTTAGCCTTTAGTCGTGTTAATATCATCAACTACTGCAATTTTCATCAATGATGATGAGAAAAGTGAGGTGATTTCTGAGTTATTATAATCTATAGAGAAAATGATATCCTGTGGATAAAAGTGTAGTTTTCAAGGAATTCAGAGTGACTCACTGGTTAATTATACTAGGTTAGTGTTATATCAATTTAAAATATTCATCAAAACACCCAAATTTGGAATACTTGTTGCAATTCTACGTACTCATAAATGTTTGGAGATAAGTGTCTCTTTAAATGGTGTTAAAAGACCGAGTGGTCTGCATCCAGCTGTCTTAGGCCTCTTTGTAGGACAATGGGCTAGGAGTGACTTCTGGCTTGTCTACTCCGGAATGAGTTCTCTTCCTCCATGCCTGCTCCAGTGTCTTTGTTCTTTTCTGAGTTCTGCTGTTGACTGTGACATAGTGGGAAAGGCTGGCACACTCTGACTACATGATGCAGTATGTGCTCTCAGTCTAGGTTCCAGAACAGCTCCTTGGAATTCCTTGCTGTCTTCCTTTTCTCTACGGGGACTGCTCTCTACCCCTACTTTACAATCCAGCTCTATTGGAGCACAGGGTGCTCTTCAGTTGTTTCGTAA
Organism: Tokudaia tokunoshimensis; assembly: GCA_036184795.1. NCBI lineage: Eukaryota > Metazoa > Chordata > Mammalia > Rodentia > Muridae > Tokudaia > Tokudaia tokunoshimensis. The sequence continues at coordinate 43,732,418 of BTHU01000022.1, read as the reverse complement.
CTAACTTCTGCCCAGCAGAGTTAGCTGCTTGCTGATGTAAAATGCCATGTATGATGCTCTTTCTTTTATTATAATGAAACACTTGAGGCTGGATAATTTATAAAAACAAGGAGTTGGTTTATATATAGTTCCAGAGGTTCAAAAACTTGGCATTGTTATCAATTCAACTTTGTTCAGGCCCTGATTGTGGAGGCCATGTTAGTGAGAGGCTATAAGGGAGAGAGGTAAGGTGTGAAGGAGGAAGTCAGACAGCATCACCAGGAGAGACCAGAAACAACACTCTCGCTAAGCCTCATCTCTCATAAGGTCCTACCACCTTTTGACTTTTCCTTCCTGGGGATCAATATCCCAACATAGCAACCACTGGGAGACAAATCACTTCCAAACTATAGTGCCTCCATCTTGCCATATTCTTCCAATGCCACAAAATGTCAAAGGAAAAAAAAAACAAGTGCTAGAGAAGCCTGAGGATGCATCAACTACTACTGTTTGAAGCTAAATAACTAAGAGGATGGGGCATGTAATTTGTCCCGCTGCCTGCCCCACTAAAGGCAGAGCCCAGCAAATAGCACAGATGCCCACTGGTTCTCCGAAGCTCAGTCCTGCCATGCGTTTGCACTCCTCTCTGCTCTGCATGCAGCGTGCAAGGGTAGAAGCCTCAGCAAGGAGAGCATTAGTTCTAGGAAGAGCTGTTAATTGGACTTGGAGTTATTCTGTTTTAAATTCATACAGCAAGTAGCCAGTGTGTGAGCGATACATGCTGTTGGAAACTGCAGAGGCTCATTTGTGTGTCTAATGAAGCTTCGGAAGGCAGGCAGTTATTACTCAGAGTTTTGACTGAATGGGTAATCATGATGGATAAATTTGTGTAATTGCTTAACTAAGCAAGTAGCTTTTTGTCACTTCTAGATAATAATTTTATTGAAAAAGTAAACATCCTCCCTTTCTCTTCCTGTCTGTCACACCCTACCAGTTTGTAGGCCTTAATATTCATATGCACTTACCCTTGTTCTTCATTCTTCCATGAATTGGGCGCTGTTAATTTCCTCCTGGAAGGAAAGGGTGGGGTGGGGGAAAGGAGGGATCTTCTCAGTGGAAACCTGCTGCAGAAATGCCTTGCTTCTGTGTACATCTAGCCTATGCTTCTGGCCTGTGCATATTCATCTCCCAGGGACTCACTGATTTTTGTGCTTTTGTGTACACACATACACACACACACACAATCAAATGGATAGCATGTACTTATCTTCTTTCTGTTTTTCCCCCTCCCTAAAGGCTCAAAATGCCCAGCAGCTCCATGAACGAATACAGTCATCAAGTATGGATGCCAAGTTGGAAGCCCTGAAGGACTTGGCCAGCCTCTCCCGGGATGTTACTTTTGCTCAGGAGTTCATAAACCTGGATGGCATCTCACTCCTCACTCAGATGGTGGAAAGTGGCACCGAGTAAGCACATTTCATCCTCATATCTCCCTCTGTCCACTCTAGAACTGCCATGTCTGCTATCTTCTTTATTCTGGCAGGTTCCAGCTTTAAAGACTAGCCTTGACCAGACTCTGTGAAGAGTGGCTTGAACGTGTCAGCAGGTTATGGTTTTGTGATTCCCATAGCTGTGTCCTTCACACACCAATTATGTGGTGGATCATGCTAAGAGTCCCTAAACACCTCAGTTTTCACAACACTGAGGTACATTAAATACACTGCCTCGAAAGGCCTAGCTTACATTAAACCTATAATTCTCTAGACTATTAATCCCTCACTCTTTGCTTATCCAAGGTAGCTTCAAAAGGCCGTATAGAGGATGAGACATTGAGCTAGGCCTGGAGGGAGCTTCTCACGATGGAGGAATGTGTTAGTATTTCTGGTAGAGACGTTTGTCAGTGGGAAGGAAGGGGATTAGAGTGTTTGGCCACAGGTCATCTGCTGGTGGCATAGATTGATTCAGTTAATTACATATTAGTGCATTGATAAGGATAGCTTTAGAGTAAGAGGAGGAAGAGTCACCAACTACTGGGGCTTAAGGCTGGTTCTTTGACTCTCTTTCCATTCTCAGGAATACAAAGAACAAATGGGCCATTGTAGACATTGGAGACCTGTATGGTATCTCCTCCCTCCTCTTCCTGGCTCTCCTTCCTCCCACACTTGCTATCATTTAATCTTCACAGCCAGCATTATTGAAAGCTTCTTTGATTTTCATTCAAAAACAGTATAGTTTTATAACAACATGAGCTTCCCACAGCCTATAATGTTCTTTAGAGTTTGGAATTGGGAATCTTGTCTTGTAGACAAGTAGAAAAATGTCTAAGCCCGAAGAAGAAAACCAAATCAAATCTGAGAACATTAACAAGTGTTGGTGATCTGGACAAGGCCATTGAAGGGAGTAGCCCTTGACTGCTGTTTTGTTTTGTGTGATGACTAAACTCCCCTTTAGACATGGTGGAGCTTAAAGCAGCCAGGAAGAAACTGAGAATAAGTTGGCAGCAGGGGATTTGACCAGGAAAAGAAAGTGCCTCCTGTGATAGAAGTGCCAGAGGAAATGCGGGATGGGTGTTGTCATAGCTGCTTTTCTGTTGCTGGAAGAAAATACCCGGACAGAAAGGAGATTGTTCAGTGGTTAAGAGCTGATATCGCTCTTTCAGAGGACCCATATCAGGCTGCCCATACAACCAGCTATAAATCCAGTTCCAGGGGTTCTAGTCCCTTTTTCTGGACATTGATGGCACCCACACTTAGAAGTGCACATACCATATACCACATAACACACACACACACACACACACACACACACACACACACACACACACTTAAAAATAAAAGCAAAGAGGTTTTTATTTTAAAGCAATTTAAGGGAGAAAAGGTTCAGTTTTGCTCAGTTCCAAGGCGAAGTTTGTCATGGTGGAGCTGCCATGATGAGGTCCTTCATGGTGAAGCCGAGGGAATGCTGTTCACATTGCATCCACTGTCAGGAAGCTGAGAGTGGGGAATGTCTGTGCTCAGCTCACTCACTTTCTCCTTTTTGTACAATCCAGAATCCCAGATATGGGAATGGTACCTCCACATAGTGATAAGTTTTTGTGTTTCGATTAATCTGACCAAAACAACTTGTCAGAGGCGTGTTCAGAGACCCATCTCCAAGGTGATTAGAACACTCATCAAGTTCATTGACTATCACAGACTTACCCATCCTGTTATTTTAGATTCCAGTGAGCAGTGGACCATCCCTTTTGACTGGGATAAGTATGTCCTCAGCACATCTCCTCACCAGATGCCACTGATCCTCCTGGCCACAGTGAGCCTTTGGGGCTTCTGCTTCAGGGACATTTGCTAACATGCTAGATTAAGGTAGAAAGCTGTTACTATATTTGCTAATATGTTCCAGTGGTAATATTTGCAAGGGGAATGCTCTAGTGGCAGGGATGATACCAGCTGCTAAGAGTAAGTAGGTTTATATATATGCCAAGGTATCTGGGCACTTTAGCTTTTGAATTTTTACAGTTTGAATCAGTTGTGTGCATACATTTGAATTTACAAGGATGGCAATAATAATTACAACTCGAATAGTAAAGACCCCCAAGTCAGGGGCCCATGTGTTACGCATCATGAGTACAAGGTTGTAGCTGGCCACTGTGTTTGACCAATGAACCCCGCATATCCAGACCCTCTCCATTCTAGTCTCCCATGGAATCGGTCAGCTAAGAGTGCCATAACACAATTCCAGAGACTGGTAGGTTAAACAGCAAAAATGCTCCTCCTCAAGGCTGAAAAGTGTTACTCTGGTTTGTTTCTTCTGAGATCTATCCTTACCATACTGATGGCTGCCTTCTCCCTGTGTTCTTATGTGCCTTCTCCACATGTCTGCGCATCCTAGTATCTCCTCATATTTAGACATGCTCCTCTCAAAGAGACACCTGTCAGATTGGGTTAGATCCCATTTGAATGACCTCATTCCAAAGTAATCAGCCCTTGCAAGGTCTTGTCTCCAGCTGAAGTTCCATCCTGAAGTACCGGAGGTTACAGCTTCTACATATGAATTTTGGGGAGGTCATAGCTCAGCCTGTAACACTTGTTAAAGGACCACTCCCACTTTTGTTTGTCAAGAAAAGAATGTACAAATGGATCCACATACATACCTTGTTAAGTTCTTACATCTCACCTATCCTATTGCCTTACTCCATGGGTTATCATAGCCTGGTGTTATTATTCAGAGTAATCCCTACGCATAGCTCCAGGTTGTCAAAGGCAGGACTTAATCATATCATGGCGTTTATTTACACTGAGAGAGGTTGTCAGCATCAGATGTTCCTCGTGAGCACACAATACACTTTATATGTGAGCAGTACATTTCAGTATTTATTTCTATTTTCAAAAGAACACTAATTAACATGGCAATCGCTTATATTCAGCCATTGCAACATGACATGTACTGTCAAGTTTCAGATGGTTTAAGCAGTAGGAGACTAGATCTTAGATGATTTCTCTTTTGCATTTTTCTTTCACATTCCCATCATGCCACTTTTCTGGAAAGAGAGGACATCTCTTGGGATTCCTTCTGCGGTCCCTTACTGTTTTGCATAAAATCAAAGCCATGCTGGTTTTGAAGACTAAGGAAGTAGGCATGAAACCCCAAGACTCCTTTTCTCCCCTTTGCCAATCCCACATCTCAGGTGATTTATTTGATCCCCAGACACTTTTCTGATCTTTTGCTAAAATTAAAAAGAAAAGAAAAAACCCTTTTTTCTTAGAAGTAAAGTGAATTCTTGGTTGAACGTAGAGCAAGACTTTAATTAATTACCAGGAAACTTAGGAGTAGAAACCCCTGCAGCTGGAAAGCCATTCTGTCACGCCTTCCTAGGCAGAGAGCCTGCTGGGAATGTGGATGTTTCCCTAGCAGGGCTTATGGAAAGTCTTAGGAAATTCTGAAGAAAGAGCAATGAAAAATTTTTCTTCACTTGTAGTAATGATGCCATTTGGACAGTTCACGCTACTTACCATTTCCCAAGGCTTCCCTAAGGTCCCCACCTCGCTGGTACCAGGAGAGGCTTGGGGTGAAATCCATAACAAAGAGGAGCACAGTGTCACTGGCAGAGAGCAGGACTGAAAGCCTGGAATGAGTGTTTCCATCCTTGTGGGGTGTTCAGATTTTACCCCTGCATTCTGACAGAAGCAGGTATGAAAACAAATAACAGCTGTGGGGAAGTATATTGCCCAACACAAGCAAGGGGAAGGATGTTAATGAATGGTGCGGAACAAAAGATGACTATTCAGAGACTGCAAATAATATCTCTGACTTGATTCCAGAAAAGGAAAATATGTGTCATTCAGTCAACTCTCTCTCTCTCTCTCTCTCTCTCTCTCTCTCTCTCTCTCTCTCTCTCTTTCTCTCTCTCTCACACACACACACACACACACACACACACACACACACACACACAACTGCGCATGCAGATCACTGATCACCCCTCCCCTATTCAGTGGCCAGTCATTGCTGGGGACAGACAACAGAGGACTTTTCCAAGAATGGAGGGCAGAACACTTACAGTTTCCTTCCTACTTGGCAGTTTGAAGGGAACATGACACCATAACCATCTGAGTAAGCCAGAACACCGCCCTGGACAGCCCAGCCAAGACCAAAGAAAGCAATTCCTCTGCTTCTCAAGAACCCAGTCTTTATTAAAATTAACTTATTCCTTATGAAACCATATTTATTGTTAAATATATAAAAATATATGGAAGGAAAAAGATAAGAATGCTTACAAGCAACCATGTTATCTTCATGTATCACCATGTTATTTTAAATATACATATGCATAAGATTTCTGTTATTCTTTATTGTAATTTTCCACATACGCTTTTATTTTTAGAAAATAGTTGAAATGCAGTTCATATGCAGATTATACACTAAATCAAAGGATACACATAGTGGTTAATTGTACCTGTACTGTAAGGGATTTCTGTCATTTTTAGGGTGTTTTGTGGTCTTTTTCTAATTACTTTTCTTGAACTCACAACTGTGACTATTTAAATGCTTTATAGGGAGTAGAGAGATAGTTTAGAAGAAAAGGGCTTCATTTTGCAGAGGACACTGGTTTAATTCCCAGCACTCATATCAGGAAGCTCACACATGCCTTTATCTTTAGTTTCAGGGATTCAGAAGTTCGCTGGACTCTGAGTATCTGAAAACATGTAGTGCACATAAACTCAAGCACACATTACACACACACACACACACACACACACACACACACACACACACACATACCTTTAGATTACTTTGTTAGAATAAGGCTACTGACTCAGAGGATATAGGAATTTAAAGCTGTTTCTAGTGAGAACAATTCAGCAGCTTATGGCGATGTCCTGATACTTAATTGTTCCTCTGAGCACATATCTGTCCCATTGCTGAGATGGTAATCCATATACTTTCTAGTGTTCCTAGGAATATTGACACATTCCAGGGGCTCTCTCTACACTCTGAAATTAATGTTGACTAACTTATTGGGCTGAGATTATTTCCCATAAATTTAGCTTTTGTTTAATAAAAGGACATTTTCATAATCATTTAGTGATATGGAAAGCCCTTGTGTAATTATCTTTAAAATATCATGTATCCAATCATCCCATCCTTTGCCAGGTGCTGTGTCCATGTGTTGTGTAGAAGTTGCTATTGTAGTATCAGAGTAAACTTTATTCCTCAAATTGGTTTTGCTTCACTGAACTAGAGGGGTTTCCTTTTCTTAGTATTGTGAGATTATGGTGGAAATTGACTGTGCACCCTGATGGTGCTGTGGCTTTGGAATTGTTGATACCCACACTGAGGAGGGATTTGTAGACCCCATTCCTTTAGTCAAGTATGTGTTCTTTGAGTGCTTCACAGAACTCCTGACACAGAGGGGTGTGTGTGTGTTTGTGTGTTACATGTTTCAGAGTAACAGAACCAGAAAAATCAAAAGTTAAAATACATTGGCGAAATCATCAGAGAGGCAGGTTACAGTAAAGTTGGAGAGTCTATTAGATGCCTCTGAGACTATCTGATGCCCCTCTTAGTTTTGAGGTTGGTAGAGACTAGTGATCTGTTAATATTTGAAAAGGTTTCACCTGAAAGTCACAAGGATATTAGGTCAGACACACAAGTGAGAAGAGAGCAGTTAATAGTGGGATTAACCAGTACATTAGTCTTGCAACTGTTTCAGTGGAAGCCTATTTCCAGAGACTTCCTAGAATATTCACTAATAGGGCTGGCTTAATAGTAATTTGTTAAAGATACTTTTCAGAGAGAGGTAGCATTATGACTCTCATGTAAATATAGACATGACCATGCGTTAAAAGAATTTACTTTAGCCATAGAATATGAAGGAACCAGACAGCCTGAAATATTTTCAAAGAAAAGTCAAAAGAGCCCAGATTTATAGGGAGCAATGGAATGTTGAGAGGAATTGCAAATGGATACAGACTGGTTTTCCACAAGCCTGAGGAAGCCAATTAAATCACTACCAGACAGGACAATAGCATTGTTAGTTATCTAGAGGATACAGAGCTGTAAAATGCCTTCAGGTCAATCTGGGAGAGCCTGATAATGCAGAAGTCTGTGTTGCACACATTGGCACAGTTGTCCACAGAAACCTGGGTGTTTTCCTCCAGCCTTATCTACTGTTTTCTCAAGATCAGACCCATAGCCTCTCCCTCATTATAAGTACCTGTTGGTCCTTTAAAATTTGGTCCTCTTAAAGCCACATGGTGTCTCTTTGCTACATTTGGCCATTTGATTAGGTCTAGGTATCTTTATTGTGACATTTCTTTAAAATTAAAATTGATTAATAAATGATTTGTAGGAAACAACTATGAAACCACGCAGACTTGAACCTGTCACCTCAGTTTCACTCCAGATCTGACGTTCTTTTCTAAATGACATGTGTCAGTGATGGTTCCCCCATGAGAGCTCTGCAGAAGTCCTGTCTCTGCATGGTGTAGTGCCTTCCGTCTGTAGTACCGACTCTATGGTCTAGTGTTCATTTGTTTTATCCTTTGTTAATGAGATGTTTGGCTATCTCCTTGTCATTTTTGTTTAACTATTCTAGATATGAGTTCAAGGATGTCATGTTGGTATTTTAAATTGGCCGTGGTTTAGCACACAACTGAGGTTCATAAATCAGGTTCTATGACAACCCCCGAGGTTTTGTCCTTAAAGTTTATGGCCACATCATCCTTTACAGCCAAGTAGATTCTTTATTCCTGTTTGTTCAGTAGGTTGTCCTCTGTCACTAGTATTATTTATTGCATGGTTCTTTTCTCCCAGGTTTGGCCCATGGTTCTGCATTCTCTGTCTCCCATTATTTTCAGAACATTGTTTTCTTTTTTGGCTCTCTACAATGTTCCCTTTATTTCACTGTTTTTAAACCTTAGTCCTGACATGAGACATTTTCCAAAAAAGTGCTGTTTCCCTGTGGTTCCATTGGGTTCTTATGATGTCCCTAGCACATGTCTCCCTGTGGCAGTCTTTCTTACTTCTTTGATTCTGCCAATGATTTTTTGATAAAGTAAGGAAGTAAAATAATAAATATGTATATGAGTTCACTGTAACTGTCTTCAGACACACCAGAAGAGGGCATCAGATTCCATTATAATGGTTGTGAGCTACCTCGTGTTTACTGGGAATTGAACTCAGGACCTCCGGAAATGCTCTTAACCACTAAGCCCAACAAAGCATTTTCAACATACTATTTTTGTAGAAAGTGACACTGGCTCAGAGAAAAAATGAAAATGGCTGGTGGGCTTATCTGACACAAAACAGTGTATTCTAAAGTTACTCAGTCATGAGTTATTTCTGTCTTCTCCTGTAGGTCAAGATCTTTGCCCTTCCCAAATGACCATCTCATTGATTTAGGACACAAAGCTGAATCTAAAAAACATAATCTTGGGCTTGGGACTTCTTCCTCTTTTTCTAGTGATGTGCTCAGTCACATAGTAGATGACCTGGAACTTTCCAAGTCTCAGAGTTCTGAGAGACACATGCACCTGTTTTAGCTGGAAGAGAGAGGTGCCCCAGTGCCTCCTGTTTGTCCGTTACTCTGATGAACTCCAAGCATACCTTATACTGAAAGTGGGCCTTCACAGTCTGTTTCTTAGAGGTATGACTAGCTGTAGGGAGGGATAGGCACTAGACAGTCAGTGAGCACAGAGATGGATTGATGGTCTGGTCCAGCACTGGTCCAGTACACCACAAACAGATTCAACGCTGGAGGAATCTGGCTGACTTGAGGAATGGAAGGTGCCTTGAGAGAATTAGAGTCTTTTAAGTCTTTACCTGTGTCTTCTTGAGCCTAGGAGGTTTCTGCTGCCTCCCAAATTTCTTTTTCTCAGTTTAGTCATCCTAACACCTGAGGCTGAGGCAAGAGGGTAGGATGATTGCAAAAGTGCCCGCATTCCATCAAAGAGTCTGAAAAAGAGTAAGCACAAAATGTTTTAAAGTATTTCAAACATTTAAAAACCCACGTGTCCTTTGTTCAGTCAGGTTTGTCTGTGGCAAGCTCCATCCCGAGCCTCACTCTTAGCTTCCTGATGATCATGGTTCCTGCACTGGTTCTCAAGAGATGAAGACATTGCAATTGGCACGGACTTTATCGGAGGAAGAAAATAAGTTACTTTTATTCTAGTCCTTTTGCCAGCTTGACCTGTTGCAAAGTCACCCATACTTGCTTCCTGGGGTTTCTTTCTCCATTAAACATGGCTGTGTTTGTTTCTGACTGTTACCATTGTTATCGTCACATGGTCGCTGTGGTTCATGTTTTTAGATGGATAAGCGTTTCTACTGGCCTGTTTCTAATCCTGAATTTTCTTCTAGATAGGTTTATTACATAAAAGTTACTGTCCTGAAGCTCATATGGGTGTTCTTAATTTTGCAGACGATACCAGAAGTTGCAGAAGATTATGAAGCCCTGGTAAGGATACATCTACTGATGTGATTTCATACTTTATTTACTGTGCCTAATAAAATTCTGACCTCTCATTTCACAATTATGCATCTAGATATTTTGAGTGTTTCCTCTTTTTGTTTGATGTTCTTTTAAACAATTTAAGATAATTTTTTTAAAAAAAATTTCCCTTTGTTATTTACTGTGGCAGAAAGAGTATTTTATGATTGTTATCACTAAGTGATCAAAGCTGAATTGCTCGTCTCCTTGAGCAATGATAGGTATAATTTTATGCATTACTTCAAATAAGATGTTCTCCTTTGTGGCCCATGTGCTGTTGAACGTTAGTGTCTTTGACTTTCCTCAGTGACTTGGAAAGCAAAAGATTCATATTAAAAACCAAACCAAAACAAAACAGGATTTGTACATAGAATGAAAATTATTTAAGTCTGAAAAAGAAAGTTTTCTCATCCATCTCCTACATATTAAGTCATCTGCATGCAAATCATGTCTGAAGATGTTAGAAGGTACCTTTTTAAAAAGATGTTTTCCTTTTTATTTTTTGCCAATCAGATTTATGTATTAATAATATTACAATTTACAAGATGCCAATACAGTAATTTTGGTTATGATAATAGCTTTATCCCAATATTTCTAACCTTATGAAAACTTAGCTATTTTGGCTCGTAGATGTCACACAGGTCCATGTCCGAAGCCATCTTGGTTCCTCGATGTTTTCCTTACTATTGAGAATTAACTAGTGTGTAAAAACATGACCATTTGCATCTGATTACCTACCAACTTCCCTTTGTGCCCTGACACAACCACTTCCCAATTTGTTTTGTGCTTGCTTCTATGTTTGTATGTTTTGATAACCACTAAGTCCAATTAGCTCTGTCCATACATACACAGAGGGTCATCCACTGGAACATGAAAAACCTCCCACTGGTCACACCCTTGAAATAGAATAATTTTCCCTTACTCAGTCACTACCAGCTGCTAGTAGCTCCTCAGTAAAGGGTGGATGCTGGAGAGTTCCTCTCCCATCTATGCCAGAATTTTTGGTTGGCTTGACTTTGTGCAGGTCTTCTCCAGGTAAGCACAAATGGGTGTTCATGAATTTGATGACCATATCATATCTAGTAGATAGCATTTCATAGTACTTTTCCCCACTTTCTGGCTCTCTAATTATTTTTGTTTCCTATCCTGCAAAGTTTCCTCTGTGTGTGTGTGTGTGTGTGTGTGTGTGTGTGTGTATGTGTGTGTCTTTGTAAAGATGTCCCACTTAAAGATTTATTTGTTTAATTTTATGTATGTGTGTTTGTATGACTGTATATCAAATGTGTGTGTGTCTGCTATAGAAACCAGAAGAGGAAGTTGGATGCCCTGGAGCTGGGGTTACAGGTGGTTTGTAAGCCACCAGATATACATATTGGGCACTGAACTTGGGTCTTACAGGAGAACAGGAAGTACCCCTAACTGTGGGTAACCAAAGGCAATGGCAATCAAACTATGTTGCTTTGGAGACTTCTGGAGCTTCCCTGACAAGAAGTCTGAAGCTTCACCCCTACTAACTAGCATTCTTGGAGCTGAAAGTTATTTTGTCTGCTACTGGATGAGAAAAGCAATGAGCCAGCTCAAACCCTAAAACCTAAAACTGATTTTAACCTGTGCTTTTCTTATACTCCAGAGGGGAGCGATTAACCAGAATGCATTATATGGAATTTTCAAATAACTAACTAAAAATACAGCTTATTGGTAGCATACATACACTATATGAGATGAAAAACAAGCTCTTCAAATGGTAGAGACCTAACAGCAGATAAAAATTGGGCTTTATCTGAAAGTATGAAGAACACTGAAAGCTGTCAAGTGTATAACTCTATGAAGATAAAATAAAATGTACTTTTTTATTTGAAGACATGTCACTGTATGAATAGAAATTAAAATTCTGTTTTATTACAGGGTTTATTATGTATGTAGATTTTAAATATATGACAGTAGGAGTGCAACAGATGGAAACATTAAGAAAGATACTGTAACAAGCATCCTATTATGTAATAATTCACTTTGCATAAAATTATAAACATGTAGCTCAAAATGCAGTGGAAAGATTAAATTGAGCTGCTAAACAATATTTCATTAATTCCAAAAGCAATATAAGAGAAACTGAGAATAAAATATATCTGGGACAGATAGAAACCAATTATTAATTGATATTTTAATCTTAACAGCACAGTAAATGTAAATGGACTATACACTTTATTAAAAGGCTAGGATTGTTTGAGCAAATAATGCAAGATGACTCCAAATCCAGACTGTTTATAAAATATATGAGGGCACCATACGCATTTGAAAGTTAAATGGAAAAGTACATATCTTACACATGCTACTAGTAATATATGAGTGGTTTTATTAATATCAGGAAATATAAGAATGAAAGGTAATGTGTTGCCAGGAAAAATGGTATAACTAATAGTGAAAAATAAGTCAGGACACATAAAAGTATTAAATATGTATCTAACATCAGCTGCAAACTCATGAAGCAAAGCTAATAGAAGCAAATAAACCCATCCTGTCAGTTGAGGATTTAAAGACCACTGCCTCATAATGGGTAGGGAACTCGGTAAAACCAGTAACTTAAAGATGCTATAATTAACATTAGTGTATATCGTTTCTAGAGCATCATCCTTACTAAGAGGAGAATATAGATCGCAGTATATGTGAGATGTTCATCAAGGTGGATCAGATGCCGATCATAGTGAATCTCAAGAATTTGGAATTAACTTGAATTATGCAGATTATGCTTTTCATCCCAAGGACATTTACAAGAAATCATTAATAAATAGCTGAAAATATGCAGATGCCTGGAAATTAGAAATTATGCTTATTTATCTAAGAGTTGAAGAACAGTAACTTGGTAGAATATACAAAATAATTTGAAGCAATGATACCAAAATTTGTGTGTTCAGATAAAGGGAATGTTCAGAGGGGAGTGTATATTTTTGAATGCTCATGTTGAAAAAAAAGCTAAGAATATAATGGATGACACAGAATTGGAGGATTAAAAGGGAAGGAGTTGGAAGGCAGGGTATAGGAGGTAATATGGGTAGGAACTATAACCACTAAAGGCCTTGGAAACTCCTCATGAAAACCTACTACTGTAGAAGCTTCCTAAAACAAATACATATATGAAAGGAATTTGAATGGAGTCACCATATTATGGGGTTAGTGATGGGACAACGGCTTAGCTAGACTTCTTAGGCCACCAAATAAAACCTCCAGTGACAAGAATGGGTTACAATCTGTTGAGTTGTTGGCCCAAAGGGTCCCATAGACAATTCCAAGCATCACAGGCTATTGCCAAGGCTATTGGTTATTCTCTGTAACTAATAGGTAAGATCTTATTGTTGAAGACAACACTATTTTTTGTGTCATCAAGTATGGAGAAATTGAACTGATGCCCAGCCTGAAGCTTCGCCCCTACTAACTAGCATTCTTGGAGCTGGAAGTTATTTTGTCTGCTGCTGGATGAGAAAAGCAATGATCCAGCTCAAACCTTAAAACCTAAATCTGATTTTAACCTGTGCTCTTCTTGTACTTGCTGTCACAGTGGCTGTGAGTTCGTATGCTACAGTCCTGTTAGATGTGCTGGTGAAGTGGTGCGCAAATGTTATGGAGTAATCAACCACTTTTCTTGATTGGATGTAAGGTACACTCCCAAAGATGGAGCCCATACCTGACACTGCTAACGTGACTAAGAACCTGAGACTAAATAGGTCACAGGCTGAGGAGAAAACTTATTATTCTGCCAAGGGAGGATAGCAATAAAATGATTTCTAATGACAAATTGCTTTACCCATCAGTACATGCCCTGGTTAACCTTCATAAGAGAAGTTTGTTCTTACAGTTAATGGGAATTAATACAGAAACACACAAGTAGACAATGAGAAGAGAGTGAGACGTTAGAGCACTTAGTCTTAAACGAGATGTCTTTATCAAACCCCTCCCTTCGAGGCTCAGGGGTCTGCAGAGGAGGTGGAAGAGTCAGAGGTGGTAGATGATTCTGAGGAAACAGCATCTTTCAGATTCAGCAGGACTGATTCTTATACAAACTTACAGAAACTGTGACTGCAGGAACAAAGGAGCACAGGCTCAAATCAGACAGAATTAAATAACTATTTACAACACAAAGAAGCTGTTTACAATTGACCTGCTGGAAAATGAAAATCAGTTTTCTCCAGTGGAGTGTAACTGAGTCTGTTAACCACCTCGAAAGACAGGCCCCATTCCCAGTGCCCCAGGTCCAGGAGTAGTGGGCCAACAGAAAATAGACACTGTATTTGGGGGTTGGAGTGGGATATGGGGATGGCGTTTGTCTTATGTTGTTGTTTGTAGCTTTGAATTTTAGTTTAGTTTTGTTTTTTGAGAGACAGAGAAATAACAAGACATTGGTAGCTATGGAGGTGAGGAAGACCTTCGAGGAGTTGAAGAAAGGGAAAGAATATGATCAAAATATTTTTGAATGAAAAAAATTTAAATAATAAGGAAAAATCCGAAACATAAATTTATACTCGGGGAGTAGGAAACATCTAAACTTATTAAGTAGAGAAAAGACTAAAAAACAGCAGTCAACGAAATATGAAAGAGACAAATAATAAAAAAATTTAGGAAAATAAAATTATTTGGAGATCTTCCTGAGAGTAAAAAAATGTCATTACAGAGGTGGCTCTTGGAGCAGCAGAGCCTGCTGATTTTAAAAGCAACATGAAAGCATGCTGCAAATATTTCTCTGCTGGTCAGTTTTACATTTTAGATAAAATGCACAAAGTCCTTATGAAATAGGAGTCACAGTGTGTACCTGCCATGGAGACGGGTGGCTTTGATCTCCTTTCCAGAATAACTTGCTGCTCAGTCACAAGGTGTGTAGTTTCTGGACAGCTTTCAGCTATAGTGCATTCTAAATTTACGCCAGCTTTAAACCATGGCTGGATCTCCCTGCAGCTCTCTACTGAGCCTGGGCCTGCCTCTTTCTGCCCATTATGGGACTCTGCCAACAGCCATGGTTCGCTCTGAAGTTTATTACTCACCATTTTAAAGTTTTCTAGAAGTTTCTCGAGTTGACCGTTAGGTGTTCATGTACTTCCTCTCTCGGATATCTAATCTGCAGTATGTTCTGCAAACTCTCATGCCTTCTGCTTTGTCTTTTTTTCCATACAAGTTTCTACACTTGTATGGAGGTGTGCATGCACAGAGTGGTGTGTGTGTGTGTGTGTGTGTGTGTGTGTGTGTGTAGAAGCCAAATGGAAATGTTGGATGCCATCCTTGAAAACAAAATCTCTCACAGACCTGAAGTTCACCAACTGGGCTGGACTGGCTGGTTAGTGTTTCCCAGGGACACTCCTGTCTCTGCTTTCCTTAGCTCAGGAATTTCACATGCCACCCATCACACCGAACATTTTATGCATGTACAGGGGTGAGGTGTATCAAACCCAGCTTCTTTCCCTCACAAGACTGGCATTTTACTGGCTAAGCCACCCCAGACTCAGGCCTTATCCTTTGTCTTACATAGGCATTATCTAGTTTTCCAACAAACCTCTCTGTCTTCTAACTCTATCCCAGACTCTGCTTCTTAGAGAAATAAAACCTATATATTAAAACTGACTCCTGGTAAATAATTGCTGTGGGCATTCATGTTTTCTCAGGAGTTAAGATCAGCACTAAAAAACCTTGGTGGTGTGAAAACTGATTACATGGGTAAATTCCATTATACATCTGTGGAAGAATTACCAAATATATAACAAAGGAGGAGGAACAGTTTACAGCAATTTCATGTGGCCTGTATCATTCTGATATCCCAACTTGACTATGACAATTCAGGAATTTAATATTATGGACAAGCTTACCAGTGAACAGAGGTACAGAAGATCCCAGCAAGATATTAACATAGAGCCAAGAAATACATAAAGCTGTACCACACCTTGACCCACGCCAGCTCTAAGTCAAGACTGTTTTCTCCCAGCGGCTTCTAGTCACGGAACATGGGAACATTTTTACTTTCAGCTTGATTGAAGTGAGAACTACTGAGGCGATAAGTAAACTATAATATTCTCTCTTCTCTTCTCCATATCCTGTTCCCCTCCCTCTCTCCACCTTTTCCTCTTCTCTCCCTCTATGTACTGTGTATGCATGCACTTGAGTATGTGGGTGTGAGATATGTCATTTCCAGAGAGCAGGATTGGTGGAGGTGGGAGAGACCTGTTCCAATAGGCTGAGAACACAGAATGAAATGGAAAGATGGAAGCTGATAGCAGAGTCATTCCCCTCTGTCCATCTTTCTACACACACACACACTCACTCACATACACACTTCTCTCTTTGCCATTTTGAGGTAAAACTGAGAGCAGTGGATTCTTTCCTCTCTTATATTTCGTCATTAGATAATTACCACAGCAACAAAGTCTAACACATTGGCCAGTGTGATTTATACCAGAACACCTTAACATCTGAAAATCTATCAGTGTTAGGCATTTAACAAAACACATGATAGATCAGATAAAATAATTTTATAGTAAAAAGTCCATAAAACTCAATATTTATCCATATTAAAAGTTCTAGTTGTGGCTAAGCGGTTAAGGCGATGGACTTGAAATCCATTGGGGTTTCCCCGTGCAGGTTCGAATCCTGCCGACTACGTCATTCTGCACTTGAAAAGATATGTTGTTCTTTGTAAAAGTTCTCAGGGGGTGAAGAGATGGCACAGTGGTTAAGAGCATTGACTGCTTGTTCAGAGGTTCTGAGTTCAATTCCCAGCAACCACATGGTGGCTCACAACCATCTGTAATGGAATCTGGTGCCCTCTTCTGGTGTGTCTGAAGACAGCAACAGTGCACTCACATACATAAAATAAATCTTTAAAAAGAAGTTTGTGTGCATGTGTGTGTTTATAAACTATTGGTGGGAAATCTAATGTGTTCTATCTTTAAGATTATCAAAAAGACATATGTTTTATTCCATACTTCTTTTTGGCAGAGTTCTGTGTGAGTTTTTGCCATTTGTGAGAAGCCAAGAAAGAAGTTAAAAGGACCAATATCAGAAAGGCATAAAACTATCTCTATGCATAGAAGACTCAATTATGTAGAAAATTCTAACAAAGCTACCAAGAGACTGGTAGATGTGATAACGTACCTGCCAACATCTTGAGATAGAATATCCCTGTATAAAATATTGTGTACTTTCATTTTTATAGCAAACAAAAAGAAGTGACATTACATTTCCCCATTTATAAAGTGTCAAAATGAGAAAATTCTTTTGAATAAATTCAACTCAAATTTGCAGTTATCTGTTCATGGAAAAATAAAACTTACTAAGCCAGATTAAAGATATAAATCAATGGGAACAGACCATTTTATGGATTGATATTAGAGATTCTGCTTCTCCACAAATCTCAGTTTAATAGTATGCAAATCACTGAAAAAAAAAATACAAGGGCTGGCTCACTGGTTAAGGGCACTTTCCTGAGTTCAGTTCCTGGAATTTTCATGGTGAAAGAAGAGAACTGACTCCTGCAAGTTAAGTTGTCTTTAGAGCTACACCTGTGTGCAATGGTGTGCACACACACAGGTACACACACATGGGTACACACACACACACACACACAGACACACACAGGTACACACTTACAAACACACACACACAAACACAAATTATCCCTACAAAAAAACTACATACACAATACATAAATGTAAAAATTTTAAAAAATGAGAACATTCTAAAATTTAGGTGAAAATGCATATTTGCAAAAATAGCCAATAAGAAAATCTGAGAAGTCTATTAGGTGCCCGTAAGCTCTACTTTAGGACTAGTTATCAGGACAGCATGATACTGACATAAGAAAGAGAGGCAGGTTGATTAATAGAAAGAAAACCAATTTCAGCGTTCAGGAAAGAAGTCATGATTACGCCTACTAATATGGGTCAACCATTCTGGAGGATAAGTAGTGTCTAATTGGGGATTTAGTTATCTGCAACCTCTAATGTCGGTAAATGTCACCCATATTTGACAGACATAGGAAGCCTGAACAAGGGAGGAACCATAGCCTTTGACATTTAAGATCTGTCTGCTACTGCTCATGAGTAGCTTTAAAAGTCGTCTTTATGTTTATTGTTTCACTGATGGTTCTGTCCTGGGCACACCGTGCTATGGAAAGACTTGAAAGGACTATGCTTTTACAGAATTACCAGCTTAAGTTTACATGTTTGCTTTTAGACTCACTGGGTTTTGCTTGGAATGAAGGTTCATCCTCACGTTGAGGAGAAACATTTACTTGAATCATTCCAGCACGCAGCGTGTGTCGGCTGGGAGAGTTGGAAGCCGACTAGCACGTGCAGTTTGCAGAGAGCTTACTGTGCAGCAGTCAGTACTACAAGATCGTTAGCATAGCACTTTATTTAAAAACACGCAAAAATGTCCCAGAATGTGCTATGGGGTTTCTTTACATTTGTAATTCTTTAAAGGCTTCCTCCTCCACTCAGCATTGATTTCAAAAGTAGAACCTGAGCTTTTTGTCTTTCCTCTGTGGAGTTTGAGTCACTCCTGCAGGAGTGGAAGTAAATATTGACATCTGAGTTCAAGAAAAGCTGCTATGCCATTGGAAATATCACTGGAAAGAGGCCTTTTGATTTGAAATAGAATAAAAATTTAGCCTGCTCTCTTTACCTTGCATCTGAAGTTTTAAAGTTGAATTGTGAAAAAGTCTTCATGGAAGCACACTACGCCGCTTAGCAATTAGCCACAATGAATTATGTACTCTATGGAATATATGTATATACATATAATATAATGTGTATTCCATGTATGTGTGTTATATATTGTAGCATAGACTATACCACAATATGATTTAACAATTAATGCATTAGGAGGAGGTCATATTATATGATTCTTTCTATCAACCTGTCAATCATCTAGCAATTGTTTTGTGAATGGGGCAATTCTCACCGTAGAGCATCATCTTAGGCACGTTATTTGACACAACCTTTCTTTTCCTTGTCAGTCATTATTGTTGATGGTGCCTGACAAGTACAGAACTTGCTTGCTATGTGCAACCTGGGAATTTCTGCTCTTGCTCCTCAATAGCTATCCAGATTAAAGTCTTAGACAGCTCATTTAGAGGTTCAGAAACCAGCACACTTCTCCTCTCCATTTATCTTCCTTTCCCTGGTCCTTGAAGCCTGTTCAAGGAATCCGTAGACAGATTTCTTAAACATTTTGAAAGGGAATGATTATCTCCCTTAGGCCATTTGGATTGAGATTACACTGAGCAGATAGTTGAGGAGCTGAGTCATTTGGCCTTTAGATTCCTTTAGAAGGATTGTATATGATTTATCTATTGCTTTTAAAGACTGTAATGGAGATGGATGTGAACCCTAAGACCATGGGTGCTCCTGGGCTCAGGTAGCTGCCTGGGAAGGAAGAGTTGAGCCAGCAGGAGATGTTTTCTTGGGCTTTGTTGGTTCTCTGATTACCAAGGCAGGCATTTCCGTGTTGTATAGTAGAGGCTGTGGTAACATCATTCTATGTGGGCCATGGCAGACCCTTCACAGACAATATGATGGCTCAAAGAACCACACACGCTAAAGGTCTGTGAACCTTTATCATATCAGGTATACCTAAATGCCAAACATTGTTTTACTCTTTGTCAGGAAATAAAAAAAAATTCCATATTACTTCTGAACAATACATTTATTATATTATTTTATTACTGTATAATAATATTTTCACAGCAAAACAGAAACCTACCCAGTCTTGTTGGAAATCTTACTGATTGAATGTGCTACCTACCTCTATTTTCTGAGGCATTTTCTCCTATAGGGGCTGATAATGGACTTTATTGTGATTCTCTTTTTATAGGGTTGCTCTTGCAGTTTTATTTAAACTTCCTTGGTTATACATACATACATACATACATACATACATACATATATATATATATATATACACCTATTTTTCTATGCTTCCTAGTTTTTTGCTCTTTCCAATAATTCTGCATATTCTGTTTCTGGCAGTTCCTTCTGAGGTCCACTCGATCCTCTGATGCCACCTAGGGGGCACCTGCAAGATCCCGTGTTTTCCCTGCTTCTGTGAACAGAGCACATTTTCCTCAGAGGGTTGTGGAATGTTTGAAACCCTGAGCATCATTTGCTTTGTAAAATACTAACTTGACATGGTGGATTAGCCAACCGCCCCCTGCTGCTTGATCTTCTCCATGCTGTTTGAAGGGCTGGAGGCATGTCTGCTGGCTTCTTTTTCCTAAGTAACCCCCAGGTTAGGAGCATTGTCACTGCCGCCGCTGACTTCCTTTTCCCTTGCTTTTAATAAATGAAGAAACGGAAGCGAGGACAGTGAAGTAACTTGCTATGTAGAGCTGGAGGCCGACCCTTTGCCACATGACTTGAGACCTCCTAATTGTTTCTTTTGAGTGCATCTCTTTCTCTCTGATCTCTGAATGATTGTCCTTCTGTGAGAGTCACTTCCTTCATGATGGGCTCCTTTCAGCAGGATGGCTGCCAAAATGAGAGTTGCTTTTTAAAGGTGGACCAAACAGACCAGCATCAGGGAGGGGTGTGGAGAAGCTGCGCATGGCCTGTGAACCTCTTTTTCCACTGTATTAGTTGAAAACAGAGAACTTCACCCTAAATTTGTTTTGAGACTTTGAAATGGAGAAATAATGTGATGTGTCATTCCGAACAACCAAACACATCTGAGTATGGACATATGTGGTACTATATAATGTAGTATAGGAATCCTGACTGGTATTCTCTGGTCCTTACTTTGATGAGATAGTTCATCATGGCAAGAGCTGTAAGTTGAGAACCCCTTCTCATGCTCGGAAAAATGAAGAGGCTAGGGCTTCGCTGCCCTCTTCAGGAGCAGTGATGTAAAGACAGCTCATTAAGTCCTATCTCTCCCATGGGGATCAGATGAGTAAAGTCTTTTTTTTTTTAATTTTTTTTTTTTATTTTCTAAGTTTTTTTATTTACATTCCAAATCATTTCCCCTTTCCCATTTCCTCCCTCCCCAAAAGTCCCATAAGCCCCCTTCCCTCCCTCTTTTCCCCTCATGCTTCTCTGTCCTGGCATTCCCCTACATCCAGTCTTTCCAGGACCAGGGGTCTCTCCTTCCATCTTCTTGGAAATCTATTGATATGCAAATTGTGTCTAGGGTATTTCGAGATTCTGGGTTAATATCCCCTTATCAGTGACTGCATACTGTTCTTTTGTGATTGAGTTACCTCACTAAGGATGATATTTTCCAGTTCTGACCATTTGCCTAGGAATTTCGTGAATTCATTGTTTTTAATTGCAGAGTAGTATTCCATTGTGTAAATATACCACATCTTCTGTATCCATTCCTCCGCTGAGGGACATCTGGGTTCTTTCCAGCTTCTGGCTATTATAAATAAGGCTGCTATGAACATAGTGGAGCATGTGTCCTTATTGCATGCAGGTAAAGCCTCTGGGTATATGCCCAGGAGTGGTATAGCCGGATCCTCCGGGAGTGTCATGCCCAGTTTTCTGAGGAACCGCCAGACTGCTTTCCAGAGTGGTTGTACCAGCTTGCAATTCCACCAGCAGTGGAGGAGTGTTCCTCTTTCTCCACATCCTCACCAACAACTGCTGTCTCCTGTGTTTTTTATCTTAGCCATTCTGACTGGTGTGAGATGGAATCTCAGGGTTGTTTTGATTTGCATTTCCCTAATGACTAAGGATGATGAACATCTCTTTAGTCTTAAATGCACAGGCCTCTAGGTTATGCTGATCCAAACCACAGTACTACCTAATCTCCGTTTGAAGGAGTCAGTGCTGAGCCAGAAAGCCCATTCTATAGAGTCATTATCTCCACAGATGTGGGGGTCTCTACGACTACTGTGGCTAGCTGAGTATTGATCTGTGGGAGACGAGAAGGTAGCTCAGTTCAACATGATTCAGTAGCTAGTGTTGCTTTAAACTTTAAGAGTCTAACTCCAAATAGTTTATTTTAGACATGTTTAAGTGTAGCATAACTTGGCGAAAAATTTTCCTGATTATAATTCAATCTGTGTGCATCATAAAACTTAAGGCATGAGTACATTAAAACTCTCTGTAAAGTATATATGGCTTATTACATAAAGATGGGCTCTATAGATGGACTACATGTGACATCTTCCATAAATATGGGGTCTATAGACTGAGAAGCTCATATTAGGGCCCAAAGCTTCCAGTAGCACTTAATCTGTGAACAACAATAATCTCTATGCCTTTAACACATAGACATTACTAAAAATCCAGTAACTAAATATAAAATCCTAACTCATGTAAAACAAGTAAGTTTACTTACATACATCTTTGAATGTATGTATACATGCAAACATATAGAGTATATGAATTCCTTTTGTGTTATCTTTTGACTTGTGTGTATATGTTCAAGTGGGTACAAGAGCATATGGAGGCCACAAAAGGACTTTGGAACCCTTGGAGCTGAAGTTACACTATAGGTGGTTGTAAGCCACCTAACATGGGTGCTGGGATCTGAACTTGGTCCTCTTCAAGGACAACAGGAACACTTAACCACTGAGCCATCTTTTCAGTGCCTTTGAATCCTGTCTTAAGGGCTAGTGTTATGGGGAGCTAACCAGAGATGACCACTCAGACACAGTTTGTAGCCAACTGAAAGTCTTTATTCCAGCTGGCTGGGACTATGCTATACTTGGATCACCATGAAGCCCTCAGCATTTAGATCAAGGGGATTTTAAAGGGGAAAAGCACATCCTGTTATTTTCCTCAGCAGCTGCAGGGGGAGGTTTGTACAAGCAAGCAGTTTAACAGAAGCTAAGCTAAGTTGGCTGGGGCATTTTGGCCTCAGGTTCTAAAACAGAGTTGGGTTATTTTCCATGGGATTCTAAATCAAGGAGATCAAATTCTGGGTAAACATGAAATGGTCTGTCACATTCTTAATATTATATTTTTGAATTTTTCTTCTTGATTCCTGTAGGCCATAAAATTCCTCTTGTAATTATCTGCCATTTACTGAGAAGTTGGTTAAGCTATCATTACTAAAGCAATTACACTTTATGCTTTTTAAAGTACTCTCTATGCAGCCTTTGGTTATATATACAGCAATTATCTGGCTTCCCAGTGGAGGAAACAGAGTCTTAGGGGGTTAAGTGAAATGCCTAGTGGGACACAGCTCTCCAAAGTGTGGCCCATGTGAGACAAACCTGTTCAGTCTCTGGCTCTACTTGGTTATTTTGAATTTCTGCCCTTTCCAATAAATGTTCTTTGAAAATTTGACTCTCCCAAACCTTCTCACTTCTACATCTTTCCTGGCGCCAAGCTTTGGGGTCTGACGCTGATGCTTCTTGTTTTGCAGCTTTGGAGACATGCTGTCCTTTACTCTCACAGCCTTTGTGGAGTTGATGGACCATGGCATCGTGTCGTGGGATACCTTCTCTGTGGCGTTCATTAAAAAGGTAAGGTCGTTTGCTTCCCTAATCCCGCACCCTTTCTTTTTTCACGTAGAGTTCTCTGCATTTTAGGTGTTTTACAATTGTTCTTTTAGTTTTTATGTGTGTGATTTTTTTGGTAATATTATTTATGTGGGGAACAAAACCCCCAAATGCTGTATAAAAATTGCATTTTGTCCCAACAGATATCATAAATATAAGAACCCAGAGTTAAAGAGCAATCAAAGTGCTCTGCTCCAATTTGCATAGATTATCTATTGATCTTAAGACCTAACAAGGCAGAGATATGGCTAACTGGGAAAGGTGTGGGCTTTTGGAATTTCCAAGTTCACTTTCAGTAACACTCCTAATCCTTTCCAAACAGTTCATCAATGTGTAGCGGTGGTGGTGGTGAGGGGGGCAACTAAGCACCAAATATGTAGTCTTTGGGCACCATTTTCATACTGAACACTACCAACCATTAAGGGATAATGTTATGTGTTTTCCATTTGACATTCATCTTGGGGAACTATTTTAAGTTAAAGACAGGAAAGAGACAGTCTCTGGACCAAGGGTGTTGGCAGTGTAAGCCTGGTATGTCCCATGTCTGCAGAATGTTGTATGTTGATTTAAGGTAAGAGCTAATTGGAAGCTAAGGGACTTCTTGATATACTTCTAAATCTTTCTTTTTCTACATCTGCAAATCCAGAGGTAGAGGTAAGTAAAAAAGAATCATACCTTTGTCAATTGGCTAAACTGCTCAGAAGAAAACTCTTATAGATTATCAAGTCAAAGCTGATGTGTTACAAAGAACATTCATCTGGAGGTGGCAGGGCTATATATAGGCAAGGCTATAGGCTATAGCAAGAATTGCTATGTCTTGGCTTTCTGGAATAAATTCTAGAAACAAATCGACACATGAATGATACTGGGTTTTCTGGAATTTTATACTTAAATGTTTTAATACTTTCTGAATTTACAGAGGGTCTTTCCTTTGTAATCTGAATGTCCTGCTCATCATGTGTCAGAGACCCTCTGCTGGATAGTGACAATGCTGTTCGGAGTAGTTCTTGAGAATTATGTGTGCTCACTGGCATTAGCTTTCTGAGTTTACTGCAGTTTCCTCCTCCTCCTCCTCCTCTTTCTCTTCCTTTGTATGTGTGTGTGCACACACACACACACACACACACACACACACACACACACACACACACACAGCTAAGCCTAGCTTACATCAGCATGGTCATACTCTCTTCAATGGCATGGGGCCAGTATTTTTGCACTGTCCACTGAGCTGCCCTCCTTGGCCTACTCAGCATATTTCAGGGATTCTTGCTTCCATCAGAGGCACATCCACAGCCTGAGAAACATTTATTTTTTTTTTTAAAAAGAAAAACCGTAGAAGTTGAAAAATAGAAGGAATGTGGTGAAATTTGATTTAAATATATTTTCAAGGAAATGTTCATTGTTATGAGAAAGTAATAATAAAACTTGCTTCTTTAAATGATATGAGTTAAGTGTTCACAGAGAATTTAGTTTTTTAACTAGTTAAGTTGATTCCAATTAATTTTAAATTCAATTTAAAAGTCACATTAAAACTAAGGAAGTGAAAGCTAATTGTCCTGACATTTTAAATCAAAATTGAAATAATTTTAGAGGCAGCATCTTTAGTATATTCTTGTTCTAATTTCTATTGCATTGCTACTTAGATAAGAAAGTTTGAAAAAAACAGCAGAAAATTACTTATGTTGTTTAAAGTTAACCCCCTTTATCCATTAGCTGGGCCAAATTCAGCATCCTGAGCACTTGGATTTGTGTGCACGGCCTCTTCAAAATTCAGTTAGGAAATACACAAAGCCCAGTAAAATACCTATACAGTACTTTGTCATACAGGGAAAGGCAAAAAACCAGCTCTGAGGACCTGGCTTATCCTGCAGATGTTTTCCATGCAGAGCAGACATCCAGTCGTTTCTCGTCATTGACCCAATGAGTTTTGCCTTTTGGATAGATTTATGAGCAGCTGCAAGGATAATTTAAAATTTCATAGTGCAGCTTTATGTTACCTCTGGATGGCCTTTTAGCCGTTTTTTTAATGTTTCATTTATTTTTAAATTAAATTTATTTATTTACTTTACAACACAGTACCAGCCCTTCCTCTCCTCCCAGTACCCCCTCATGCAAATCCTCTCCCATTCCACCTCTGGGTGTCACCTTTCATCATCCCTCCCACCACACATCAAGTCACTAGGAGACTAGACGCATCCTCTCCCACTGAGGTCAGTCGAGGCTGTTCATTTAGGGCTGCCCAGCCCATAGGCACGCAGGCAGCAGGCTCGGGGACAACCCCTGTTCCAGCTGTTGGGGAACTCTCATGAAGACCAAGCTGCTCATCTGCTACATATGTGCAGGTGGCCTAGGTCCAGCCTGTGCTCGCTCTTTGGTTGGCCGTTCAGTTTCAAGAAATTTGAGACCTAACCAGTATTTTTGCTCTCCTTGTTTTAAGCACTGTTGATGCCACCTACATTTTGTATGTGTGGTTGGGTCAGGGGGTGAGGACATGTGTGGGGGTGTGTATGCATCTGGGTTGTGGTGAGGTCAGAGCTCAACTTTGAGTGTTGTTCCTCTGGAGACATCCATCTTGGTTTCCTTAGACTGGATGTCTTACTGGGACCCAAAGCTTGCCAGTTAGGTTAGGCCAGCAAGCCTCAGGGATCCACCCGTTTCCCTCCCCAGGGATAGAATTAACAGGCACATACCACTAAACTTGGTTTCTTTTTTTTTTTAATTTATTTATTTTATTTATGTGAGTACACTGTCACTCTCTTCAGACACACAAGAATAGGGCATTGGATCCCATTACAGATAGTTATGAGTCACCATGTGGTTGCAGGGAATTGGACTCAGGACCTTTGGAAGAGCAGTCAGTGCTCCTAACTGCTGAACCATCTCTCCAGCCCTGCACTTGGCTTATCACATGGGTGCTGGGACCAACACAGGTCCTTGCAAGCACTTTACCACCTGAGCTGCTGCTGCAACCCTGCCCTTAGCTTCTCAGACATTTCCCAAACACTCCCCCTACTTACTGATGAATGAGTATTGCATGAATGAGTATCCTGAAGAAGTCAAATGCATTCTTATTACTCACTCCTCCAGTGTCTATCTTCAGGATACAGACTTGCTTTCACCAGTCTGTGCTCAGCTGGCTCAGTGATGTGGTGAGAAGCTGAAAGGTACAGGAAGCACTGTTAATCTTGTGTTTAGGGTGGGTGGTGCAGCATTGTAAAATTTACCCAGGTAATCTGTAATCTCCCACTGCGTTACTCTCTTCTGTAGTTTACAAGCTGGTCACCAGGGTGTTCGTACCTTCACTGTTATGGAATTTGTTTCTAGTTTCCTGGAGGAAGACAGTCAGTAGTATGCTTAGATCACTTCCGACTGAAAGAATTGGACCATTTTAAGTGTCTGGTTACAACAACTGATGGATACCAACAGAGGGAAGATGTCAGTTTCAAAGCTTACCTTAGGACTGTGCGAGGACTCGAGCAAACTGGACACACACTTTCTACCAGGCCTGTTCCCAACTCTGGGTTCATATAAAATGCTCATTAGGTGAAATGTTTTAGGGTTGCAGAAATGTTCTTGTTAAAGGAGGAATGAGCATGAACAATTAGTTTCATGGATGAGACATATGAAGACATGGCACCTAGAAATGAAGTATGAGTGAAGATGCTAATGCCTTTAAATGAAAGCAAAGATCATAGATGATTTTACCCCCACTCAGTATCCCATTGTGCGTAGGAGAAAATTAGTATTTTCCAAAGAACTTAAAACCTTTTAAAAGAAGGTATATTTTGTTTTAGAAAACATTTGAAAGTACTAAACGAATATTTTGAGGAAATAATTGTTGTCAAAGGGTATTTGTGGAAGTAAGTGGTAAATTTCCATTTAATGAAAAACTTGACGAGGGCTAAGGAGACGGCTGAGCAATTAAGAGACAGGGTGCTCTTCTAAAGAACTAGGGTTCAATTCCCAGTGACCATACTGCTGCTTACAACCATCTGTAACCCTAGTTCCAGGGGATCTGACACCCTCTCTGGCCTCTGTGTACACCAGGTACACAAGTGGTGCATAGACACACATGCAGGCAAAAGACCCATACACATAAAAATAAAATTAAAAGTTAAAAATGCTTGAGCATTGGAAATCAGACAAGGTGGCTCAGGGTCTTATCTCCAGTGCTCACCCCAACATTTGAGAGGCAAGATGATCTTATGAGTTTGAAGTTAGCTAGCCTGGGCTAGCCAGTGGATTCCTGGAAACCCTGAGCTACATAGCAAGACATTGTCTCAAGAGAAAGAAAGTGGTAGGGAGTGAGGAAGGCATTGGGGGAGGGGGATTTGAGCACAGAAGAAACTGAAGGTGATGCTTTGGGAACAGTGGATTGGTGTTGTGTGTTCACATGAAAGTGTGTCAGAGGGCAGGGATGGAGGATAGAGTACTAGGGATATTAACCAAGAATGATTATGGAAACTTGGAACGTGTGACAGTTGACAAGAAGGAAGAAACCAGAAGACAATGTGATGGTTTCCATGCCATTTAATATTAGGCTGTGTTGAAATATCCAAAGGACATGGCCTTTGGGGTGGACCAGGCAAGGAATGAGAATGAGAAAACCACCAGATGGGCACCATGGGGCCCAGACAGGGATCTAGCCACAGGTGACCTAGACTAGTCTGATGCCATGCAGGCCTATGGTGGGGGGAGGCTAGATCACGCCTGGTCATCAGAGATGACCCCTGCACCATAATGCACAAGTGGGCCTAGCACTTCTGAGACAACACCAGATGCTCGGAGACCCTGGGGGCCACTAGGAAGAGCAAATAAGTAGTGCAGAAATGGAAGAGAAAAAACAGAAGGATGTGGATACAATGAAGACAGGAAGAACTGGGGACTTGAGGGTAATGAGGAACAGCCTGATGGGAGTAGCCGGAGATGCCACCTGGGACCATGGTTGGCTCCTAGCTTGTTCTGCCATTGGGGGCCACATCTGGCTCTGTGGCCCTGAACCCGAAAGGGTGTGTTATTGCCAATGTTCTGATGGATGTCCCTAGTTTGGGTTGCTACCTAGAGACATGTTGATGTCTGAGGGCTGAGCAGAACCGGCCCTAATCCTCAGCTGGGCATCGTGGTAGAGCTGGCCCTGTCCCAAGTCAGCTTAAGTACTTGGGAGAATGCCGCCTCACCTGTGCATTGCTGGGGTGGCAGGTGGCCAGCTTGAGGATACTTGAGTGTGGGAGCACTGACCCTACCACTCAAGTCCCCTGTGGTGGCATGGAGGAGTTACAGACAGGCTTCTCCTCCATTGCTACTCACCAGCTGCAGCTGACCTGGGTCTGGGGTCATGAGAGTAGGAAAGCTGTCCCTGCCTCTCACCTGCTGCAGCACTTAGAAGGGTCCTGCACCTCACTTGGACAGCACAGTAGAGCTGGCCCTGCATGTGGGAGCTGCAGGTGTGCTGCCCAGAGGCTGTGAGTGCAGGAGAGCTGACCCTGCCTCTTGTCTGCTAGGAGGTGGCATGGATGAGGGAGAGATGCCCTCCTCCCTTCCCTCACCATCTATGTAGGCAGGTGAGCTGGCCATGTCCCTCACCAGCTGCAACTCATGGGAAAGTGGAACCTGGATATCATCTGGGCAACAGGGTAGAGTTGACCCTGGTTGCTGGGGTTGCTGGTAAGCTGGCCCAAGGCTGTGAGATCTGGAGAGCCAGAGGGCTAACTAGCTCAGATACTTCTCAGGCCCAGATACAGGACTTTGAATTGGGCCACCCCAACATCTACTCCACTGATGAATTGCTTGAGTGCATGAAAAGACCCAGTCCTACAGATCCAAGCTATAGGGTCTCTGTGACATAGACAACAATAGGATATCTGAGAGGAGTCCCAGTGAGGTTCCAGTATTGATAGAGTAGCAGAAGCCAGATGGTGTGTACCAGACCCATGATTCATTGCAATGAACATTTGCAAGCAAGGAAGTGTAGACCAAAGTGTATACTTTAGGACACACTGTGACGTACTACAGCTTCTACAATGATTTTTTTTTCCTCTGAGGGTGGCTTGCAAGGTTAGAGAGCAGGTACAAGGGGAGGGGGAGATGAGTGGGATTGAAGTGCATGATGTGAAATTCACGAAGAACCAATAAAAAGGTTTTTTGAAAAGTGTGTCACAAAATAAAGAAAGAAAAAAGGAGACTAAGGGTGGAGGGATTTGACAGCATCAGCTACAGGTTCTCAGGAGGCAGACTCCCTGACCCTAAGGCACATCCCAGCAAAGAAGCAAGAAGGGTAGCCAGCAATAAGAGAATTTGTGCAAAGATAATAAGAACCATTGCAACGAGCTCTCCTTATGTGTTTCCTAATACCAGGTTGAAGTATTATGGTGGGATAATAACCTGGCGGTTGAAGGAGAACCAGGGTGTTTGTACGCTGTCTCAAAGGAACCTATCTTAAGTAAACAGCCATGAAAGCTGTGAGGGCGGTTGGACTTTTGTCAGTAAACAGTAGATTTGAAGAAAGAGAGGCGGTGTTCACATTTCAGATTTTGTAGATTGGAACAGATGTGAGAACGGAGGTCAGAGCTTGCCAAGGACAGTAAACACCTTCGCGTGACAGGAGCTGAGATGGTCTGTTTAGGATCTTAAAATTCCCACAGACTTCCTGTAGTATGTGCAATAAAACCAGTTTGTGGAGTGTAAAACCTCCCGTCGCTGATTCCTTCATGACTTCCCGTTGCCCAAGGTCCCCATGGATCTGTCCGAAGAGTCAGCATGTGTCCCATCCCTGCCGCCTTTACCAGTGGTCCCTGAGCTAGTAACTGTGGCATGGTAGGTAGCTGGAAATGGCCAGGGTGCCTTTGGATTTTAGCAGGTTCAGGAATGGAAGGGGTTTGGGGACAAGGGCATATGACATGGTACAAAGGGAAGAAGTGGTATTGACAGAGGAAGCCAAGTGTTTGTCCATCATAGAACCAAGCCAGGGAGCATTTAAGTCAGACATCTTTTAAGCCATCCTTGTGTGGTTGTAATAATCACTTTTTAGTATGAGCTGTCAACAGACAGCAATAACATTTAATGAGATCTCTAAAATAAAGCCTTTCTGGTGCTCATGTGTTAAGATTGCATTGAGCCGTTATTCTAACCCTGTGTTCTGTCTCCCTCTTATATTGTGATTTATTGTATTTAGGCTTTTGCTGATTAATTTCTTAGGGAATGTTTTTTTACATAGTAAGCTATTATTCTAGTGTTTCTAATTTAAATGACTTCTGTTTGCTACATCTCAGAGGGTACAGAAGAATTTACTTTAGCTACACGAAATACATACACACACACATACACACACACACACACACACACACAGTCAGAAGAATGGGCAGGTGCAGTGCATTGCTTGTTGAATTATACTGACAAGTATGATTTATGAGAGCTCCTTAAGAACATAATAGGAATACAATAGGAACATAAAAGTCATGGGTCTGCACTGTGTAAATGCAGGAGCAGTCTGAGACTTGGCAAAGAAGGGCCACTGTCAATGCTGAAGTTGCTATCTTAACAGGAAAGCCATTCCTTGAAAGCTAAAACCCAGAATAATAATCCTGGGAAAACCAGATGATGGTCCTTTGAAGATTGACCCTTACAGAGGCAGCCAGTCACTGCTGAATCGTAAGATGGGTAACTGTATTTTGTGATGATTAATGAACATTATTGACTCCATGTAGTTCTTGCTCTTTCTGCATTGTTCTTTATTGAGCTCCCAGTTTGCTTTATTTTCTCCCTCCCTTCTTTCCTTCTTTGTTTGGCTTACCATCCAAGCATGAGTAGTCATTTGTGACCTAATTGTGTTTTCAGATAGCAAGCTTTGTGAACAAGTCCGCCATAGACATCTCAATCTTGCAGCGGTCCTTGGCCATTCTGGAGTCAATGGTTCTCAACAGTCATGACCTCTACCAAAAGGTAGCCCAGGAGATCACCATTGGCCAACTCATTCCTCATCTTCAGGGGTAAGCATGCTAGGCACTCTTGTGCCTTGTTTCTGGGAAACAATTACTATGATGGCCTGGGGAACATTGTGAACTAGTTAAGTTACATGCACAAAATGTCTTCACTTGGGAACAAATTAGGTATTACTCTTACTGGTCATCATACATCCCCAGGGGACTGTACATCTCTACCCAGAGCTTGGGCCACAGGATACGTTCAGCTTTGGTAAATTTTGGTAGACATTGGTTGAGTCTTATTTTTTATAAGACATAATAAGATACTTTCTTCTCTTAGGTTCTCAGCAGTATCGGTATTACCTATGATATTTTTTTTTGTGACACTGTGAATATTTTCATAATTGTCTTGGCATTTTAAGTATTTAGTTACTTCAGGTTACAACATATTGAAACCAAATACTTGGAGCTAGGATACATATATGAAGAGAGAACATGTGGCACTTGTGGTTTTGAGTCTAGGTCACCTTAACTAGGAATTTTTAAAGGCAGAATTCTTCCTTCACCAAACTTCAGGCTTGATGGATAAAATAGTGAAATACACATGTATTAACTTTCTTAAGAGCCTGAGTAAGATGTGGAGGTTAAACAACTGCCCTTGAACCCTGCAATTCTTGCAGAGGTTCTCCATTTTCTACTCTTTGGTAAACTAGAAGGGTGCTTCTGATGATAATACTGAGCAGGACTCTGTTATGCTGTGTGACTTGTTATAAATATTGGTGGGTGCTGGCTTGTAGGAGAAACATTGTGAGCTAGCTCATATAAAAAGTGCGTTGGTTAGAAGGATATGAGGATGCCTTGTAATGCCTGGAAATGATTTAAGGAGATGTGTTTTAGGAAATACTTTGACCGGCATCAAGGTGACTCCCACCTCCATTCTTCTCTTAGGTCATGTTTGCTTATTCTTAACAGAAAGCCTGATTGAACCATGTGGGATGTGTGTAACCATGTCTAGGAGTATGAATTGGTGGGAATAGAAGGGTCAAGTCAGCAGTTCTCAATACACTGAAGGTGTTGCTTATGTTTATAGTATAAACTACAAAAGTGCATTAGACGTTTAATTCATTAGGAGGTGGGGTGTGTGCAGAATTTAAAATTTAAGTTGGGGAAGCTATGGACTTCGTCCTCAGAGACTTAGCTCAATCTCAGAAGGATGGGTTTTATGTGTAGCTTCACTTAAAAATGACATGGGTTTCACTGTCTCTTAATATGAGCAATGTTGATTTCACTGTCTGGATTCTGTTTCTGAATCTCAGGGACACAGATGTTCATTTACAGTACACTTCACTGAAAAAAAAAAGCCAAGTGCCATGCTAAGGATGGAGGCATGGTGTCTAAATCTGTCCTAGATACAGCAGCCCTTGGAAACAGTGTCTTCCCTGACTGTAGCTCTGAGGCTCTTGGCTTCTGCCTTGAGCCCTTATTCATTGTTTACCACTTGACTTCCCTGGAAATGTCTGCCCTCTTTTCAGTGAAGAGCAAAATTTTAAACAAAGAGTTCCAACATTTACTACTGTCACAGCACTTGTGTTTGCCAACAAGTTTCTAGAATCTGAAATGTTGCTATGGGAACAAAGCTGTTTTCTTTAAGATAAGCCAAGGAATGCTAAGACATCTACAACTGCTCCCATACATGTACCAGGCATTGGACAGGAAATCTCTCTCTCTCTCTCTCTCTCTCTCTCTCTCTCTCTCTCTCTCTCTCACACGCGCGCACACACACACACACACACACACACACACACACACACACACACACACACACACACACACACACACACCAGTATCTTGGCACTTGCTTTTAATTCAGATGAAGAAGAAAGGCTAAGGCAGTTGGTGGCATGTACTTCTAGGTGATCTCTTTTGATCAATTGGTATAATAGCAATTGTGTGTCTACCTGTCCAGCCCAGGGACAGAGGGAATATGTTATTATGTCACCCATGCTGCCTGAGTTTTCTAGGTCCTGCCTTTCTCTTCCATGCAGGACTGCTGTTTTTGTGTGATACTGAGCCTTACCATGGCTGACCCAGGGCTAACCTCTTCTGATTTCTTGCATTGTTTGGGTCTTTACAGGACAGACCAAGAAATCCAGACTTACACCATTGCTGTGATCAACGCACTTTTTCTGAAAGCTCCCGATGAGAGAAGACAAGTAAGTCTCAGTTCTTTAGTCCTGATACTGTGATCAGGATAGGGCTAGGAACTCTCTTCTTCCCCTCTGGGAGTTCTGTCCACAGAACAGCCATGCCTTGAAGGCTGGCTGGAGCATAGGAGGACAGAATAGATGAAGAAATCATTTAATAAACCAACCTAACTGACAGTAGAATCCATCATAAATTCAGACTATTCTATGACTAACTCGGTCTCAGAAATATATTAGCAACAAGATGTGCACTTTCTTACAGAAAGTTAATGTTGACTCTAATAACCATTGAAATTAAGACTTCTTCATTAGAACAGAGATAGTGTTACAGTGTTTAAATTTAAAATATCTGAGTGATTTAGGACCATGAACCCTAAAGATCAATATCCAAGTTACAATGACCTGTTTATGAATGTTCAGTGGAGACCTATAGAGTAGGATTTATACTATCTGTTTCCCTGGATGCCTCTAGATTGTTTCAACAGCCGAGGGTGTACACCTTTATCTGGACTTGACCTTAGATATAAAAGAGCGTTTGAGCTGGTCTACATTTGATATTGGCATTTTTACTAGCATAATTTTCATATTAAAGGAAAGGCATTATTTTCACATTGTGAATGAGGAAAATGAAGTTCTGACGGAGTTAAGAACCTGATCAGGTCACCACAGTGTCACGTGAGAACTACTGCTGGAAGCCCAGCCGCCTACTTTATTTTAACTGCAAAGAATCCCAGTGAATGCCTGGCAGTCAGAGAATCCCAGAAGTCAGGGCCCACTTTCTCACTCCAGTAAATTAAAATATTACCTAAGTATTTATACCTTGAATTTTACAGAACACCCCCTCTAAAGATTAATGATTAAACCTGGGACATTGTATCAATTCTGCTACTATTGAATAATTTGTTGTCCTGCTTGGGGCCATACGAGGTCATAGCATTCCACTGTCAGGATTTTAGTATTTATTTAAATGTATGAAACTAATTTGGAAGGACTAAGCTTTGGTGTCTTATTGCGGGAAATATTAAAAATGAAACCCCGCCAACTCTCCACGTTGGCTCCAAACCTCTGCGACCTCGGCCACTCCTGACAACTCTCCTGCCTCGCAAGCAACGGTCTCACTCTGGGCGGTTACAACACTATTGTCCTCACAGGGTCCCTAGATAGCCTCTTGCTTCCATGCAAATCCCACATACCCAGGGCTGCCAGCTCTCCACCATCTGCAGACCTACATTCCCGTAATCAAGTAAATCAAAACTCTTAATGCTTAGTTAGCCAATTAGATTTATGTTATTAAACTCACAATTACAAGATGCCAGTTTACAATGATCAAAGTCTTATCCCAATATTTCTAGCCTTAAGAAACACACAGAAAAAAAAGTCACAAGCCATTGTTCATCAACTCCTGCTGTGACCTGTCTCAAGTGCCTGTGCACACCTGCTCTCTGCAACTCTTAGCTCCGCCCCTTTTTTCCTGTCCAATCACAGACCCTCTCTGCACTCATGCAACTGGACTGGGAAGTTCCTGCCACAGTGTATCCCCTTGGGGTAGTGGTTGTTCTGTTTCTACCCCTTGGGGAATCCATTCTTGCTGCACGGATGGAGGGAATGTGTTCTTTGGTTTTGTGGAAGAAGGCACAGCTGCTGAGTGGCTGGCTGGATCTTTTCCTTTGCTGTTATTTTAATGGAAGATGTGTTGAGAAGATGTCTTCCAAATTTCTTTACAATGACTTACTACTAGCATTATAAGCATTATTTGAAAATAACCTTTAGTTAACAAATTCAAGATGAAGAAGGTTGAAAGTCTTTTCATTGGGGTTCCATTGTACCCTGGCAGTCCTCGAGATTAGACACATCCATGGCATGGTTCTCTCTTTATTCTGTGTACATTTCTTTCACTTGTGTATTTTCCCACCAAAGGGAGCCATCCATTCATGCACATTATTTTTATTTACAAACCTATTTTAAAAACCAACAAAGATACTTGTGGTCAACTTCCCATGTCAGTTTACCTATAGCTACATCTCCATGTGAATGTTTGTGTCATTCAAGGCTATACTATCCTCCCTGTGAGTGTCCATGGTTATTCAAACAGTTCACTTATAGTTGACATATACCCATGAGGAGGACAAGGATACTTTTGTTTTCTCTCTAATCCAACTCCTCCTCTAAAAGAGAATTGTATAAAACACTTTTGATTTTCTGTCAAGCCCTTCTGGTCTGCTCTGTGCTCGACACTATCTCTTGTGTATGGAATATAAAAATGAAGCATCCTCTATGTCTTTGAGACGTTCATTCAGAAAAACACTGTGGATAAATAATTAATAGTCATTGCATGATGAAGCTGTCTTATTTCTTCTAATCATGTAGACCAGTGAGCTACACCTTTTTTTCCTGTTTGTGTTGTTCTTATAATATTAAACAGTACTTTGAAAATACTTTTATAAAGTTTTAAAAAATAATTAAAAGAATGGTGAGATTCTTTGGTCCTTCTGTTTATATGACCCAAGAGGAGGAATTCGAAACAGAAGAAGCCCACAGACCCCTGTTTAGGTGGAAAGAAAGCCTCCTTTCAACAATGTGGAAGGACTGGTTTTCTGGGTTGTCATTTAGCTTGTTTCTAGGGGTGTGCTTGGCCTACGGTCTTGGTTTTAAGAGCACAGGAGAGTACTTCATACTGAATTTGGACATTACTGCCACTTACCATCCAGGATCTCCTGACAGAATATCCACCCTTTCCAGTGCAGAGGGTCAGCAGGGCGTGACACTGAAGCTGCCAGCTTCTAACAGTTGCTCTGAATTTCCGTCCCCTCTTCTCTCCCGCTTGCTATCCTTTCTGTGGCGCCTTAGGTTGATGTAGAGAGCAATGTTGACATCCTTGATTGCCCTCTGACTGTAAGTCTCCATGTTTCCTTTGTCAGCCTCGATAACCGGGCCCTGCTCTCCCGTTCCGCTCCTCCCCCTCCCTTGCCTGTATGTCCCTTGTTAGCTTCTCTCCCCACGCTCTTGATTCTCCCAGCTTTCTGCAAATTTACTTTAGGCTTGGTAGAATTTATAGTTTCGCTTTGTAGTGGTAGTTCGGCGCCTTCTACTTAGTGAGAATCGCAATGCCAAAAATATTCCCCAGCAACCACAAAAAAGAATATTTTGGTGTCTTCCTGAATATAAGCAGTATTTTTATATTCTTTGACAGTATCAAGGCTGTTTTTTACTAATTTTCCCTTAATACCCGCTGGTCAATATTTGTAACAACAATCTGAGAATCAGTCATCTTTCAGTTTGCTTCCTGTACCTGTGATAAACAGTGACCAAAAGCATTTTGGGGAGGAAAGGGTTTATTTCAGTTTATAAGTTACAGTCCATTGTTGAGGGAAACCAGGGCAAGAACTCAAGCAGGAGCTGTAGGGAAATTCTCCACACTGACTTGTTCCCAAGCCCTTCATCAGCTAGCTTAAACATCCTAGCCCCATACTGATAACCTGTATCAGTTAGCAATTCAGAAAATGCCTCACAGACATGCTCCCAAGCAAATCCAGTTGAAGCAGTTCTTCAGTTAAGGTTCCCTTTTCCTAGGTGTGTCACATTGACAACTGATATTAACTATTTCAAGTCCATTTGATAAAGCTACCGCCAAATCCTCTATACCAGTCAGTAAATGCCACAGCCCAAAATACAGAAAAGAGGCTTTGCTAAGCTAAGTGAGTGTGAACTCCACTGCATAGCAGCTGCCCAGCTGTTAGCCTTCAATAATCCAGACTTCAATAATCCGGACTCTGTTCAGTTGCATAACTTCCCCCACATCTAGGGTCTGTGTACTTCATTCTCAGCTTGCACAGATTAAAAGAACTGGCTTCAGCAGACTTTAAACTTGTGACTCTTTCTTTCCCTTTTTTGCTTGATCTGCTTATTGAACAGTACTTCTTTTATAAGTAAATGTATAAAGTTTTAGAAAAGTAACAATGATAAGAGCTGTGGAAGGCACAGAGACAGTCTCAGAGGCATGGGGCCACTTTCGTCCTTTGCAGTGTTTGAGTTTTTAATTCTTTTCTAGAAAAATCAGAAATTAAAAAAATCCTACTTTGCTCTTGGTCCTAGATTTTATAATCCAAGTGGAATGTACAAAAAATAATTTGAATTGGCCATTTCCCAAGAAATACTGCTGATATACAGTTAAGAAGCACACCGTAGGATGAAGTAGTTTCTGGCCATACTGAAGTGAGTCTTTCTAATTGAAGCCTTTGTGGGCATGTTTTGTCTTTCCCAGGAGATGGCTAATATTTTGGCTCAGAAACAGCTGCGCTACATCATTTTAACAGTGAGTACCTGTGCACTGAAGCCACCATGTTAGAGAGAAATGTCCTAGTTAGTGTCTGTGGGTCAATCCAGGAAGGGAAAGTTTGCTTTAGAATTGGCACAGTGCTTTTCTGCAGCTACGGCCTTGTGTGGCTGGAGGACAGAGCCTCAGCTGAAAGAGTCAAGGAGACATATTTAGTGCACCTCAGCTTAATTTTGCAAGCAAAGAAAATCAGGAAGTCCTTGGCTCAAAAAATTCATCAGGATGAGTTCTTTTTGATGAAGAAGGTGGTTGGAAATATGGAAGATTCTCGGAGAAGGGCCTTAAAATTCAGCGGAAAAGAAGCTTGCAATCTCATCTTGTCAGTGTTTAGAGATGAACAAAACTGAAAGAGTTGTTTTTTCCAGCTATTCACCAGTTATTGGAAGGAAGGAACTTTAATATTTTCCAAAATAACAAACAGTAACAACCCAATCTGATGTTGTAATTCTAGAGTTCAGCAAGCTTTACACACACACACACACACACAGACAGACAAACATAAATATACACACACATTCTTGAAATATAAGTTTTAAATTTTTTAGGTGTAAAGAAGAAAACAGATCAAAAGGCCATTGCCTTTTGAAAGGCATTGAAAAGAAAGCTTGTTACTTAAAATTCACCAAAGGACTGGTATGTTCTCCAAGAAGGAATGTGCCACAGTGTGGGAGTCACAGAAGGAGGACCCAGAAAATAAGAGGCCTGCAGGAAGATGAGGGACACAGCCTGCACTAGTTTCCTGGGGAAGGGATGCTTCAGAGAACATACTCCTGCTGTGTGCTACTCAGGCTCAGGAGTTGCTAGTTCAGCAATTTCTGTAGGCTACGGTGTTCTATCTAGTTTCAGGGTACCTGGCTTTGTGTGTTTAGGACACTGGGAAGGTGGCCATAGTTTGCATATGAAAGTAGTTCTGCTATGTTATCTCTACAAACTAGGCGGGGGCTTGAGTGCAGGTTCTGCAGGGTAAGGAAGTTCTCATGTGTCACAATTTCAGAATCATGGCAAGAGTTAACTTTGTGCCCTGAATCTTTTCTTTAATAATTTTTAAAAACGCAATTTGTCAATCATGTCTCTAGCATGTCATCCGAGCGCAGCGGGCCATCAACAATGAGATGGCACACCAGTTATATGTTCTCCAAGTTCTGACTTTTAACCTTCTGGAAGACAGGATGATGACCAAGATGGACCCCCAGGACCAGGTAGGTGGATGCTCCACACAAGTGTAATCAGAGACAGTAAGACAGTGCATCAGATGTCTGTCTTTTAGCTACTCTCAGATCAGGAGTCTTATATGATCTTGTAATTGTTTTACTGACATCTCAGAACTTGGATTTATGGCTTTAAAGTTTAGGTGACCCTAGGATCAGAGAATAAAATGGAAGGGTTATTCCATGAGGTCCCACACACATGCATATTTTTCCTTTACAGTTAACAGCCTGAGGTTAAAGCCCTGGGCTCTTGACCGTGCTACATTAAGTGGGGTCAAGTTCCCGTACAACTGAGGGTACACAAGGCCGTGTGTGGCATCAATTCTACAAGTGGGAGTGGTCTCCATTCTCCAATAACTAAGACCAAAGGCAGCTCTTCCTTTTCCCTGGTGCACCCTCATTTCTAGGCTGGTGTTTTTGTTGGCTGGCTAATGTTTCTAAGTCCCTGCTACCTCTGTCACTGTGTACGAAACATTCCGTTTCCATCCAGAAGGCTCTGGGGGAGTTTCCCTGCATGAGGGTAGAGTGAGGAGGCAGCTGGGAACCCCACCCCCGCTGTACACATTTCCAACTCAAACAGTGGTGCAGCTGTGGAAAGGAAAACATTCATTATTGGCACGCGAGGGCCTGATCAACTGCAGACACTGAGCCACACATGTGGGATGTGTGGCTGCTGCAGCTCTTCATTCATGGCGAGAGACCATGTGAGGAAGATGGACAGACGGAGCGGCTTGGAAAGACCAATGATTGTGCCCCATGCTTTCTTCCTGCAGGCCAAGCATGGTAATCCAAGGGGGACAATTATTTTGCCACTTAGAGTGAGGGAGATCAGCGCTCTTAATAAGGAGCAACACTCCTTATTTGTAACCTCTTCCTCTTATTTATTGAAAAAAAAAGCACATAACATGATTAATCATTTAAACCATTAACTACATTCACATTGTTACAACCTCACTGCATTCATCTCCAAGCCTCTTTGTATTTTGCCAAACTGTAATTTGTAAGGTTCTTTTCTATGGTAATATGTTGGTTGTGTCCATTGAAACTATATTTGCTCTCCTCTCCATTCCTCCCATCCCTTCTGACTTTTTAAATCACCCCTCTGCTTCCTGTTTTTATTAAGTTGGCTCTTCTAGGAGGACTGAAGAGTGCGTGTGTGTGTGTCTGTTTATATATATATATATTGCTTTCTATCTAGTCTGTTCTACTCAACAAATTAGTTTTTTATTATAATTTTCTATATTTTAGATTATAACATAATTACAGCGTTGCCCTCCTCCTTTTCTCTCTCCAGCCCTCCCATATACCCACCTCCCTTGCTTTCAAATTCATGGCCTCTCACTCTTTAGGTGTTGTTACATATATATGTATATATCTGTATGTGAACTCCTAAATACATAAATACAACCTGCTCAGTCCATATAATGTTACTTGTATGTATGATTTCTGGGCTGATATAAGACTATTTCTCCTACTATTAGCAGTCCTCAGTTACCTGTCTGTTCTTTGTCTAGATTTGAGGCTAATGAGCTTCCCCCCTTCCACATTGGCATGTCTATTGGTGTCATCCTTGTTCAGAGTTCTTTAAACAGCCAGGGTGGTGATACTTCATAGTTGTAGCTTCTTTGACATTTCTAGGAGACACAGTCTCATGGTGAATTTGTAAGGTTCTTTTCTATGGTAATATGTTGGTAGTTTGCTTCTGGCTAAGGCTAACAACACTCCACTGTGTGTCTACACCACACTCAACCTTGAAGAACACTTGGCATTGTTTCTGCCTTTGGGCTCTCCCTTTTATTTTTATCTTGTGCTAGTTTCCATGAAGTTAGTGCTCGGTCAAGTGAGCGATCTCTCAGAGTACAAATACTGCTCAAGAACCACATGCATCTCTTAATTTGTTTCAAATAGAGCATTACTCAAACATTCTCCAACGTAATCTTCGTCAATAACAGTCCTTCCATTGTTTGGGGGGCTTTTATGTAGGACTGCCCTAGATAATATTGATCGTTGCTCCAAATGACTTGCCTGAGAGATAGATAAATGGCAAGCCTGAGCAGAGAGAGGAGTCAGAGTTCTAACTAAGGACATGACTTGTCTTTTCTCTCTTCTGTTTTGCCTGAATGCAGTGATTCATTTAGACTCTAGGGAAAGGGGGGGTCTTCTGTCACATACTCTGAAAGCAGCTTTTTTCCCTTTGCCTCTTTTCTTCCCCTCTCTAACTCCTTTAGGCCCAAAGGGACATCATATTTGAACTTCGAAGAATTGCTTTTGATGCGGAGTCAGAACCTAATAACAGCAGCGGCAGTATGGAGAAGCGCAAGTCCATGTACACTCGGGACTATAAAAAACTTGGCTTCATTGTAAGTACTCTGTCTCCAGTGCACTCTCCCCTCCCACCCTCCCCGTTTGACCTCAGTCGTATCGAACGTGTGGTCTTCTTGTGCTTTACAGACTGGTTTCCACATTTCCAGATGTTTAGCTGATTTAAATAGGATCACATGAAAATCTCTTCTGGCTGCAGTGAAATGGAATAAGTTGCACAAGTGTGACTAATACTTCGCTTGTTTATCCAGTTCTGATTAAGTGTAATGCAGAGTAGTTAGGCTGGAATGCATCGAGCCTTCCTGAGCCTCCTTGGAAAGCCACTGTGGTTCTCCTGAGTGCAATGAATGATGACAGCTCTAGGAGGCATCTTATTATTGGGCTAGTGACTGGATTACTGAGACACATGATTCCAGATCTAAAGAAAGCTGGAAGTCTCCTGGAGTTGAATCATGATGAGGTTTATATATAGTTTATGTTTTTTAAAAAGACTTATCTTGCTTCAAATGTTAATAGGTTATTTCTTACACACACACACATACACTTCACAAATCAGAAAACATGTCTTGAATCTAACCTGCTGTTATTGTTGTCTGCTTATAGACAGTATCACCAGTTTCAGAGTGACCTTTACCTAACTTAAGATTCTGCTGTCGTCAGATTAGGTTTTCATTTTAACCTCCAGCATAAATAAGGTGCTATTATTATGACTCCATTTACCATGCCTGATCTCTCCACGGCATCGCTGCCACATGCTTTAATGAAAACAAATCAAAACAAAACCAATTTGTGCCAAATTGTTTTCTGTCAGCATCTAGTAATTAGCTATTTATCTAGAGTGCATCAAATTGACCATTTTTCAACTTTTTAATAATGTTTCTTTAATTTAAAAAAAAGTCAAGCTGTTTGATTTTATAGTGTTAGTGTCTTTCCGAGTAGAGTGTTTATTGGTAACACATTCATCTTTGCAGCTTACTTAAGAACATGTCCAGGCAGCATTTACTAAACCCTGTCGTATCTTTGGTTTTGACAGTCCATTTGACACTGTGTAGATGAATTGAGTTGACTGGTGAGATTTTCTCGTTGGTGTCTTGGTATCTTTGATGCCACTTCTCCACCTTTGCGTCCTTCCTTTCTGAGACATGCAGCCCAGGTAAGGTGGACAGCAGCCACCTCACCGCCTTTGCCTTCCAAGCCTGCCCTCTGGGTTGGGGGATAAGGCATGACTACTTCACATGGAGGCCGCACAGGATCGACTCGTCTTTTCTACCCACAAATCATCACCATCGCCACGTGGAGCTCAGCCTGGTGCTCCTTGGCATAGATTTCACTTGAATCATGCTCAAACTCTCAAATAAGCCCTCTTCCTGTGTACTGTTCATCTGCCCAAGGCCTTGGTGGGACTACAAGTGCAGACTGGAGGCCAGAGGGTGCTGGGTTCCTCTTAAGGTGAAGTGGGTGGGAGGCATGAAGAACTAGCCTTGGTGTTTGCAGCCTGTGTACTTACATCACTGTCCTCAGTGTCTGTGTTCTCTGTCCGAGCCTTGTAACTCCTGACCCACTTTGGTTTTCAGGTGTAGACAGCTCCTGACCTTCTCTGTCTTGTTTTGTTTCCTGAGTATGTGATGGGTAAGGGTGGAATTTTTTCACTCAAAGTCAGTTTGATGTGACTCTAGAACTCTCAAATTTATGTGGCACTTTCCTTGAACACTGTAAAGTTATTTTAAGGGTGGAAAAAAAAGGCATTCACTAAAGAATAGCCCAAAGGGAGCACTGGTTTCCTGGATTTTGTTCTACAATTTTTTTTATTTCAATTTTTAAAGCTTCCTTAGAAAACTATCCCCAGGCTTAGGCCACAGTCTTGCATCAGAGGGTTGAGAAACTGGAAAGACTTTTAAGTAATGATCTATGCTGAAAATGAGCCAACCCTCTTGACAAGCTGATATTTCACCAGAGAATGCATGGCCAAGGCAGAAAGTAGCCCGAGCACAGACTCACAGGCTCCTTCTGCCACCTAGCGGCTGTTCTGCAGAAATGCTGCAGGCTGCCTACCATTGTCTCAGCAGACCTGTGTTGAATTCTTTTTGTGCCTTCAAAGCAAA
Source organism: Tokudaia tokunoshimensis (assembly GCA_036184795.1). NCBI lineage: Eukaryota > Metazoa > Chordata > Mammalia > Rodentia > Muridae > Tokudaia > Tokudaia tokunoshimensis. Next base: position 43,688,877 of record BTHU01000022.1, on the reverse strand, counting down.
CACCATCCTGCCTGTCAAACTCTGAACTTGAAAGAACACCGAGAAGTTTGGATAAAATTTGATTTCTTTGAATAAAGGTTGAATTCATATAAAGAATTTAATTTCTTTTTTTTCCTCCCAATTAGACAGAATCCAAGAAGCAGTTAAGTTAACAGCTTCTTAGAGTCTATGCAAGCCACATTTCAGCTTCCAAGCCACATTTCAGCTTCTATTTTCCTGCTTCCAAGCCTCAGGCTATTCGTAGTATAAATATATGATTTGTTCCCTTGGCTGCAAACTGGTCCCAGCTTTTTGTTTCAAAGTTACCGAAGCTGACAGAGATCTTAGCCACCCTGGAGGACTCCTTCATTTTAGGAACCACAGGCAGAGTTTTGAGTTTTCCCACTGTATTAATTAGAGTTCTCTAGAGGAACAGAAGAGCCTATGGTGTGTGTGTGTGTGTGTGTGTGTGTGTGTGTGTATGTGTGTGTAGGTGGGAGGTTTGGGGGTTATCTTCCTACATCAATCAAGGCTACCTGGACAGGTATGTCAGTGAGAATCCTTACATGGCTGATTCTAACTTGGGGCAATTAAACGTTAAAACCAACAATGACATCAGTATAGAAGGGGCTGCTGCTCCAACGAGGCACAAAGGACAATTTTTTAAGGATGACAATTTGATGGAAGAGGTAGTTGGACTTCATACTCCTTAGCTCAGCACCCCAAAGGAATAGGCTTTCCTAATAAAATAATTCCAGAACACACACACACACACACACACACACACACACACACACACACACACACATTTTAAGAAAGAGTCTCATCTGTCACTAGGCATCCTCATTAGAGTGACATCATCTTTAAGCCCTGCGTGGCAATCCCTGACACACTGCCGTGATGCCCAGAAAAGACAGGATGACCTGGAAGTCCAACTACTTATTTTAGATCATACAGCTTTTAGATGATTACCCACAATGCTTCATTGTGGGAGCGGACAGTGTGCACTCCAAGCAGATCCACATGTCCTTCCGAGGGAAGGCTATGATGCTGGAGGGCAAGAATACCACGATGCCCAAGGCCATCAGGGGGCATCTGGAGAACAACCCAAAGTGCTGCCTCACATCCAAGGGAACATGGGCTTTGTGTTCACCAAGGAGAACCTCATGAGATTAGGGACGTGCTGCTGGCCAATAAGGCGCCCCTGTGAGGTTACTGTGCCAGCCCAGAGTACTGGTCTGGGGCTGGAGAAGACCTCGTTCTTCCAGGCTTTAGGCATCACCGCTAAAATCTCCAGAGGCACCATTGAAATTCGAGTGATATGCATCTTATAAAATCCGGAGACAAGTAGGAACCGGTGAGCCGTGCTGCTGAACATGCTGACCATCCCCACTTCTCCTTTAGGCTGATCAGCCAGCACATGTTTGACAATGGCGGCATTTATAACCCGCAAGTGCTGGACATCACAGCGTAGACCCTGCACTCTTGCTTCCTTTAGGGTGTCCGTAACGTGGCCAGCGTCTGTCTGGAGATCGGGTACCCAACTGTTGGCCTCAGTGCTGCAGTTCATCATCAATGGATACAAGTGGGTCCTGGCTTTGTCTGTGGACACTGAGTACACCTTCCAGTTTGCTGAAAAGGTCAAGGCCTTCTGTTTACCTTGGCTAAGAAACTAAACTAAGAAAACTTTTTTTTTAAAATATGGTTTTCATCTATTGTAATTTGCATTAATGTGAGAAGTTTTAGACAGGGCCGTTAACTGTTTCAGAGTTGTCTTTTAAATAAAAAAGAGTAAAATAAGAAAGTAGAAAAGATAATAAGTGATAGGAAATGTCTTTCTTCAGAATTAAGATTTATGTGCAGCTATTAAGGAGAATCTGTGTCTTCTTGAGGGATGGGAGATACTCCTGCAGTTACTCAAGTATGGTTAAACATATCTGCAGCTGCAGGGCTTACTGTCCTCCTGACACGTCCTCCTGACAGTAGATGGCAGGGAGCTCTGTTTATTTTTTCCTTCCTCCCTTCATGTCCCAGTCCCCACAGTGCAGACGCTGCATCATCGCTTTTCAAATGCCTTTAGATGTAAGTGTTACAAGAATGACACCCGCAGAGGAAACATGGCGCCCGAGTTCAGGTTGCTCATACTGTTTCTCTTCCCCTTAGAGCACATGACCAATGCAAATCTCTTTTAAGTCTTCAGATAGAGTATTTGGGTATAGCTCAATGGTAGAGCATTTTCAATCAGCATTTAAAGGCGTTGGGTTCAATTTCCCCCAAAATGCTAATTAGTAAATACACAAATAAAAATGAGGAAGGTATAATATCCAACAATCAATAGGTTATGTATACCTAATTATCAAACAATTAGTAAATTGTTCAGTGATGGTCAATGCATGGAAACAGTGCAGGAATCTAGATATTTTTACTATGAACTTATAAAAGCTACCACTGCTCTAATTGAAATGGTGCCCAGTCACTCACGACACAAGTGGAATCTATAGGTTGTCCCTGGGCTAGGGAGAGAATGTTCTGTGCTCTTGGTAAATTGCTGATCTTTTGCAGGTCAAGTGTTTATGTCACATAGAAAGAAAAAAGTGAAGTTGGCTTTGAGAGTGAGGGAAAGATTATAATGATTTTTAAATTAAAAGGGGGGTTGAAATACGCAGTCAAATCTCATTATTAATGGATGCCACACTTGAAAATTCTCTTATTTATTTATCTAAATTTAACTTGTAACTGCAACATGAATATTCATGGTACTTTTCGGTGTTATTCTTGGATGTAAATAACTGACACTAAGCTGCTTGATATCTGTTTGGGCGCAACTCCGTTGACAGTGAGCAGACTCCTGTGTCAGCCCTCACTGCACGCAAACGCTCTGCAGCTGATCTCAGTTGCATTCTCTCATCTGTCATTAATGCTGCTGATTGAAATGCCACAATACTGAAGTTTTGGGTGAGGTTCCTAAGTAGAAGGAGGCTTTGATGTGCCATGTGGAGACAGAATGTGTGTTTCAGGTGAGTTTCTTATAGACACAGATCATAATGCCTGTTGGCTACATGATAAGTGAAAGAAATGAAGTGTAAATAATAAATAAGATGTCTTTTAAATAGAAGTGCACTTGAACTTGGCTATATAGGGCTCTATAGTTAACACCAATGACAAAATGAATGTAGTCCTGTCCTACCCGAGGAGCTATGCACTTGTGAATTCAGACTCTAATGATGAGTAAAGCCTGGCTCAGTGGGTAGGGGTGCCTGCTGCCAAGCCAGCACACTGGGACGGCAGCCCCTGGACCCACACGAGGAGCGTGACTCACGAAGGTTGTCCTCAGAGTTCCCTAAATGTGCTGTCTCACATACTAGTGGCATACGTGTACTCACACACATGCACATGCAAATAAGATTTAATGAATTTTTTAAATTGAGAAATTATATGTGCTCCTAATAAAGAGGATCTGGTTGTTTTGGTTTCCCCTGTGGTGTCAAGAGAGCAATGTCCTCTTGTGGGAAGTGAATGAGAGCATGTCCTTTTCTGAGGTGTAAGGGTTTTGTATGCACTCCATGCTCTTGGAACAGTCAGGAATGTGGGGTGGGGAGGGCAGTACACCTTACAGTGGATTTTCTCTGAATCTATTGTAGGTCGAGAGCTAGCAGCCTGTCTTCTCTTTTAGCATGGTGCCCAACAGGGTATTGTCAGGTATGAACACAGCCAGTATAACTCCATCTCTAATGCTGTACAAGGGCAGCATCATAAGATCAGATAACACATTTGTCGAAGAAACTAAGCCGTGCCAATTACTTTGAGTTGAGGCCTCACCTTTGTGGTGTGTGTCTTCCTTCTACATGGAGGAGCTTAGGGAAAGCACAGTGTAGAACGAGCTTTGCTGAGAATCAAACCACTTCCTTGGCAAGATAATGTGATATTCTTAGCCCATTCCTTGGCTACTGATGTACCCATAATGGATAAATCAGACAAGTCAAAGGACAGTAATATATATGTATTTTTCTGGCTTATCATAGATCCTAAAACTCTGTACATTTTAGCTCTATAACGCTCTAGACAAAGGAAATCCTAGCTAATATTAGTGAGGATCCAAGCTCCATCTAGTTCTCCTGTCCCAGGAACCCATGGGGGAGCAGGCTAAGTGACTGCTAGAAACTAAAGTCAATGTGTGGTTCCTATGGTTCTTTTGTTTCCCTTTATTCTTCTTTCTTGTTTTAGACAGGTCTCAGTATGTAGCCTTGATGGTTTGGAACTTGTTATGTAGACCAGGGTGTAGACTGAGCTCATAGAGATGGACTTGTCTTTACCTTTGGAGTGCTGGGACCAAAGGCATGCAGTACCATGCCCTGCTCTGTGTATGGTCTCAAGCAGGTACTGTGTGGGATTGGTCCTTGGGGAACAGTCCTTCCTCTCTCAACCTCCTCGAAGCTTCATGCACTGTCCATTCCCAACTGACACCTGCATGCCCCGGTTCTAAGAATTTCTAGGTATAGTCTTGCTTCAAATTAAGACAACATGAACTTAAACAAAGAATATAAATTTGGGTAGTTAGAGAAGAGGATTCTGGGAGCATTTAGGAGAGTGGAAAAGCATGATCAAAATAATTGTTATATCAAAACAAAACAAACCAACAACAGCAACAACAAACCACTCTAGTCACTGGTAAAACCAGAGCAGAAATAGCCACCAGGTGGTGCAAAACCACAGCCATTAGCTTCCAGCCTCCCTGCCAGCTCTGGTGTGCTGGAGAGCTTGCAGCCTTGGCAGGTAGGTATAGGACTAAGTCAGAGCTCTCAGTCACCAAGCATGCATTGGCACCTTAGGAAGGACTAGAAACATTCCAAGATGTCTAACTGTCCTCCTGCAAATGGAATTTTCCTGCAGCATCCTCCTTTCTGGAGTCACATTTCCAAGCATTTCTCTTTTTGCTGCTAAGAACGTCTTCTAAGTGTGACATAGCACATCTACTTTTATTTCTTTTTCCTGCCTTATCATGGAAGCTCAGGAAAATGTACTTGAAATGCAAAAATCTGACAACAGTAATAATATATTTTTGAGGTTCATTAAAGCATGTGGCAGCGATGCCGTGGAGAGATCAGGTGTGGTAAATGGAATCAAATGAGAAAGGAACAGAAGATGAACAGTGTCTGGGCAGCTCGGTCACACTCTAGTGGCATTTCTTGTCTAAATTGCATCTCTTAGCGTGTCAACATTTTCCTTTAAGCTGTATGTGCCAAGGTTCAGTCTCTGGTCTTTCAGTGGCTTGATTGCATAGAATAGCTTTCACTTCCTGTTGAGGTTCACGTGCAGAGACCACAGTTGTCTGAAAGGTGGGCTTGATAAACCAGCAGAAGAAAGTGAGCGAACTCTGAAAGTGCTCATCCAGAACCCAAGCAGAGAAGATGGCCAGCCTCACTGCCCGTCACAGAACCAGAGAGGAGCAGTTCACGGCTAGCAGGGCTCTGCCCTGAGCACTGCACACTGGTGTTTGAGGTCTAGCAGGGTGGTCTCAGACCACCGAAAGCCTCTCACAGCACTTGTAGATCTGTCCCACTGCTCCGAAACAGAATAGACCAGATTATCACGGTCTGAGGTAGAGAATCAGTCTCACATCTTCCTTTCTGCAGACTTGTGCGCTCATTGCCATTTCTTTCCATTTGATGATTTTGTGCATGTGATGTGTTATGCCCCCCTCCCTCTCAGCAAGGGAGAGAACGAAGCGGTAGAGATAATATGGAGTAATCCCATTTTAGCACTTGCAACAGATACTGGATGGAGAGAGAACACATGGATAATTGCATCATTAAAACGTTTTGATTTTTTTTTTAAGAAAGCGTTTTTGAAGGAAACTAGTAAAAACTACAAATGTTGATTGATTGCCATGACAACATCTGAGTTTTATTTTTCTTGTAGTTTAAATTTTTTTTTATTAATTTAGTTCTAGGAGAAGTTTCTCAGGGGTGTTACTGGAAGTGGGAAAAGGAAATCGGTTTATCCTTCTGCTGGTTTCCCAGCTTCCTTCTGTTAGGACTGCCATCCTGCTTGGACAGAATGAGTTTTCTCCTTGTAGAGATGATCTGCTTTCTGTCCACTAGGGGGCACAGCAGAACAAAGTCATGTAAATAGGAAACTCCAAGGATGAGAAGTAACTGTTTAGCAGTGTTTAGCCTGCAATGTATGTGGTTCTAAAAGGCTCAGGAGGATTTCCCCCAAGTCTTCTTTATGTCATTTTTAGCATTAACTCTGTAAGAATCTCTCTCCCCTACCTCTACCCTGTGTTTATATCTTTGAATGAAAGGCAAATGCATTAACAAGGATTTATTATTCACCTCTATGCTTCATATAAACTTTCTTGGCAGCTTTCTCCTTCCTTCCTTCCTTCCTTCCTTCCTTCCTTCCTTCCTTCCTTCCTTCCTTCCTTCCTTCCTTTCCTTCTTTTCTACAAATGGATCTCTGGAACAAAAAGACACCATCCAGCTAACGGAAGGATGGCAAATGGAGGATGAAAACAAAAACACAGGAATGGCTAGTATTCTAGAGAGCAACCCAGCTTTACCACAGGCTAGTGTTGTATAATATCCCATGTCCGCCCCCCTCCAGTCTCTGCCACCAGACTCACGTTTTACATTTCTGCTCCATTGCATGTTGGTAGCTGACTTGGCACAGTTTACCTTATCTCTTCTAATGGCTCATTAGCAAGGAGGGGGTTCAGTAGCCCATCTACTTGGGCTTTTAGTGGAGATTAATGAGTTAATACATACCAGAAGCCTGACTCTCCCTAAGCAGATTTCCATACATTTTTTTTCCCTCCACCTCATGTGTAGGTGTGTGTATACATGCATGTAAAAGGCCATCCATTCAGTTAGCCTTTCAGGGTCATGGCCAGGAGCTGTTTTAGTTTTTGAGTTAGGGTGTCTCACTAGTATCTGGGGCTCCCTAAGGCCGGTGGATCTTTCTGTCTCCACCCCTTCAGCACAGAGCATAAGTTGACTTGGCCACAACCACAAACAGGCCACCACTATGAATTTTTATATGGGAACTTGTCATCCTGTGAGACCCCTCATAAGAAGTCAGGTCCTCATACTTGCTCAGCAGGCACGTTACTGCTGGGGCTAGCCTCATCCCTCCACCTGACCATAACATAGTCTTCCTATTGATAGAAGTAGCTCATGGCTGAAATGATCTGGGGTGTGTCCTGTTCCTGCTGGATGACTGGAACAGTTCTTTATCTGACAGAGTCCAGGTGAATTAAGGAGTCAAAGCACAAAGCTTCAATACCAACCCCAGTCCTGGGAAAAACACATCCCCAGATCCAGGAATTTTGGGGAGTTTTTCTGTACATGATTATAGGGAAGGACCTCCACCCCCCTTTAGCAAGCATCTTTTGTGATGAAAACGTTGGTTGTTGTTGTTGTTGTTCTGCATTTTGACTAGTAAGGACATCTATCTAGATCCATTCTACCATTCCAGAGAGTGTCTCTCTAGACATTCTACCATGAGTGTCAGCGCTCATGGAGGTGCAACTTACAATAAAGGCACAAAAGGCCCAAACCCATGATATGCATTAAATTTATTTTGCTGCATAAAAAACGAAGCTTTGAATGGAATGAGTCTATACATCATGGAGTTTTGGTCTTGGAGAAGAGCTCTTCCTGTGTAGTCCAGGCTAACCTTAATTTCACAGTCATACTTCATCTATTGAGCGCTGTGATTACAGGTGCAAAGGCTTGCAACCGGCACACCCAGCTTACATGGTACCCTTTTGGGGACACCCAGGACCCGGGATGGACAGCACTAGGACCGGTGTGTGTAATTAGAGTCTAACGTAGGATGAGCAGCTAACAGGTTTTGGGTCATAAGGTCAAGTTCCTCCTTCTCTTACACTTGGCTGTAGGTACCTGGGTGTTATTTGGACTCTGGAAAATCTTTTTTTTTTTTAAAGAATGACACTCCTTTTTATTAGCAGGCATATCAAATAAGAAAGAAGGGAACAGCCAGTGTAAAGACATGGGTAAAAGTCCCTGGCACGATGCTACAGTATACATACTCTAGACCTCTCGGCAACACCATTCTGAAATATGATAAAAGCCAAGAAATTCACGTATACTACAGGGCAACATTGCCTTTCTTTTCTTATTTATTTATTTTTTTTTTTTTTTATTTTCTATATTTTTTTATTTGCATTCGAAATGATTTCCCGTTTCCCGTTTCCTCCCTCCCCGAAAGTCCCATAGGACCCTTCCCTCCCCCTGTTCCCTATTCAACCCCCTCTCACTTCTCTGTCCTGGTATTCCCCTATATCCAGTCTTTCCAGGACCAGGGGTCTCTCCTTCCATCTTCTTGGAAATCTATTGATATGTGAATTGTGACTTGGGTATTCCGAGATTCTGGGTTAATTTCTTTTCCCCTTATCAGTGACTGCATACCATGTGTGTTCTTTTGTGATTGGGTTACCTCACTAAGGATGATATTTTCCAGTTCTAACCATTTGCCTAGGAATTTCGTGAATTCATTGTTTTTAATTGCAGAGTAGTATTCCATTGTGTAAATATACCACATCTTCTGAATCCATTCCTCCGTTGAGGGACATCTGCGTTCTTCCCAGATTCTGGCTATTATAAATAAGGCTGCTATGAACATAGTGGAGCATGTGTCCTTATTGCATGCAGGGGAAGCCTCTGGGTATATGCCCAGGAGTGGTAAAACAGGATCCTCTGGGAGTGTCATGCCCAGTTTTCTGAGGAACCGTCAGACTACTTTCCAGAGTGGTTGTACCAGCTTGCAATCCCACCAGCAGTGGAGGAGTGTTCCTCTTTCTCCACATCCTCGCCAACAACTGCCGTCTTCTCTGTTTTTGATCTTAGCCATTCTGACTGGTGTGAGGTGGAATCTCAGGGTTGTTTTGATTTGCATTTCCCTAATGACTAAGGATGTTGAACATTTCTTTAGGTGCTTCTCAGCCATTAGATATTCTTCAGGTGAGAACTCTTTGTTTAGCTCTGTACCCCATTTTTAATAGGGTTATTTGGCTCTCTGGAGTCTAACTTCTTGAGTTCTTTGTATATATTGGATATTAGCCCTCTGTCAGATGTAGGGTTGGTAAAGATCATTTCCCAGTTAGGTGGTTGCCGCTTTGTCTTTTTGACAGTGTCTTTTGCCTTACAGAAACTTTGCAATTTTATGAGGTTCTATTTGTTAATTCTTGATCTTAGAGCATAAGCTACTGGAGTTCTGTTCAAAAAATTTTCCCGTGTGCCCATATGTTCAAGGTTCTTCCCTAGTTTCCTTTCTATTAGTTTCAGTGTGTCTGGTTTTATGTGGAGGTCCTTGATCCACTTGGAATTGAGCTTAGTACAAGGAGATAAGAATGGATCAATTTGCATTCTTCTGCATGTTGACCTCCAGTTGAACCAGCACCATTTGTTGAAAAGGCTATCTTTTTTCCACTGGATGTTTTTGCTCCTTTGTCAAAGATCAAGTGACCATGGGAGTGTGGATTCGTTTTTGGGTCTTCAATTCTGTTCCATTGATCTACATGCCTGTCACTGTACCAATACCATGCAGTTTTTAACACTATTGCTCTGTAGTACAGCTTGAGGTCCGGGATACTGATTCCCTCAGAAGTTCTTTTACTCTTGAGAATAGTTTTAGCTATCCTGGGTTTTCTGTTATTCCTGGCGAATTTTTGAATTGCTCTTTCTAACTCTATGAAGAATTGAGTTGGGATTTTGATGGGGATTGCATTGAATCTGGATATTGCTTTTGGCAAGATGGTCATTTTTACTATATTAATCCTGCCAATCCATGAGCATGGCAGATTTTTCCATCTTCTGAGGTCTTCTTCAATTTCTTTTTTCAGAGACTTGAAGTTTTTGTCATAGAGATCTTTCACTTGTTTGGTTAGAGTCACACCAAGTTACTTTATATTGTTTGTGATTATCGTGAAGGGTATCATTTCTCTTATTTCTTTCCCAGTCTGCTTATCCTTTGAGTATAGGAAGGCTACTGACTGCTTGTGTTGATTTTATATCTGGCCACTTTGCTGAAGTTGTTTATCAGCTGTAGGAGTTCTCTGGTGGAGTTCTTTGGGTCGCTTAAGTATACTATCATATCGTCTGCAAATAGTGATAGTTTGACTTCTTCCTTTCCAATTTGTATCCCTTTGACCTCCTTTTGTTGTCTAATTGCTCTAGTTAGAATTTCAAGTACTATATTGAAAAGATATGGAGAGAGAGGGAAGCCTTGTCTAGTCCCTGATTTTAGTGGGATTGCTTCAAGTTTCTCTCCATTTAGATTGATGTTGGCTACGGTTTGCTGTAATTGCTTTTACTATGTTTAGATATGGGCCTCGAATTCCTGATCTTTCCAAGACCTTTAGCATGAAAGGATGCTGAATTTTGTCAAATGCTTTCTCAGCATCTAATGAGATGACCATGTGGTTTTTTTCTTTGAGATTGTTTATGTAGTGGATTACATTGATGGACTTCCCTATATGAACCATCCCTGCATTCCTGGGATGAAGTCTACTTGATCGTGGTGAATGATCGTTTTGATGTGTTCTTGAATTCGGTTGGCAAGAATTTTATTGAGTATTTTTTATCGATATTCATAAGAGAAATTGGCCTGAGATTCTCTTTCTTTGTCAGATCTTTGTGTGATTTCTGTATCAGCGTAATTGTGGCTTCATAGAACGAGTTGGGTAGTGTTCCTTCTGTTTCTATTTTGTGGAATAGTTTTAAGAGTATTGTTGTTAGGTCTTCTTTGAAGGTCTGGTAGAATTCTGCACTAAAACCATCTGGACCTGTGCTTTTTTTTGTTGGAAGACTTCCAATGACCACTTCTATTTCTTCAGGGGTTATAGAACGGTTTAGATGGTCTATTTGATCCTGATTTAATTTTGGTATTTGGTATCTGTCAAGGAAATTGTTCATTTCCTTTAGATTTTCTTTTTTTTTCCTAATTTTTTTTAATTTACATTCAAAATCATTTCCCCTTTCCCGTTTCCTCCCTCCCCGAAAGTCCCATAAGCCCCCTTCCCTCCCTCTTTTCCCCATTCAACCCCCTCTCGCTTCTCTGTCCTGGCATTACCCTACATCCAGTCTTTCTAGGACCAGGGGTCTCTCCTTCCATCTTCTTGGAAATCTATTGATATGCGAATTGTGTCTAGGATATTTCGAGATTCGGGGTTAATATCCCCTTATCAGTGACTGCATACCATGCGTGTTCTTTTGTGATTGGGTTACCTCACTAAGGATAATATTTTCAAGTTCTGACCATTTGCCTAGGAATTTCGTGAATTCATTGTTTATAATTGCAGAGTAGTATTCCATTGTGTAAATAAACCACATCTTCTGAATCCATTCCTCCGTTGAGGGACATCTGGGTTCTTTCCAGCTTCTGGCTATTATAAATAAGGCTGCTATGAACATAATTCCAAGTGGATCAAGGACCTCCACATAAAACCAGACACACTGAAACTAATAGAAAGCAAACTAGGGAAGAACCTTGATCATATGGGCACAGGGGAGAATTTCCTGAATAGAACTCCAATAGATTATGCTCTAAGATCAAGAATTGACAAATGTGACCTCATTAAATTTCAAAGTTTTTGCAAGGCAAAAGACACTGTCAAAAAGACAAAGCGGCAACCAACTAACTGGGAAATGATCTTTACCAACCCTACATCCGACAGAGGGCTAATATCCAAGATATACAAAGAACTCAAGAAGTTAAACTCCAGAGAGGCAAGTAACCCTATTAAAAATGGGGTACAGAGCTAAACAAAGAGTTCTCACCTGAAGAATATCTAATGGCTGAGAAGCACCTAAAGAGATGTTCATCATCCTTAGTCATTAGGGAAATGCAAATCAAAACAATCCTGAGATTCCATCTCACACCAGTCAGAATGGCTAAGATCAAAAACACAGGAGACAGCAGTTGTTGGCGAGGATGTGGAGAAAGGGGAACACTCCTCCACTGCTGGTGGGATTGCAAGCTGGTACAACCACTCTGGAAAGCAGTCTGGTGGTTCCTCAGAAAACTGGGCATGAAACTCCCAGAGGATCCTGTTATACCACTCCTGGGCATATACCCAGAGCCTTTACCTGCATGCAATAAGGACACATGCTCCTCGAGATTTTCTAGTTGTGTTGAATACAGACTTTTGTAGTAGGATATGATGATTTTTTTGAATTTCCTCAGTTTCTGTTGTTATCTCTCCCTTTTCGTTTCTGATTTTGTTAATTTGGATACTGTCTCTGTGCCCTCTGGCTAGTCTGACTAAGGGCTTGTGTATCTTGTTGATTTTCTCAAAGAACCAACTCCTAATTTTGTTGATTCTTTGTATTGTTTTATTTGTCTCAACTTGATTCATTTCAGCCCTGAGTTTGATGATTTCCTGCCTTCTACTCCTCTTGGGTGTATTTGCTTCTTTTTGTTCCAGGACTTTCAGGTATGCCATTAAGCTACTAGTGTATGCTCTCTCCCGTTTCTTTTTAGAGGCATTCAGGGCTGTGAATCTTAGCACCGCTTTCATTGTGTCCCATAAATTAGGGTATATTGTGCCTTCATTTTCATTAAATTTTAAAAAGTCTTTGATTTCTTTCTTTATTTCCTCCTTGATCAAGGTATCATTGAGTAGAGCATTGTTCAGCTTCCTCGTGTATGTGGGCTTTCTGTGGTTTTTGTTGTTATTGAAGACCACCCTTATTCCATAGTGATCTGATAGGAGGCATGGGATTAGTTCTATCTTCTTATATCTGTTGAGGTCTGTTTTATGACCAATTATATGGTCAATTTTGGAGAAGGTACCATGAGGTGCTGAGAAGAAGGTATATTCTTCTGCTTTAGGATGAAATGTTCTACATATATCTGTTAGTTCCATTTGGTCCAAAGCTTCAATTAGTTTCACTGTGTCCCTGTTTATTTTCTGCTTTCCTGAATGATCCATTTCAGAGAGTGAGGTGTTGAAGTCACCCACTATTATTGTGTGAGATGCGATGTGTGCTTTGAGCTTTAGTAAAGTTTGTTTTACGAATGAGGGTGCCCTTGATTTTGGAGCATAGATGCTCAGAATTGAGAGTTCTTCTTGGTGGATTTTTCCTTTGACCAGTATGTAGTGTCCTTCTGTGTCTTATTTGATGACTTTAGGTTGAACGTCAATTTTATTTGATATTAGGATGGCTACTCCGGCTTGTTTCCCGGGACTATTTGCTTGTAAAATTGTTTTCCAGCCTTTTACTCTGAGGTAGTGTTTGTCTTTGACACTGAGGTGCGTTTCCTGCATGCAGCAAAATGCTGGGTCCTGTTTACGTATCCAGTCTGTTAGTCTATGTCTTTTTATTGGGGAATTGAGACCATTGATATTAAGAGAGATTAAGGAATAGTGATTATTGCCACCTCCTATTCTTGATGCTATCTTTATGTTTGAGTGGTTATCTACTTTTGGGTTTGATGAAAGAAGGTTACTATCTCATTTTTCCCAGGGTGTAGTTTCTCTCCTTGTATTGTTGGTTTCCACCTCTTATTGTTTGTAGGGCTGGGTTTGTGGAAACATATTGTGTAAATTTGGTTTTATCATGGAATGTCTTGGTCTCTCCATCTATGGTGATTGAGAGTTTTGCTGGGTATAGTAGTCTAGGCTGGCATTTGTGTTCTCTTAGAGTCTGCATGAGATCTGCCCAGGATCTTCTGGCTTTCATAGTCTCTGGTGAGAAGTCTGATGTGATTCGAATAGGTCTTCCTTTATGTTACTTGGCCTTTTTCTCTTACTGCTTTTAATATTCTTTCTTTGTTTAGTACATTTGGTGTTTTGATTATTATGTGACGGGAGGTATTTCTGTTCTGGTCCAGTCTGTTTGGAGTTCTGTAGGCTTCTTGTACGTTCATCGGCATCTCTCTCTTTAGGTTAGGGAAGTTTTCCTCCATAATTTTGTTGAAGATATTTACTGGCCCTTTAATTTGCAAATCTTTACTCTCATCTATACCTGTAATCCTTAGGTTTGGTCTTCTCATTGTGTCCTGGATTTCCTGGATGTTTTGGGTTACACATTTTTTTGCATTTTGCATTTTCTTTGACTGTTGAGTCGACGCTTTCTATGGTATCTTCAGCACCTGAGATTCTTTCTTCCATCTCTTGTATTCTATTGTTGATGTTTGCATTTATGACTCTTGATTTCTTCCCAAGGTTTTCTATCTCCAAAGTTGTCTCCCTTTGTGATTTCTTAGTTGTTTCTACTTCCTTTTTTAGATCCTGAATGGGTTTGCTCAGATCCTTCACTTGTTTGTTTGTGTTTTCCCGTATTTCTTTAAGATATTTTTGCATTTTCTCTTTCAGGATTTCTGCCTGTTGACCCAAGTTCTCCTTCATTCATTTAAGCGATTTTTGTGTTTCCTCCTTATGGGCTTCCATCTATTGATCCATATTCTCCTGCATTTCTTTAAGAGATTTTTCTGGTTCCTTTGTAAGGGCATCTACCTGTTGATTCATTTCTTTAAGCGATTTTTGTGTTGCCTCCTTATGGGCCTCCATCTGTTGACCCATATTCTCCTGCATTTCTTTAAGTGATTTTTGTGTTTCCTTTGTAAGGGCATCTACCCGTTGATTCATTTCTTTAAACGATTTTTGTGTTGCCTCCTTATGAGCCTCCATCAGTTCACCCATATTCTCCTGCATTTCTTTACGCAATTTTTGTGTTTTCTTTGTAAGGGCTTCTACCTGTTGATTTATGTTCTCCTGTATTTCTTTATGAGATTTATTTATGTCCTTCTTGAAATCCTCTAATAGCATCATGAGAAGTTATTTTAAATCCAGATCTTGCCTTTCGGGTGTGATGGGGTATCCAGGACTTGCCGCTGCCAGAGAATTGGGTTCGGATGGTGCCATATTGCCTTGATTTCTGTTAGTAACGTTCCTATGTTTGCCTTTTGCCATCTGGTTACCTCTGATGTTAGTTGTTCCTGCTGTCACTGGCTGTTTGTTGGATTTCCTGTGAGCCTGCAAGGCTATTTCTGCTCCCCCTAGATCACCGGGATTCCCCTGGCGCCGATTGCTGAGGGGCTGCCCTGCTCCTGAATGACTTTGGAGCCCTGATATGCCTTGCCCCAAATGATGTTATACTTGGGGAATCCCTGCATACCTGGAGACTCAGAGTAGTCAGTCCTCGGAGCAGAGGTGGCTAAGCGGAGGCTGGTGTGCTCTCTCCTGGTTCACTCTCTCCAGGTGCAGGTCCCTCTGCAGGGCAGATGTCCCACAGCAGAGCTGACGCCTAGGTGACCACAGAACTGCCCAGCTCTTGGGTGCAGGGAGCACACAAGCTGGCCGAGTCCCAAGCGATGTTCTGCTCGGTTATCCCTGCGCCTGGAGATCCCAACTGCTCTGTTGCTGGAACAAAGATGGTGGAGTGCACTGTGCACCCTCTCAGTGCAGATCACTCTGTAGGGCAGATGGCCCACAGCAGAGCTGGTGCCCAGACAACCACAGAGCTGCCCTGCCCTTGGGCACAGATGGAATCCCAGCAGGCTGTGTCCCAAGCAATCTTATATTGGGCAGTCCCTGTGCACCTGAAGGCTCAGTGTAATCAATCCCTCGAGCAGAGGTCACCAATGGAGGTCTGGTGTGCTCACTCCCTGTGTGGGTGTCACCGACTCTGGAAAATCTTGACAAAGTACCCTAGAGAGCAAAGATGGCCATCCTTGGGGTCAGTAAACAGCTGATGAGATGGGCAGATTAGAGAGTCATAATTGAGCCATCAGCTTTCTTTCCATTGACTTTGAGTTTGACCATCTCAAGGAATGCAACATGAGATGAGCATACCTCTTGCTGTTGCTCCTGTCTAGACACTACACAGTTGCAGTATGGTTTATCTTGTTCCTGTTTGCCAAGTGCTCGGAATATGATAGTGTCCTTCATGACTTTGAAATCCATGTGCTGTGAACTTATTGGCCACACTCACTTATACCATAGCTGTTTCAAGTCCCTGGGGAAGCTGGAGCTAGGAGCTGACTCCATGGCGTGGGATTCTAATTCTGGGGATGGCATTCTAGTTGTGTAGGAAGACTGTCAAAGCTTTTCCAATGGGAAGGGACTGAACCAATTTGAGAATCACATGGTTATATAAGACCAGTCCCCATGCAGGCATCTCAGCTCACTCTCTGTTCTATTCATTCTGAAGAACAGGATGGAGGGATTTTCCCATGATTCCTGCAAACATGCTAACATTTGAATGGTCATTCTGGCATGGTGCTTGGGACAACATACTGACAAGGACGAGGGTGTATATTACTATCCTTGCTCTTACTCTTTAAATGATTACATTCCACAAGTGCTTAGCTTCCTTAATGTAGAGCTTTAGATGGTCCATGGGAGGGGTTTGCTGGTTTTATATAACTTAAGAGTTACCCCTGTTTCCCTGGGAGTGTGAGCCTTTTAGATGCTTTAAAAAACTCAGTCCTAAAGGTCTTCCATAGTGATATCTCATTTCATCTCAGCGATGCAAGGCATAGGTTTCTGGTGTAGATAGAAACAAAACATGACATTTCAGCTTCATAAAATTGCAGTCCCCCTTAAGGATCTTCCTTGCTCTGCCGGACAAGAGTACATAATACTTACATTCTCCCTCTGTTTAGCCAAAGGTGCACACTACAATGGAGGCAAGACAGCAAGTAGATAAAAATGGCATATTTCCGTGTATCTTTTCTGTGGCATCCAGGGACTGTAAGAGGGATTCAAAGGGCACTCTCCATGCTCTTAGAGACCTTGGGTAAGCACTACAAACCACTGGGCTTATACTGGTGTACATAGCATTACTATCAGGGAGGAATCAGCACCAATCCTTTTGCCTTTCCGGCAAGGAATATATACTACACTTCTCAAATGGAACCTGGAGTAGCACAACCGCAGGTCTGTTGGGTCCAAAGCTGAGGAGTGCCTCACTGAGTCAGCCTTGCATCCTGCTCTCCATGGGTGCTAGGTGACCTTCATAAAGGCCATAACAACAAGTGGTGACACTTCTGTCTGCCCCCAGCTTTCCTGCCACTCAGCCTCAGGGCTGTGCTGTGCCACCCGAGGAGACACTCTGAATGCAAGGCCTCAGTCAGCAGAAGCTGTGCGCATGTCTGCCAAGCTGCACCTTTTCTCTGCCTCTGCTGTTCTTAGTGCTGCAGTCACTGGTTGTCTTTCTGGGTTTTCTTTGCCCTCCCCCTTCTTCCCGATCTAGAGACCCTTCTCCACCCCCTCTTCACCTACCTATATGGCCAAACAAAGTTGTGAAGACAGATACTTTGAAGATCCAGTTTGTGAATGCCCATCATCCTTTATTCAATGACAACCCAGAAGCTGGGCTTGTCTCCTCCACCTCCCCATCACCTATTGTTCAGAGATCCTAAAGTTACTCGTTTTGGTCTGAGTGTTCTTGATCAGTGTGCAGGGCTATCTGCCTGAGAAGAGATACACCAAAGTTCTTTTCTTCTTAGTTCCATGGAAAGGTTTCCCCTATTCGAAGGGCAGCTGGCTCCTCTTTTATTCCTGAGCTAGGGAAAGGAGGAGGGCTACTGCATGGAAATCAGTATGGCTGTTCAGTCATCGGATCACCAGTTAGAGGATGTCTGGGGGCAGCCTGTTAGGAGGACAACTAGGTGAGGACCCAGAGAAGGAAGCTCAGGGATCACCCTCTTTCTTGTCTGAGGAAACATTGTATGTCTGGACAAAAGCAACTTCTAGCTGATTGGGTGAGGATAAGAATCCGTACCAGGTATCGAAGGCTGAAGGAGTACCTTAAGAATTCCAGCTGTGTTGAACAACCCACCTCCTGGGCCAAAGCTGTATGTCCTGCATATAGCTTAAGGAATCCCTTAAGGATTCCAACGAGAAATTGCAGCTCCCTTGCATAAATGTGTGGTGCTTTAGATGACGGAGTAGAGTGTGGCTATGTTGACTTCCAATCTGCTCTAAATATAAAAATATAAGCCTAACATCTTTTAGCAATTTTCATATTTAAGACTTTGAGTAAGTGAACGTCGATTCACAATGATGAGTTAAGGGAAGACTACGCCTCCCTGGAGCTCAGTTAATGAACAAGCTGTCATTCTGGGCTTCCATCCGTGCTGTTTCCTCTGCTTGAAGTCGATTTCTTCTCTACAGTTCTCAACCCTGCTGTTGAGTTTCAGAGTTGAGTGGTGAGGGCTGTCCCCGCTTTAGTCCCTTCCCATTTCAGGGCACATTCCTTTGTATAGTTTGTGCTCATCCCCCACCCAATACCATCCCACTGATGTAGGACCTTGTTTACCTGGCACACCACTGCACCCCAACACATGACACAGCAAAGTTCATTGAATAGACATGGTGAGTGTCTGTTAAATGACCAAATTAACAAAGGAATTAGTCGATCTGGGAATGATTCTCCATTTAAGGAAGTCAGTTGTTTACTGTTGTATATGCATGAAAAGTGGAGCTGTACACACACACACACACACACACACACACACACACACACACGGAAAATGAAGACTATAAAATCTTTATATAAAGACTTTATAGACTATATATATATAAAGTTTATAAATGCCCTTAGCAAGACTATAAAGCACCCTTGAAGTTGATGTTCACAAAAGGAAAACAATATCCCGTTAGTGGTATCCGTGGAATTTTCTAGTAAAGGGGATGATGGATGTGTATAGGTTCTGGTGAGGTGGGTAAGCAGCAGTGATGAACTAGGGGGAAATGGAAGAATACTGTAGAGAGAAGGCTGTAGAGGGGAACTGAGAAGGGCTGTGGTATTGGGAGTAGAACCAACAAGAGGAGAATGCCCTGGTGGATCTTATAGAAAGTTGTTTCATGAGTTCATAAGGCTGAGATCATGTCCCTCTGGTCCATCTGGTATAAATCAGTTAGAAGAATGAAGCCTTTCTGGATGGCTAAACAACCTTTTTAGGAAAAGAGTGTTTTGTTATAGGTTCTCTGTAATTACGTTATGGAAAATATTAGAAAAAAAATCACTACAATTTTATCAACTTAACAGAAAAATAGTGAGCTGTTGTCAATATTCTTTCCACCTCCCTCCTGTGCACATGTGTGTCCTTTGCACCTCCCTCCTGTATGCACACACACACACACACACACACACACACACACACACATACACACATACACACATGTCCTTTCCACCTCCCTCCTGTGTACACCTGTAAGACAATTAGGTTGACTACTCCAGATGCAATCTGAGACAGTGTGCACTAGATGCATGTTTACTTGTGGTTACGTGTTTGTGTGTGCCTGCATAAGGATGTGTGCTCATTTGTCTCTGTACCAGGGAGAAGGAAAGTTATAAAAGAAACTGGAAATGGGATGGCCTGAAACTAATTTGTTGTTGAGAGTTAGAGAACAAAATTGATAGTCCCTATAAAAAGACATTGGTGCTGTACTATTTTTAGGTTTCCTAGTGACTCAACTGTGTATGGTGCTGCCTTATTTTCTGCACTGAGGATGAGTAAGTTTGCTGCACAAAACTGCTGGTTACCAAGGAGCCGCTCTGGAGCTCCTGGGCCTGCAGGAGCTACCCTGGGTGGGGACTCCTGGCACTGTACTTCTGATGCTCTTTTTATCCCTTGTGGTCCACGCCTCCATCTCTCCTCCCTGCGTTCCAGATTATATAATTGTCAACCCCCCCCGCCCCCCCGCAGTTTGCATGTAAGAAGCTCTAGTCCGGGCAGGAGCACACAGCTAGGATTGGGTGTGTAAGCATCTTTCGGTGGGTTTGACACTGTAAGCTCTACCTGGTTCAAGGCTTACCCTCTCCTCTCCGAGTCTCTTCCCATATCCTTTGCTTCCATCCCAGAGAGACCAAGGCAGAGGCAGACAGAGTGCTGGGGAAATCACATGTGCTTCCCAGTGAACACTGTCAGGCTTTGAAGTTTTCAAATCTCTCACAACACCATGTGCAATTTTCTTTTGTTGTGTGCTTAGCCATTAATGTTTTCTTCACACTTTGTAACAACATTTATTTTGGGAATCAATATGATGATGTCCCTACTGGGGAAGCTTTGCAGAGGGCAAAGCGAAAACAAGCACTCAGGAAAGCACTGTCCCCTTTTAGCAGGCACATGGGACAGCAGACCTGCATCTTCCCTTCACTGTACTTTCTTTAAATTTTGGAATTTTGTTATTATTGTTGTTGGTGGCGGTGGTTTTCATTGTTGATGTTGTTGTTGTTATTTGCTTGTTTGTTTCAGACAGAGTCTCATTATATAGCCCTAGCTGGCCTGAAACTAAGAGTGGTCTACTTGCCTCACACTTCCTAAGTTCTGGGAATAAAGACATGTGCTAGTATGCCTGGCCAAAGTATGTGTTCGATTGGTTGTTTTTCAAGGGATGGATCACAGACTGGCTTCGTGCCTCAGCCTGCAGGGTGCCAACTCTGTAGTTTTTGTTCTACCACACCTAGCTTCCTTAACTGTGTGCCCCAAATGTCCATATATTATCAATAAATGTTGATAGCATTTCATGACAAGGCTGGCCCATGATTTTAGGAAGGATTCTCCTGTGCATATTGGGGAATTTTTACATTTCGCAAAAGGATTTTGTAAGCATTTCTGAGTAAATTTTGTATACAATTAGGATTCTTTCCTTAGGCAAGATTAATCACAGACTTGGGTCAAAAATATGAGAATGTTGGTAAAACCCCTATTTTAAATTAAATTTAAATTATGTCTACAGCTTAATTTAAAAATTATTCTTCAACCTTGCCAGATAAAAAAACAACAGGATATATTTTTAGTCATAGTTTTATGTACTTTGAATGTGTGTTTGTGTTTTCAATTAACTGTTTAAAAATTCTCTCTCTCTCTCTCTCTCTCTCTCTCTCTCTCTCTCTCTCTCTCTCTCTCTCTCTGTGTGTGTGTGTGTGTGTGTGTGGTGTTATAAGTACATGGGTGTTTGTTGCAGTAGAGGCCAGGATAGGGTGCTGGATTTCCTGGACCTGAAGTTGCATGCTGGGAGCTGCCCCATGTGGTGCTGGGAACTGAGCTCTGGTCCCCAAGAACAACAAGCCCTTTTAACCACTGAGTGATCTCTCCAGCCCCTAATATTTGTAATTCATATTTGCTTTTGAAATTGTTCTAATTCTGAAAAAAAGCGCTCATGGTAAAGTACTCCAAACTGTAGATAACAAATGACTTAAGAGAAAAGCCAGGTGTATTCCTTTCCACCTTAAATACACACACACACAGCACAATGTGTTTACAGGTTTGACATGTGTCTTTCAGATATTTCTCATGATTAGAGATATGATTATAGTTCCACTAAAATGTGATGATATTGGATATTTTAGACCAAATGGAAACAAACTATTTTTTTTTTCAAGAGAAGAGCTAGGATATGTGACTCTCATGTGAGCTTGGCTTTCTAGGATAGCACATTTCAGAAGCTGACTGTGTTTCTCCCTCCCTCCCTTCCTCCATCTGACCGGCCACAGAAAGCACATCAGGCTTTGCTCTCATGCTGCTCTTGAAGTCAGTGATGGATAATCATTGCTGTTCTGTAATGTCCGTCTGAGACCAGCGTCCATGCAACCAAGCAAGCGAGTGCGAGTTGTCGCTCAGCCTAGTGCTTCTTTATGACCCTCAGCCTGTCGTTAGCATAATGTTTGTTTTGTGCGCCCGCAGACATTTTATCACATGAATTGCAGTTTTATAAATATTAACCTATTGATCTTTTCTGCTCCTCTGTCTCCCTGTGAGAATGTCTGATAAATGCCACCATTTCTTTGTTACATAGGTAAAGGAAAAAACAAAAAGGTAATTCCTCAGGAAGATGACACTCTGTGTGTTTGTGAAATGATCTACAGCGTGAGACGCTCTGATCACATAAAAATCCCTAAGCTTCTCTGGAGGGTTAAATTCTTCTTGATTCTGGAATCCAAGTTGCTGTGTCCCTTCACTCAGCTTTTCCTCTCAGTACTGTGACTTCTGACATACATAACAGTGAACAGGTTATAAATGATCAAATAACATGCTAAAACATACTTGACTTATTCCACAGAAACCTCTACCATTTATTTTATTTTTATATCTTAGCGGCAATTTATTGAAGAAGATTCTGGAATTCTTCCATGGAAATCAGGTGCTCCCTTCATTTAGCAGATTATCACTTGACTAAGAGACAGTCTTATTCCAGGCAGTCGCTGAAGACCAGCCTTCTGAGTGATCACAACTGTACAACCTTGTAGTAACCCTAAGAGCAACTGTCTGCCCTACCCTGCCGAGCTTCAGTTCCTATAGATGTGTGTTCCCATGTCCTCTTGTTCCTTTAAACTTCCCTGTGTCTTTCTTGAATGATTGCACATGTTATGGAGACCATTTGTCTTTCAATTTAGGATGCAGGTAAATGTCTTCCTTGCGTGAATCCCCTGGATCCGTTCTGAGATGCGGAAGCATCTCTTAGTATTGATGAAAATGTACCCATGTCAGAATTTCCATCCTCTCAAGAAGGAAAGTCTGAGGTTTGGGGATTTAGTTTTGTGGAACAGTGCCTTCTAAGCAAGAGCCTGGCCCTGGGTATAGTCCCAGCATGGAGTGGTGATGTTGTAGAAAAAGAGAGAGGGAGGGAATGAGTCTCATTTCTTCTAAGGCACATCTCTGCTCCCCACTCATTGTGCACCTTGACGTAGGAATTACTTTTTTATTGCAATTTGTTTTGAATCTGCTTCTCGTAATGAATAATCCAGCATCATTAACTCAAGCAGCTTGGCGCCATACATCATATGCCATGTCCTTTCAGACAGTTCCTTGTGTGTATGTGCCAGTTTTAAAACTATCATGTGTAGTGCCACAGTGCACATGTGTATATTGCATCACTGTCTTTGGAGGGTATATTCAAATCCTACCCCGTACCCTGTCTGCCCACATCATTGACTTGAACAGACTCAGAGCATCTGACTGTAGATAAAAGAGCTCAGCTGAGACAAGGCAGCAGCCCCAGAAACAGTATTCACTCTGAGCGTAGAACAGAAGTCATCTACCAAACTAAAGAGAGCATAGCTCACCAGAGACAGCAAACAGAATCAGGGTCTCCACAACTGGACACTCACAACTCTATGGCATGTTCCAAAACTCTCTGGCACGTGAAGAACAGAGACCAAAGAAAACCAGAGACATCCCACTCCATGATGAGCAAGGCATTGAAACTGACAAAGAATGTAAATCTACCTGCAAAGTATCCCCACTGAGAAAACAAATTTATTTTCATGAGTGAAGATCTTAGTGGAGAAATAGAGACAGTGGGAAGCAGCCAAGTGGAAAGTCTAGAAATAAGAAGTATAGTTTCTAAAATTCCCTGCTATGTGATAAATCTGTAAATGTAAACTCTTCTTGTGCCTAAGGATAGGCATGAGGACTCTCCTCTATCTTGGAACACTTGTACTAATGAAATAGAAAGGGGCAGAGCAATTCTGTCCATTCAATAGACTGCAATCTCTCTGTAGCCTCGAGGAAAACAGTTTGGGAATATAAGTAGGTCTATGAGAAGGTGTATTAAATGTTACCACATTATTTACTGACTATGATGGAAAATATTTACTGTTTTCAGCAATCAAGTTATATTTATTTACCTAAAAATGAACATGTTGGTCATTATAAATAGACCTGTCTTTTCTTTCCCGATCCCTACATTTGTGTTAACATTTTCCTCAACAAATTCAATTATTTATTTCATCCTTCAGAAAGATTTTTTATGATACACATCCCTAAGCATTCCTCCTGTAAAATTTATTATACATTATTGTATCTGTCGACTTTTGATTGATGTGTGTCAGCCTTTGTCCATTGTACCATAAGCATCTTAGGTTCTGCATGTTAAATGGCTCCTTCATATCTTGACCTTTCCTGACATTTTTGATGGGTTATGTCACAAAAGGAAGAACAGCAGAAGGATGGTTCCTCTTTGGACGGCCAGGGAGAAGGAGGGACTAACTTTTTTGTGTCCATTTATGATCAAATTGCAGGGTTGTCTTGGGTATTTGGCACACTCCTTCTTTTATGCTTTCTGGCAAAGGAGGTGTTCGGTCCTTTGTCTTAAGTTTGCAAGTGTTGTGTGGGCAGAACCAACAGCAAGAAAGGTCTCCAGGATTCGCTGCTGGCTTCTTCTTCTTCTTCTTCTTCTTCTTCTTCTTCTTCTTCTTCTTCTTCTTCTTCTTCTTCTTCTTCTTCTTCTTCTTCTTCTCCTCCTCCTCCTCCTCCTCCTCCTCCTCCTCCTTCTCCTCCTCCTTCTTCCTCTTCCTCCTCTTCCTCCTCTTCTTCTCCTCCTCCTTCTCCTCTTCCTTTTCCTCCTCCTCCCTCTTTCCTCCTCTTCTGCTTTATTAAGGATACTTAAATCTCTTCAAAATAGAAAGCTGGGAGAATTCAGAAGTGCATATGAAAAGCACTTCTAGAGGGAGAACAGCCTCTTCCTTCCAATGTTGTCACTGTAAACTTTATTCTTACTGGAATAGTCAAGGGAGACATTTCAGTGTGCATCCTATTTCCCACCAGAGACCTGTTCTATTGCCAGTTTTCCACAAGATCTCTATACTACAGTCAATAAGGGACTATTGCAGCGCTTGATTTGAACCTACTTTACCGTGTAGTACACATCCATAACCCACCAACCTTATTACCCACACTGCTTGTGAATGGGTCTTCTAGTTGGAACTTATTGCTTGCTGTTGCCACCAGAGGGCAGCATCTTTGCATAGTTTTGTGCACACTCCTTGGGTCTGAGAGCAGTGTTGAGAGCAGACAGGAAACAAACACTAAGCCCTTTCCTATTTCACTCATCCTCTGAGCATGATCCAGTTCAGGAAAACCAAATGCATGCCAGCTGCTAGTTGCTTTATCCTTGCTTTTGTTTATAAGGAATGGATTGGATAAGGGGAAGAAAACGTATATTACATGTTAACATACACATTTAAAACATTGAATACTTATGAAAATGGTTGCTTTATGTGTATTTAGTATTCTTTTCTCTGAGAAAATAACACACTCTTCTCTCTGTCCTGGCTGCCATATTCAATACCAATCTTACTCATAAACCTTTCTCATATATATGGAATGCAGAGCTGTGCCCTAGATACAAGTCTTTATATATGTCTCTCAGCTTGCTTTCAAATAAGTTGGCATCTTGTTATCTAGGTTTGTATTCCTGTCAAAATCCCAGGCTGGTATGGAGGACTTCACAGTTGACCCAATCTGTGTGTGTAGGGCAAAGATGCTTTTAGCAATGGCAGATATTTTAAATGCTGCAGGGTGAGTTGGAATGAGTTGGTAAACTCCGCTGACATGGGAGGCATGGGGCAGAACCACTCCCCACACCCATCCTTTCT
The DNA here is from genome assembly GCA_036184795.1 of Tokudaia tokunoshimensis. NCBI lineage: Eukaryota > Metazoa > Chordata > Mammalia > Rodentia > Muridae > Tokudaia > Tokudaia tokunoshimensis. Next base: position 43,663,543 of record BTHU01000022.1, on the reverse strand, counting down.
AGCTTATCACCTCTGCACAGAGGTTGGGAGCTTTAGAGCTAAGCTACGTCTGTTTGCGGCACGTCAGTGGTCGCTGGGCAGGCTGATGTCTGTCCATGGACTTGATTTTTTACTACTTATGCCCATTTGGAGTTTGGGCAACTGTGCTCTCCCAAATTAGGGATCTTGAGTCTCTCGTCACTTTTATTTTTTTTAAAGAATTGATTGTACTGTTTTTAATTATGTGTACCTGAGTGCATCTGTATATATGTGCACACGTGAGTGCTGGAGGCTGCGGAGGCCAGAGGACTTTGATCAATAGGAGACGGAGTTATAGGCAGATGTGACATAGTGCTTGTGATCATTGTTTTCATTGAGATAAACTTCACACAATGCAGCCATTTGAAAGTAAGGCATTATTAATTCATTGCGCTCACAGTCTGGCACACCAACACCCTGATGCCAAATAATCTTTAAATTTTAACTTTTCATTTAAAATTGGGGAAAGGATAATAATCCAAGGTGAAATCTTTCATAGCTGTCAGCCAGATGCACCCTTTGCATTCCTGTTGGTATTTCATTCATTCATTGGTTGGTATTATCTGTCTTTGGGTCTCTCTATGTAGACACATGTCCTTCTCCTCTACCCTGAAACTTTTGCAGACATAGTGAGGCCCTGGGCCCTCTGTCACTGAAGACTGTGATTTACACACTTCCATATGAGGGTCCATAGCATGGTTCTAAAACCCTGAAAATCTGTCAATACAGTGTTCCGTTCCTGCCCAGCCACAGCCATTACAGGCTGCGCTCTCAGTGCCCTCCCCACCCTGAGGGCTGCTTTTCTTTCAGTACATTGATCTTGCTGCATCCTGAGGAGTGTAGCCCTCTCAACTCAAGTTTGCCCACCACCCGCCTTGCTGGTGTTTAGGCTCCTACTATATCTTAGGCTGTCCTCTCTTTGTGGAAATGAGTCCTGATTTTCAGCATTACCTTAGAAACATTTACACTATTTACCTTAGAAATAATTACACTATTCCTCCAAAAACCCTTTGGGTGACATTTCTAAGTTTAGAAACTGTGTAAACTAATTTAGAAGCTTTGTAAAGCTGGCCCAATCCCAAGGGCTGTAGTGATAGCAGCTTTCATTCCCCAAGAGCACCTAGAAGATCTGGTGCTTAACTTTGGATTCTAGAGTCTGTAGCCAGAGTTTTACAGCATTTCCCTAGGCAGGACTGGAAGGCGTGCCAGGCCGTGCTCTGGGTAAAACCACTGTACTTGGTGTGTTGCCAAGGGGTTTGCTGTGTTCACTTCCTGGATCCTGAATGAGAATTTATAGTGTGAGTTGTTGTGATAACTAGGTCAATCTTCAGTGGTACACGAATTCCTGGCCACTGACTGGGCTCTCATCTTTCCAAGCCAGGTTGGATTACTGTGTTCCCCACAGTCTGACTTTCTCCTGCTGGGCAGAACACTGCTACTCACCGAGAATAAGTTCGTTGTTCGGGTTTTGATATAAAGTTGACTTCCAGTGACTACTCATTGTGTTCCAGCTAACGTAGTTTGGCCCTTCCACTCCTCTCTCAGGCCCCTCACTGGGTGGCTCCTAAACATTTACATCTTCTGACCCAGCCTGTTTAATCTGATAACAACTTTTCGTGAAAATGTCTCAACTTTTATTGCAAAGCTGAAATGCAAAAGCAAAATGTACTGTGGGCAAATTAAACCACATGGACAAAATGTTACAGTCCCATTTGTTCCTACCAAGGGGAAATTCTCTATGGCTTTGACTTTATAAGCTTTTATTTGAGGATTGATGTCAACCTTTCATGAAAGTTTGAAGCTCTGTGGCACCACAAACCACAGAGAGGTAGTCAGTTGCACTGGGCTTTGTGCTAATGCCCCCTTTCCCATCTGAGATCCCCACTTTGTTACTTTCCACGGCTTAGTCTCCCTTGACCTAGGCAAACAACTCCTGTTTCTTTGTTTGTGCTGCTTTCTAATGAATTCTGATCAGGTATCATAGAAACTGTTCTTCCGTTGAGTTTGCTTGATATTTTCTCTTGATTAGACTCGAGTTAGGTTTTTAAAGAGCAGCACAGAGGTAGAGTGCCCTTCTCATCACAGCATGGATGGATGCTAGCTATCTCTTGACTTTTAATGCAGACCTTATGTTCTTCCTCTGCTCCATACATAGTTTGTGGTTCAGCTGATTTTTTAAAAGTGAAATGCTGTGAATAGGTTACTTGGTCATCTATGCTTTTAATTATCTATATGAAATGGAGAAATTCTATGTCAGAATATAAAATGAGTGCATTCTTCATCTACCCTGAATCCTTTTGCAAATTTTAACCTCTACTTAAAAAGCATGGATATATTACTTTGAGAAATATTGAAAGACTCTTGGACAAGATTTACCAAGCCTCAAGTGCTCGTCTAGAGTTTCTAAGGTGATTCTTAGTGAATCCTGAGTGGAACTCCTACAGTCAGCACAGGGGAAATGAAGAAGTGGTTTTCAGAGTTAGTCAAGGTTCTGTGGGAAGTAGGAATGGGTAAGAGGCTGTTTGATTATAAGGAGTTGTCTCACTAGGGTTACAGGTCTCAAGAAATTCCTCATCTGACTCTGGCTCCTACAAGATGGAGACCTGGGACAATCAGTTGTGTCGTCAGAAGGCCTGGGTGGGCACTGAGAGCTGATAGTCTGAGTTCCAGTGAATCTGAAACTGAGGAAACAGGAGCCTGGAGACAGAAGACTCATGTCCTGGCCCACACCGGCAGATGTAGAGTTTCTTTCCTGCCACAATTTTGTTCTCTTTGAGTTTTTACTGGACGAAATAGTTCCCACCCACGTTGGGGAGGGCCATCTACTTTAAAGACCCATCAAGGAATTATACTTAACCAGATATGTGAAATCATTTGGTCTATTCAGGCTTACAGCTGAAATTAACTGCCATATTTCTAATGTCCCCTCCCATTGTAGTAGTATTAAGAAGTGTGTCCTTGACGAAGCTATTTAGCCACACAGACTCCACTGTCGTGAATGAATTGTATATGATGATTGGATGAAGGGGTTAGTTATCGCTGGAGTGGGCTACCAATGCAAAGGTTACAGTAGGCCTTGCTCTAATGTCTCCCTCATGCTCTGTTGCCTTCCCACCACACCACCTTATGAGGCAGCCCTCGCTAGATGTGAACCTTGTCAGTTGTAAACTTTCAAGTCTCTGGAATAGTGGGCCAAATTAGCTTTTATCATTTATAATTTATTCAGTCAGTGGTATTCCATTACAAGAGCAGGAAAAAAAAAGATGAAGACATTAGCTGTCCCATTAACTATCCTACTGGGGCGAGCCCTCCAGTTTCTGACTTCACACCCAAGTGGCACTCCTTGCATTGATTTTAAGAGGAGGAAATTTATTTTTGTCCATGAATTGTTCTGGAAATTGATTTTAACCCTTTGTGTGTGTGTGTGTGTGTGTGTGTGTGTATCTGAAATAGACGTAAACTAGATATGAACTGATATCGTTTCATTCTCTTATGAACCCTCGGCCTCAGTATTACACAGAAGTGAAATTAAAGGGCTGGAACAGTCTACAAACTCTGTTCAGTGCATAACCACCCAGCAGCTGAAACAATTACTCATTAGCAATGCACCTTGGAAAACTGTCATCACAGTGATGTCCTCAGCACAGTGACAAGAATGAAATAAAACACCCAGCAGGGGAAAACAAATGTGGGTAGGCTCTTAAAAATGAAGTTAATATTTAGAAGGTCACCTTTGTTTATTTCCTAAGATTTAATTCTGCTTATGATTCCTGGCACACTCTCAAAATTAGTGTGCAGTAGCTTGAATATCACTAATCATGAAGGCTTCAAATTGGAAAGAAAAATTAATTTGCACCGAAGCTGGGGAACTATGGGAACAAGCTCTGCTCCCATGCCACTTCCTGCATTCTCTCTGTACTGCTGCTCTTCATTGCTGGTGTGTTGTGCTCGCTGAGTGGTTGGCAGCCAATGCCAGGGAGTCAGGAGCTTTGGCAAGCTGCATATGCGCTGAAGACTTCCAGAGAAAGCAGCAGAGATTAGGTTTATTTGCCTCAGCCTGCCATCTTCCTTTGTTTAGAGACTGACTATCAAAGTACCCAGTTGGGAAGGCAACCTGTGATTCATTAAGACTTTAATTTCAATTCTGTTGAGAACACTTTGTCTCACTTCTATCTGGTTTTAAACATGGCTGAGTATGTCTATTTCTGTGTTGGGCCCCATCTCCCAAAGTTCTTCCTAAGCTGCTATGGAAGCTCTGTGCCTTCTCATTGGGGTGTATATCCCTACTGACTTATCAGAGTCATTTGAAGTATACTATCTATATATCTCTATCTGTATCTCTCTCTCTCTCTCTCTATCTATCTATCTATCTATCTATCTATCTATCTATCTATCTATCTATCTATTCTCAACTTCTTTCTAGGTTTTATTATCCGTGGGGGAGATTGTTCTGTGTTACTTGACATATCACACCACGGTGCTCTCTGGTTTCGTTGTATCATGATCCCCTGAGTAATTGTTCCCTTCACTGAGTTGATGTGTTGTCCTAAACTCTGATATTTAAAACATATTAATCTATTTTTAATCATGCGCCTGTTGAAGGCCTGCATGTGGAAATGTACATCTAAGTTCAGGTGTCTGCCAAACTAGGAAAGGAATCAGATCCCTGGAAACTGGGATTACAGGCAGTTGAGAGCTGTCCAATGTGGGAAGTGGGAACTGACCTTGGGTCCTGTGCAAGAGCAACAAGTACTCCTAGCCACCCAGCATCTCCTCTCATCTCTCCAGTCCAACTTAGATAGGTTTACATATTCAATACATTGCATTTCAATGTTTTTTTTCTATCTATAAACCTAACTCAACCCTCTTCCATTTGCATTACTGGAGAGTTTGAAGATGTCTGTGCCTCTAAATCTGGACATTGATGACTTCTTCTTCTTCTTCTTCTTCTTCTTCTTCTTCTTCTTCTTCTTCTTCTTCTTCTTCTTCTTCTTCTTCTTCTTCTTCTTCTTCTTCTTCCTCTTCCTCCTCTTCTTCCTCCTCCTCCTCTTCCTCTTCCTCCTTCTTCTTCCTCCTCCTCCTCTCTTCTTCTTCCTTCTTCTCCTTCTTCTCCTCCTCCTCCTCCTCCTCCTCCTCCTCCTCCTCCTCCTTCTTCTTCTTCTTCTTCTTCTTCTTCTTCTTCTTCTTCTTCTTCTTCTTCTTCTTCTTCTTCTTCTTCTTCTTCTCCTTCTCCTCCTTCTCCTTCTTCTCCTCCTCCTCCTCCTCCTCCTTCTCCTTCTTCTCCTTCTCCTTCTTTGATTTTTAGCAGTGTGATTTCTATGAAAGTGCTTTGTCATTGACCAAGGATCAGATGGTAGTCAAACAGTCTCTTCAGAAGCAGTCCTCTTCTGTGATGTTATGTTGGCATTCTTAGTAAGTTTTTAATAGGAAATTGAAGTGAAGGGATAGTGTCTGAGAGCCTCTGGGGAACTTGTCCGAGTGAAGAGTTGTAAAACTGCCATTTTGAAATTAATTTATCCAGCCTGTTGGACTCTCCCTAGAAGTTATTGTTGATACACACACACACACACACACACACACACACACACACCACCTTCTCTCCTGTATGCAATCCCCAGAAGCTAACCTTGTTTTCTATTTTGCTGTTCCAAGAATTACTCAGATTGTATGTCTGGTCTGTCACCTATTGTCATCAACAGTAATTTTCAAACACCACAGCCTAGCTTTCAGTGAAAGTGGACACAATTCTTCACTGAGAATTGAGATGCTGTCTATTGTAATGTAACCATGGGCCATTTCTTGGGTTTTGAGTTGGTCAGTGGGAAAGAGCATAAGCAAAGGTTTGGGAAATGTTTGAGGGTTACTCTGTGTTTGGGTCTGTGGCTACTTGGCTTCCTTAGCCCTGGAGGCAGGACTCACTCCAAGGCTGACAACACCTTCTGTGATCTACCACTGTTGTCAACCCTAGTGATCTTTACTGAGCCACCTTAAAGCAGTGTGACCAGGGGCCAGTTTGTATGGTGAGGTGCTGACTCCAGGTAACACCCTGCTGTGAAGCCTGCATTCCAACTCTGCTGCTGACAGTGCTGGCCCACACACTGGCCAGCCCCTTTCCCTTTCGTCCTTGTTTTTCCTGTCCCTTAAATTAAATGTGCTGATTTTCTTTCCCCTTTTTCCTTTCCTCCCTACATTGCAGTATTGTCTTTCTGTATGCTGCTCCTACTCTGACTTTAGATCCCACTCTTCCTTGTAGCTGCATTCTTAGCATGGAAAAATATGTTTAAATTTGGAGAATACCAAGAAATGTGATTTTTGTAGTGAAAAACCATAGGATTCAGAGACGGTATCGAGAGGCTATTGATAGAGGCAGGGCTGCTTATGTGTACTGTGTGAGTGATTTAGGGTGATGATACAGTGTCTCAGGTGGATTTGACTATATTGTGGGACAGCTGGTGCCATTTTAGCCAGATGCTGACCTCCCCCTGCCATGTAATTAACAATTTTCCAGCCATAGATCATAAAGTGACTGCTATTCAATGAATTCTATCAGGTGCTAGTGTCTGGAATTTCATACCCAAGGGATCCAGTGGGCACAGCAACCTTGACTATCTAGGCAGGAGTGACATTTAAACACAGTCGCTTGATGCTGGATTATGAGAGCTCTGACATTGGTCCCCAGACAGCTGCTCGATACAGATGGCCGATGAGCTCTGAAGCTTTAGGCTGATATGTCCAGATGCCCATGGGCGAACTGATCCTTTTCTTTTTAGACACAGTGTCTGTCCTGAGTATTTAGAAAACAATCAGAGACCATTTCAATTTGCTTTTCAGCTGCAGCTTAGGGTTCAAGTTTTGATGATTAAGCTGGATGGTTAACTATATTTCCCCAGGCTCCAGGCATCATAAACCGAGATCTATGCATTGAAGTAAGCTTGCCTCCTGTCATGAGAATCTCAGTGAACTCAGTTCTGTTCATGACTTCTGTCTATGGCAGTCTATCTTTGCCCTTTGTAAAGAGCAAAAAAAGTGTATTGGCTGAAAGCACATTTAGTAGGGGAATGGCGTGAAGCCTGGGATGGGTATCTCGTTTGCCTGAGAAGTATCTATAAGTTGGGGTAAGCTGGGCAAGATACAAGACAAAAGAGTTGTGCCTCTTGCCGGGGTGTCATGCTCTAAATTAAGGAATTGGCTCAGCGCTTCCAACAAATCTGGGACTAGGAGTGGAGCTCTATGCATATCATCTTCCTGTAGCTATAAGGGTTTATGTGTGATACAAACCAGCTAACCTATATTTCACCAAAAGATATGCAAATGAGACTCTATGGACTTGGAATGGTTGCCACCACAGCAGTCTGTCTTTGCCCTTTTAAAAGCCACTGACAGAGGCCGTGTTAAACTATCTTTCAGGCATGGGGTTGTGGATGTTCTACATGGAGCTAATGGGAGGTAGGGGCATTTTAGGAGGAATACACATTTTCTTAAAGTTTTAAATGTAACAAGCTGATATCATAGGAGGATCCCCCCCACCCACCCCACCCCGCCCCACCCCCTATCTTTATCTTTCCAAGGTAGCTGAAGTGAGATGCTACCACAAGCCTTGAAGAGGTCAGAGAAAATGGGACAACAGGGCAGTCACAACTCCTTACAGACACGTGACTTTAATCATCATGACTCGAGATTTTGAAATATTGCTTCTCTATTCCACTTGAAATAAATTCCGCAATTGTCCCTATTTATAACCATAGGCGGATTTCAAATAATACACTCCAGTGGAAATAAAAGGAGTTTTAGAAATTGAGTTGGTTGCTTCCTTCCATCAGTCGTCACTGTGATGTGGCCTGTCTTTAACTCAGGTGGTCACTCAGGCCAGCAGGTGGTGAAACACACACAAGAAGAGTTGCAGTCCTGGTACCCTACTGATGAGGTCAGAGAGCAGGGCGTGACACAGCTGTCCCCCAGTGTAACATCAGAGTGTGTTTCTAGAATTAAGGGAGTATGTTTTAAATTCTGGGCCACTGAAGATGTAATTCTTCGAGACATTTTATTAGGCAGATTAAGTTATAATACAGAAATAGCATTTTACATTTCTTTGAGGAGGAAAAGCTGATGACATTCATTTACTGCAGCAGAAGCTTCTGCTTGTCCTTTTCTGATTTTCTCATCCTCTTCTGGCCCTGGGTTCCCTGCTGCTTTCTACTGATCCCCTCCCCTGTAGCAGAAAGTCAGTGTGCTCAGAGCAGGGTGGGTTCTGTGAATATCCCCCTTGGAGCCTCAGTTTGCTGGATTGCATTGTGCATGAGGTATTTGTAGACATATTGAGAGCCTCAAATGTACCAGTGGGCTCGCTGCTTTTCTTTCTCAGTATGTGCTTGCCGTCCACTGACTGCCTGGTGATTGGACATCTGACTTGGGTTCCAATTCTGGTAATACTGATGATGCTTCAACTAAGGGAAGTCACTGGGCCACCAGCACATAGTTTGAGGCAGCTGCGGTGTGGATCCCCACATTTTACGAATCTTTACTGGGCCAAAGTTTACCTTTGTATTCATTTAACAGATGAAGGCTCTGATAGAGGGAAAGAAGTGTAAGGAACAGTCTTGATGTTACAGTGTTTGGATGGAGCGCTGAAGACCTGTTGAAACGCCTTTTTGTCTTCCTTATGTTAAGCACAAGAGAGTATTTTTTGGACATTACAAGTTGATTTTGTTTCTGAAATATGTTAAGTGGCTCAGAAGAGCACTTTAGTTTGACATGACCTTTTGTGGGTGGTTTTTAAATGAAACCACAGATAATCTCTCTCCACCCTCAGCCTTTACAAAATTCTAAAGATCAGGGTTTTTCAAAGGAGAAGAGGCCCAGGGGCAAGAGAAAACCATCTAGAATCAGAACTGCCCCAAGGGAATGCTGTTCCCTCCTGACATTGTCCTCCCTGTGGCCCTAGAAACTCCTTGTCTGCAGAATGGTTCCTGGAGGCTCTTGTCACTCTGGGTCCCATTACTGTTCGTTTGTATCCTCTATGGGCTCTGTGGGGTTGAAATGTTTTTGAGATAGCAAGCAATTACTCTCAATAGTGTGGTCACTGGCTGTGCTTTTACTGAATGGACCACAGTACACAGTTCTAAAGGTATACCTCTGTAAGCATCCCTTACCACGTTCCTTTTAGAACTGTTTTTCTCAGCTATAGAGGCAAGGATTGTTCCCGGCTTTATTGTTGAATTTTAGTTTTTTATTTAGATCTGATCTTACTCAAGGGAAGAGGAGGTATACGTACACTCCTTAAGCTGCATACACTTTGTAAGTTCTCATAAACTGAAGAGGTATTAGAAGAGAAAACAAGACCTGGTTTTAGGAACCAACTAATGAATTATTTGTAGTTAGTGAACTGATCGTCTTTCTGCATCTACATGCATATTGAAATGTGTTGTTCAACCCTAATCTTTTGAACTATTACCCAATGCCTCCCATTACTTAGATCTCTAAAAACTTTTTATGTCCTTGAATGAGCTCTGATGGACTCCGTGATACACAGACATCTACAGTAAATGCACAGAAAGCACACGGGAAATAACTCAGCTGCCATTTGTTTCTGAAACCTCTTTTTTGTGATTTTATTCATTTTATCTATAATTTTTATGTCTGTGTGTGTGTGCGCGCGCGCGTTCGCGCTCACGCTATTATAAGTTTATATGTACCACACTCCTGTAGGAGATCTCAGAAGTCAGGTTCTCTACAAGAGCAGTAAGTGCTCTTAACCATTGAGCCATCTCTCCAGCTCTGTTCCTGGTATTATTACCTTTGGAGTCTAACACTTTGAATAATTCAGCCTAGCTGCATTGCTTGTCCCTGGTGGTGGTGTTGTTTTTTTGTGGTCTAGCTTTAGAAGAGTCTGAGGCAGAGCAGAAGCCCACTAGTACTTAAGCAGCACACCGGAGTGACTCCTTAGAGCAGCACACTTCTGACAACTTCTGAGCTAGGGATGGAGAGAAACAGGCTTGCAATTATTTGGATCTTGGCATTCGAAGCTATTCTGCATGCTTTTGGGTTATCATCTAGATCCTGATACCCATTGTGTTAATTTGATGATGACATTTTTAATATTCACATATGGCTGCTTGAGAATAATGATGACGGCTGTCTATCTGACAGCAATTACTTTGCAAAATTCTCTGTTCCCCAAATTTAGAACCATTGAAATTTGGAGACCCGAGGAAAGGCTTGTTAGGATCAACGAAAGATGATTCTGGGTCCTGTTAAGTAAAAAATAGAACTTACAGAATTTTTCACTGTGAGCTGGGAATCATCTCTAAATTGTAGAATTTTGTAACGTTCATCAATCAAAACTGTAACTCATAGACTTTGAGAGGCAGACTACCTTTGTTTCTTGATATAAAGCACCTTTCTCTTGGGATGCTCACAGATCTTAACAATGTATTAAAAACATCTGGAGTAAGTCAGTGTGAATATTTAAATGGAAGATTAAAACTTTTCCTTACTAATGAGTCAGCTGCTTTTTTTTACTATAAGAAATCCTACCTAAAGATATTCTTTTTATTAAGAACAGGAAGAGCCAGGGAAGGACTGCTCTCTCTCATACCCCAGCACTTCTCAGGGCATGAATGTGTTCCCTTTTTAGGAAGGCTGAATTCAGTAACTATAGCCTATCATCATTTTAGAAATGTCAATAGAGCAAAAGAAAGGAGTATGGCATTTCCTCTCAAAGTCTCGTTGAGACATTCTAAATAAGGCAGTTCAAGATCATTTAATTCTAATATTCGAATTTACTGTCAGTTGTCCACGGAGCAGCCAGCCAGCAGCCTAATGTCAGTTCCAGGACATTTGAGTTTGATTGCTAGGAAGGCTACCTGAAAGGTTGTAGTGCTTCTGAGAACATTGTAGCTTTCCAGGTAACCTAGCAACCTTGCAGTCAAGTTTCTTCTGCGACTACAGTAAACATTTTTCTTCTCGAATTGATCTTTGAGCAGTGAGCCTCCTTACCATTCTTTCAGATACTTCAATATTACATTATAGAAATCTTTATTCATGCTTATTGTTTTTATGAGTCCTGAATTTAACTTTTAGAAACTTTTCCTCTGCGTAGCATTAAACTCTTCAAGTCACCTAGAGTTTCCATTTATCATGATTCATATTTGTAGGCTTCCACCCGGGGCTGGTGCCTCCTGCTGTGGTTCACAGAAACCTGAAAGAATGATACTCATTTGGCATGTTCAGAGGTGGGTGTCTGAGACCGTGCATAGGTTAGACTTTATCTAGTGGTTCGAATGTGATTTATCAGTGATTCTTCTCCTGTGGATGAAAGAGTTTCAGGAGCTAGATGTGGAGGGTATGTAGAGGGACATCCTGAGCTGGGGCGCCTACTTCCAGAGTTAGGGATGTGGGCATGCAGGCCGCATTGGAAAAGCATTTATGCTCTCTTATCTTCCATGGGAAATTTTACTCTTTGCAGGCACTGCCTCCCAGAGTTCCCACTTGTTTTTCCAAGGAGATGGACACCATGCTGGTTTCAGAGGCCCCTGAAACTCATTAGTTGAGTCCTCAGAATGACTTCTTTTGTTTGTTTGTTTGTTTGTTTGGAGATAGGGTTTCTCTGTATAGCCCTGGCCATCCTGGAACTCACTCTAGACCAGGCTGGCCTTGAACTTAGAGATCTGCCTGCCTCTGCCTCTGCCTCGGCCTCTGCCTCCCAAGTGCTGGGATTAAAGGCATGTACCACCACTACCCAGCCAGAATGACTTCTTAAGGAAGATGTTCTGAGACATTAAATTCAGTTTCGACCTCCACACCCCTCACACACTGATGGCTGTCTTCTCTCGCTCTTCTGTGGCTGCCATTTCTATCCCTTCCGTCTCTCTCCCCTCTGTCCACCCCCTCTGTCTCTTACCAATGCTGCCTCACATGGAATAATTAGCTGTAGGAATATTTAGCTGAGGTGTGTATTTACTTCATTATTTGAAGGTTTTCTGTAGTGCCTTGGTTAAATCCTCTATACCGAAATGCATAGCAACACATAAGAAATTTCTTGTGTATTTTGATAGTACACTAGTTTTATCTGGTTACCAAGCCATTTTCCTAGGAGAGCATAATTTGAACATCTATCCTTGATATGCTAGGGGCTAGAAGTGCTTTAGAATCCAGACATTTGGGGATTTTAGGATATTTGCATAGATTTTATTCACTGACCATACTTAATCGTCAGTCTGATGGACTCCAAAATTCGAAACTCTTCAAGTGATGTGTTGGTGCTCCAAAATTTTCTAATTTCAGATTTTGGATTGCCAGCTCTGGGATACTTGACTTGTAATTAAAGTATCCCATGGCTGAGCGACTTAGGACTCTAATTTTGATCTGAGTGACTTCTCCAAGCACATTACTGCAGCACTTTATGTAATTGAGCACCTGGAAGTTAGGTGAAATGTGGCTGAATCTATACATGTGTCAAAATTGAGAAATGTTACTGAGTCTTCTTTGCCAGACATCCTTATAAATAGAGCAAGTTACCTTCCCCATGGGACACTGGAAATTCCCATGCTTGAATGAGGGACTCAGAGAAAGTCAACTAGCTACCATCCTTAAGGAAGTTTTGATTTTTAATCAGCTACTGTCTGGTACTTTTGGCAGCAGCCGAGGGAAGATGATGTCATATAGTCAGGCAGGAGGGCCTTTAGGAGGATGTTTGCAAGGACTAGTGATCGATGTGAGCTTAGAACAACAGTTCCTGGAATGGGAATTTGGGATTCCATGAAAAAGCGAAATTTACTAGACACGAGAAGTCTAAACAGTTGTTTGAGATTCTGAAGGATTCCAAGCTCAAAGTGAGAAACAAGATCACCTCCTGGGGAGCAATGCTGAGAGCAGCAGAGGATTGTGAGGTTGAAGAATTAGTATTGGTTCACTGCTACCCCTTCTCTAGGGTCCTCCTGGTGCTCCATGCACCTCCTGGTTTTACCTGCCGGGACAGTGTGAGGGTAGAGCCTCCACAGTAGACTAGCTTAAGACGTGAACACAGAAGAAATGTCCAGTTGGGTGAGCTTTGTTTTCTAAGATTATCAGCCAATATAAAAGATTACACTGGAACCGGGATACTGCATTGATGCTGATGCTCTTCCGCTGCCCCCTTACCTGCTATGACAGGTTAGTTGAGAAAGCCAGTTGCTTTCCTGAGAAAGACCGCCAGGCCTGGAGGGCCAGTGTCTTAAAGTCTCTGTAAGTGCTGAGGTCATATAAACCCTGGAAGCACAAGGCCCAGAAAAGGCATGTGTTTTTTGGGTTGTCCCTTGCCTTATTTATTCTAGCAAACACCCCTCTCCCTCCCACTCCCCCCACACACTCCTGATGCCACTGGAACTACCAGAGAGGGCCTGACAGCTTTGCCATAAAGAATGAGTACTTGTGACTGAGCAAGGCCAGTGGTGTGCTCTGGCTTCTGTGTGATAGTGTGAGGCATCCACAGGAGTATCTTCTATCAGCCCTTGACTAGAAAATGTGGACTGGGGAGGAAAATGTGCTCTTTTGAAGATGGAGAGGTGTAAAATATGTTTGAGGGCTGCCTGACAAGAATTGTGCACATATGCACTTTGTTCATTTAGAAATGATTCATTGGTAGAGGACTGAAGTATTTCTATTAATATTCCTTATCTGAGAGAAACAGAGGCATCTACTGGATGTCACAAGATGTAATATCAAAACTGATCTCCTAAGTCGTCTTTATTTTCCTTCCTCCTTCTATGATGAAGCGACAAATTCAGTTATCCTTTATTTGCTGGGACATAGCAGAGGGAAAGTTTCGCCATTCAGCATTGAAGTATTATTGCAAATAAACACACATTTGAGCTTCTAGCACCAAGCACCTTTTGATCTTATTTTGATTGTATTTTTCAGTGAAATTTAAAGTGCAAAGTCCTGAAGTAATTCAAACTACCCAAACTTGTTGTGGTCATAATATTTAATTATGCTTTAAGCTTCAAATGTGTATTGAAGTCTTTATTTTCTAAACTAAGGTTTTAATTCTTTATTATTTTGAGCATTGGACAAAACAGAATACCAGTGATGGTGTTTGAACTCACTACTCAATTTTCTACAAATTTGAGTATTTCATGGTAACCTAGGAAGAACAAGGTGGCTGCAGGCGATACTATTCAGTCTTCTGGTTTTCTTCTCTTACTTCTTTCTACCACCAGTGTGCATTATTCTCCTGCATGTTTGCACACTTGGAAAACTGTAGCAGCATTGAGAGAATTTCTCTTGGTAACTGAATTGTACAGTAACATCGATTTAGAGCCATTAAACTAATTTAAAGTAAAATTACTGTGAGATTTAACTATTGAGATACCCACTTGTGAGAGGTTGTTTTAGAAATAAAAAAGTCAGACTCTAAGAAGGTAGCTCTTGTTCCCTCTCACCCACCCTGTCCTGCTGCGGGCTGCATGGCACATCCTCCACACACATTCCATGCGGGTACCTATCTGGCAGGTGCAGCTCGAGTCCACATCCAGAAAGCCACTGTGAGCCACGAATGCGCACAGTAGTATGTGAATGTATACAGATCCTCTCTGATACATCTGTGCATAAGTTCCCATTACAAATTCTGTTCATTTCACATTCTTCCTTTACATGTAGCCTGTCCTCCTTCCTGCCATCAGACTCTCACACAATCTCTTCTTTCCTTACTGGAATTAGACCCTGCCCACGATTTCTAAGTGCTTTCCTCCTCTTGCCTGCAGATGACCGCATGGAAATGCATACCCATGCTTTAGGTCCACATGGTCTCTGCTGTACCAAAGAAATATGAGAAACTCTACCACTTGTTGCATTCTGTATTTGAGCTTCCTATTACTATTGATGTTTGCAAAACAATGTTAAAACATTTTACAAGGAGAGAGCCTTGTTCAAGGTGCTTTAATGAACCCCACTGAGCCAAAACTGTCACTGAGGTCTTTGTAAAGGTTTCTTTTTCCTGAGTCTCAGTTTCCAGTGAAACTCCCTCCTGTGCATCTGAGAACTAAGTCCAGACAAGCTCAGACAAATGCTCAGACAAGCATTTGTGGATTTTTAAGACATTCTGTGACCTCTTCTGGCTCGTACTGCCTCATTTCAGGCCAGGCTCCTGAGAATACATTCTATTCTGCCTGGGACCGTGAACACACGAGGGTCACCAGAACAACAAAAGCTTTAAAGTAAATAGTAATTCTTTATTCCATTTAATCCTTTTGCTAAGGTTAGGGGCCACTTGGTATCTCCATGGTATTTACTTAACATTTCCGACACTTCTCATTCTTTTGGGGGATTTATTGCTTCTGTTGGTACTTGTTTCAGGTCCTTACTCCCAGGCTGAGGGAGATGCTTACCACTCTGTGTGGCTGGGCAGATTTTTATGGGCTGAAACAAAACGACTGGCCTTGATCCTCTGATGCTAGTGTTTGTTTGTTTTCAATTTATTCTTTGACAATTTCTTATGTGCATGTGTATAACCCACTCTGGTGACACTCATCTCCCCACCCCCAGCTTTCCTCATCTTCCCAACAAGCCCCTCTCCCACTATCGTGTCATTTTGTTTTGTAAGTGAGAAGTTTAACCAGGGCTGCCTGTGTGAAGATGAGCATGTTGCGCTCCCCTGAACCATGTCTACCTCACCAGTGTCTATTCTCCCTCCTTAAGCAGCCATCAGCTGCCTGTAGCTCTTGGGGAGAGATTGAACCTTGTCCTAGATTAGTTTCTGTTGCTGTGATAAGATGCTAAGCAAAACCAGTTTGGGGAGGAAAGGATTTACTTCACTTTAGAGGTTTAAAGTTCACCTTGGGAAGAAGCCAGGGTGGGAGCTCGAGGCAGTAACTGAAGTTGGAACCATGGATTGGTGCTCAAGATCATAGTCAACTTCCTTTCTTACACAGCTCATGCCCGCTGGCCTAGGGATGGTTCTGCCTGTAGTGGAACCATCAATTGTAATCAAGAAAATGCCCCACACATGTATTCATAGGTTGACCTTTTGGAGGCAGTTAGTCCTTCAGTCAAGATTCAGTCTTTCCAGGTATGTAGCCACCACAGACCTTATGAACCCCTTCTCCACCCATGACTGAGTGTAGGTAGACCCAGTCTTGTTTAAGCCTCTTGGAGGTAACCACAGCTATGGTGAGTTCATGAGTATAATAGCCATCTCATGCTCACAAGACAGAATTTCGAGACCTTCCTCCTATAATGCTAGTTTTATAGTGTGGTATAGCAAGTGCAATTTAAAAAAGTTAATTTAAAAACTATTCTGAAGTTCAAACTGAAACTATGGCAATGTCCCTGGGCTTTTACTCAGAGCCTTGATTGGTTCCTTCTACAGTTGCTTCAGCTTCTCCAGTCACCCTTTGCCTTTCAAAAGTCAAGGCTGTAGGGGTTGTTCCTTGTATTCAGCTGCTCTGAGGTTGAACTAAATTGGGTGGATATTGGTGGCTCAGTTTCTTCTTTTTTCATGCTTGTGGAAGCCGTGTATGTATAGGCTGGGTAGCACTGGTATTGGAAAGGCATATCAGGAGCATGTCAGTTTCCCAACGCTGCCAGGCCATCCCTGGAGGCCTCACTAGGGTTGTTTTGTTGGTGTTGAAGTAATATCCCAGCTGGAGCCCTGATCCTATGGTTCTGATTAACTGGACAAACTGGGATATATGGTACAAACTGTAAGGAGAGGCTAGCTGAAAGAGTCAGAATACAGAATGTTGGTCCCTTCATGCTTCCTTGGGTCATACTCTGGTAAGTTAGGCATATTAGCAAATATCCTGGTATAGCCAAAGTCAGGAGAGGATCTGAGATTGCTTTTATGGTGATGGTGGTGATCCTATAGAGACTCTCTCCCTCTCTCTCCTTCTCTCTCTCTGAAATAAAGATGTTCTGTCCACTCACGCTGACTGCTTGTACCTGTGTCATTTTCTGACCTGAGTATGGATCTCTGGCATAGTTGGATCCTGACTCACAGGGAAGTTCTTGAGAAAGACTCAAGCAGGAAGGAGCAGGATGAAGATCCAGACTATTTGTCATGTTTTGCTATGGAATGAATTTGTTTCCTTGTTAGAATGCCATGTAACACCCCTAGTCAAATGTAAGTAAAAATCAATGCACCTTCATTAGGAAAATATGAACCCCAGGAAGTATTATCCGTCTTCCTGTAACTATAAATCATTATTAATATCCTGCTGAGTTCCCTTTGAATGCATTTAAAAATAGTTATGAAATATCTATCTTGATCTATATAATAAGCATATAAAGAATGTTATAGATAAAATACACATAGGAAAGTAGCATGTACTACTATAGAAGTTGTATAGAAATAAAGTTAATATAGAATTTCACTTCTGTCTTTCTCACATGCAATAATTACTCTATGAACACAGTAGAAAAGAAAAAAGTCCAGAAATAAAAATTCTACTGTGTAGCTAACTAATGATTCCTATAAGGTGTAAGTTTAACACATAAACTGTATACGACTGAGTTCAAATCCCAGGACTCTAGTTAATATGAACGTGGGCAAGATGGTTAACCTCGCTACCCCAGGGTTTGTTAATATTTAAAATGAGCTTGTTATGGGAAAAGAGCTGGGGTCTCCAAATTGAAAAGCCAGATTCTGCCATGTTTGAGAGGTTCTTTGACAGGAAAAAGGAGGAGAGTCCTTACTAGGAATTTGAGACACTATGACAGTAACTGGCAAGGGAAAGGAGAAGGGGACCTCAGTGACAGTGAAGGCTGATGATAGCATTGCTCTTCTCACTATAGCATTTCCAGGACGAGTTCTTCCAGACCAGGAGTCTGTGATAGCATTACTATAAACACTCTGAACACTTACAAAAGGGCCATGGTGTTGTCCAAGGAGTGAAACACTAGGATTGATTTATTTATTTATTTATTTATTTGATCCAGTGTTTATAACAATGGCTGGCAAATGCTTTCTGTGGAGGCCAGGTGACAAATGTTTGGGCTTTGTTAGCCATCTGAAGGTTTTTATTACTAATCAGCCCTAGACAAGTGAGCGTGATTGAGTTCCAAAAAAACCTTCATTATAGACGTAGAAATTGAATTCCATGTAATTTGCAGACCACAGAATATTCTCTGCCTAATTAAAAATAAGAACTATTTAAAGTTATAAATAATAATAAAAAAAAGAAACTAAATGCACATCTGTAGAAAAAAATAATGGACCCAGTTAGGCACCCGGACTATACTGTTTCCACCTCCCACCCCACCACACCCCACCCCAGCTTGGATCGGTGCTCACCATCCGTTAACATGTTAAGAATGTTTCAGCATCTGCTCCCACACTGAAGTTCCTGCTGTCGGCTCCAGCCAAGCCTTTCTGCTATGATAAACAAGGCCTGGAAGGAGGTCTTGGTATAGATAGCAGCTGGAGCAGGCTGAGTTCCTGGGTCACCCTCGGCAGGTTTTGTTACTCATGCCAATGGCTCCTCTGTGCCAGAACCTGCTCAGACAGATGGAAAAAAGTGCTGGACAGGAAAGGGGCTGGCGGTGCTTAGGCAAGGCCTGTCGTGCAGTGATTGTTGCACGTTAGTGTATCCTTTGTCGGAGGCTTAGCCTCTGCATTTCCTGTAGATGAGGGAGAGGAACATGACTGATGACTGCCCCTACTCCACCCCTAGTTTTGAAGTGATAAGGGATGATTATAAAGGGGAATAGGACAAAAAGGAGCTGGGAAATAAGGGCAGCTGAGAGACAGGGATGTTTCCCAGAGAGCAGGGCACTCTTAGTCCCATATGTGCTCAGCTGAGTAGAGAAAAATGTATCTTTATAAAACCTGACAGCCATTTCCTTATTCATAAAGGCTTTAACAAAAACCTTTAGCCAACTTCATTTTAAAGGAAATTTATTCCCAAGGCATTTTAATTGAGTTTTTATGGTAATTCTGTGTGTTGCCTATTGAATCAACATCCCAAGTAAACCGTGTTTTGTCTATCCTTTTATTCTATGAGTCTCTACTCTGTGTCTTCAAGATAATGACGAGTGTTGACTCAGAGTTTCATGAATTGTATACATAATAGAACAAGGCCTTTCTTGGTGTCTTACAGCTTATTTAAAGCAGTATTTTTTTTTCACCTGAAGTTTATTTTTAAATGCAGACTTTAAATGTTTTATTCATTTATTTGTGTACATGCACAAACATGTATGTGCACATGTGTGTATACACATGTAGAAAGTGAGAGGAAAACTGAGAGATTAGTTCTTTAATTCTACCATGTGGATCCCGGGGATGAAACTCAGGTCATCAGGCTTAGTGGGAAGCATCTTCACCTCCGGGCTGTGTCACTGGCCCAAAATATGGAAATTTTGATGAAGGATTCTATTTTAAAAGATTTTTTTTCATTTTTTATTATGTGTATTTGTATGGAGGTGGGTCTATGCACATGAAGGCAGATGTTGTTTGAGGAGTCTAACAGGGGCAGTGTGATCGCCTAGAGCTAGAGTTATATGTGGGTGTGGGGAACTGAACTCCAGTCCTTTGTGTTCTTAACCATGGAGTCATCTCTCCAGCTCACTGATAAATTTGTCTTGTACATGTGGTCACAATATGTAAATTGTGTGAAAGTGCATATGTGCGTACATATATACATAGGCCAGATTCTTTGTTCTATAGAGATGTGCTTACATTTCTAAATATTGTTGTTACCTTTCTCTAAGTCCTTTCTTGCTTCCTACTTTCTGAATTTAGCCCCTTCTTGAACTTAGTCCCTATCATTTAGACTTTCCTAGGCTGTGGAACGGTTCCAGGGAGGAGGTTCCCTAAGTGACAGTGGTCATTGGAGACAATCCACAGTTCAGCTGAACTGGATTCATCATCCAGCAGCTCCTTTGACACTATCAAGCAGATGTAGAGCTGTGGTTCAGGCCAGGAGTTGGCTTGGTGGGGAAGAGACTTAGAGCAATCTGCAGAGGACTGGGGAGTCCGGGCGCACAGGGAAGGAACTGCAGCCCAGAGCAGAGGTTGACGGCTGCTGTGAGGTAGAAAGGTTGGGGCCTGGATTTTCAGCATCAGCCTGTGGTTTTGTCCTGAGGATTTTGTATGTATGTGTGTGTGTGTGTGTGTGTGTGTGTGTGTGTGTGTGTGTGAGTGAGTGTGTGAGTTAGTCAATCAAATTTTAATGATAAGGAACTGGGTTCTCATGAATTATTCCTAGACTTGATTTCCTTTGTTCTGTAGAGGTGTGCTTAGATTTCAAAACATCATTGTTACATTTCTCTGATTAAGTCCTTTCTCGCTTCCTACTTTCTGAAGTTCTTTTGAACCTAAGTTAGAAACAAAACAAGAAATTTCCCAAGTGGTCACATTTAGTAACTGTGGCTTTCTGGAAGGTAAGAGTAGCATCCATCTCTTTTCTAACTCTTGTCTCTTTGGGAACTTGGAGGATTATCTGGAATCCTGAATTGAGCACCTAACATGGTGCTGGTCACTACAACTGCTCCAGCCAGGTCAGTCATGTTTCTGTTCCTCATCATGTTTGCTGCCTTCCACTGAAAGATGAGGCAGACTGCCTTCTCTGACATCCTATTGGGTTTTTGTTTGTTTAGCCATGATGACCTGAGAGTCCTTCAGGTTGGCCTCAAACTTGCAGGAACCTCTAGCTGCCATTATAGGCTTGAGCTAACACCAGCAAAACTTACTGCATTTAATGGAAACCAAGACTAGAATGGGAAGTTCCTCAGTGCTACTTGTTGGAGATACTGACCTATGTGAGGTCGAATGTTTTCAAGAGCCTCATTATACAAATGAGTGAAAGAAACAGAGAAAGTTGTGAGCTCTGCTCAATCTGAATGTGCTTTCTGCCTTGCCTAGAGCAGCCATTGCAGTAAAAGTTGCTGCCTATTCCAGTACCTGGTACAGGACATGGAGGTTCCAACTGCATCAGCAAGAACAGAGATCGATAGCTCCCTGCATTTGGTTATGGTGGCTGATTGTAAATGAATTCAGTTGTTCTGCAATTTATGTTTCAGTTGTGAATTAAGAGGTACTTTTCAATGTACATGTTCCTGAATTTAATTTCAGTACACCTGCACAATTGGAAACTTCAAAAATAGGTGTGTGTGTGTGTGTGTGTGTGTGTGTGTGTGTGTGTGTTTTAGGGTTTTCCTGCTATGAAGAGACATCATGACTATGGCAACTCTCATAAAGGAGAATATTTAATTGTGGCTAGCTTACAGCTTCAGAGGTTTAGTCCATTATCATCATGGCATCAAGTGTAGCAGACATTATATCCAATCAGAAAGCAGTTGGTTATCCCCAGAACTGTCCTACCAACTGTTGTACCAGTGAACCTAACTCTCCAGGCAGGTCAGGATTATAAAGTGTAAGGTGCAGGAGTGATTAAGATGACGTCTTTTCTCTTAGCACTTTCTGGCAGAAAGAGAGTTTCCTAGTCAACCCAAAATTGTTTTCTCTTTGTCTCACATTCAAAGTGAGTGTTGTCTTTAGCAACATGGTCTTATCATGTAGTTATGGTGGGTCACCAAGAGCATTAGCCTGTGCTGTTTTGGGTGCCTCTGGAGCATCTCTGGTCAATAACTTGTATCCTGTGCCTGGCTGTGAGATTTTCAGTTTATAATTCCTGTTTTCTGAAATCAGCATGGTTCACCCATGTAGAGTAGTCTTGTTCAAACTACTTCAAGATGAAAACATTTAAATTAGCATATACAGCAATTTCCATCGTTAGACTTGGTAAACCTACTCCGTACCGTTTCCTTTCCCCAGTCCCTATATCTCCACTTACACATTTAGCTTCATGAGCCCGTCTTCCTTTCATGTCACCAGTAATTGGTCTGCCAGTTACTTTATGTTTCTTCAGGTTAGGGGATCACAGGTTTCCACATAGCTTCATTTTTAAACAGTTCTTGAGCTCTGTCCCATTCCATGAAACCAGAAACAGCAGGCTTTACGCCAGCCTCAGGGAGGTTCTGACATTCCTTCCAGTTTGAGAATCACTGGTTGGGAAAAGTGGTTCTCAGTGTCTTTGGGGCATCATAACCATGCACGGGTTTTAAGAATCTAATTGCTTGGCTTCCAGTTAGCTTCTCACTAATGTGGGGTGTAGAATGCACTTTGGGAATTTTAACAGCTCCCCAGTGAATCTCCAGCTATATACCAGGCTATATTCTAGCTATAGAGAGCTTGATGAAATATCATGAAGTCAGTACTCCCTGAGTGAGGAGGTAAAGAGAGGGGCGTATTGCTCCCAGCTCTGCGTGAACCTCCATCCCCCTGGAGAACATGCACTTCTACTGTCTGATTAAACAATGTTTATAAATGGGGCATTTTCTGTGCTCAATGAATATTCACTCAATATGATTTGTTTTAAAGGTTTCTTATAATGCTATATTTGTTGAACAAATGTAGACACTCATATAGTACAAATATTAACTCCTAAATTCTCCAAGGTTTTCCCCATGATATACCATCTGGCAAGAATTATTGTAATCATCTCTTCATTATCCACACTAATGAAGAACTAGCACATCATTGATCATTTAAAAATCATTCAGGCTATTGCCAGCTTTGCTTCCCCAACCAGGAAGCACCCAGGAGTAGAAAATATTGACCGATTATCACTTCCTATCAAGGTGAAAATGCATGCTCTTTCTGCTAGAAATAGAATAAATAAGAGGCTTCTAAATTATAATCCCCCTTTCTGAATAAATGCATTGTTAAATGCACAGCCTAAACACAGAGCAGGTGAACAGAGGCGTGTGTATTGATGGTGAACCAGTGGATTAAATGTGATGTAGAGTATGTTGTATGGAATTTAGGATTTTGGGACACCTAGTTCTCCATCTTCTGATACTGTCTGTGTAACTGAAGATGAGCTAAAGTGTGTCTCCACAACCGGCAGCAGGTATATTACCTGAGAATGTGTTAGAGATGCAAGTTCTTGACTCAGACAGTGCTAACAAATTGAAGTCTGGCAGTGAGTCTAGCAGATGGTTCTTCAGTAAGCCCCTTGGGTGATCCCAAGGCCTGCTGGCCCCAGGCAGAGGTCCCTGTTAATGTTACTTGCTCTAGCTCTTATTGGTCAGTGCATTGCTCCCCAAATGTAGCCTTGGTGTTTTGAGAAAGAAAGCAGCCATTCTGTTCCCCATCCCCTGGGAGCTAAATGCTGTCTGCCGTGATTCACAGAGCACCACTTCCTTGGGAGCTAACAAATGACATTTCAGAAGAATGTACAGAGGTGCACAGGCTTCGCAGTAAAACAAGTGGAAATTTTAGGCTATTCATCAAAACCTTATACCTTCTTTTTCAAGACAGGTGGAAGAAATAACATGCAGCAAGCAAAGAAAATAAATCTGTACACAGAACATCTCATCAGTGAAGGAGTGGTCTAGTTCTTAGTCTTCTTGCTGGGATCTTAGCATAGGTTTTATTCTTGTGACAATACAGAAAACTCTTAAATATATAGGCTTGTAGTTCTATTCCTTTTCTTATCAGAAATTCAAGGATGTAAAATGATTTTACTTACTATTAAAGAACAGAAGCTAAAATATCATTTCAGGAGTCTGGGATCATGATACTTGGAACCAGACAGAATAGTTCACCCACCTACAAAATAGGATATTCTTCATCTGAAGTGCGGTGATGCTTCTTAATTAGAATAATTCATTGAATAATCAAAAGCAATTTTCTAATTGGCTTCTGTGTAGCGAGAGCCTATTTGTTGGAGACCAGTAGGGCACAGAGAATATGATCTGTTACAGGCTCTGGTAGGAACGAAGAAGTTAGAGCTCCTGCTAAATAGGCTGCATCCCAGGTGAATTTTGCCTGGGGGGATAATGTGCATGGAGAAGAGCTGCCAGTGAGGGACAAACACTGGATATCTCTGTGAAATATGCAGCAGTGGTAGGTTGGTCAGCAACCAATCAACAAATGATTCTGCCTCATATCTCCACCCTAGGTTCACCCTCTGGCTCTGGTACACACTGACTCAGTTTTGGGTTTACAAGCTACACAAACTGTCAGTTCCTCAGTTTCCTTTTTTCATGAGACGATAATTATCTCATGGACCTGGTAATGGTTTGCTGAGGATGAAGAGGACACTTCATTCGAAGGATACTTTGCAATATCTGCAGCATAAGAGATTTTATATATACCAACTGGATACATGGTACCTTAAAGGAACTCTAAACATCCATTACAGTCAGCTTTCGGCATCCATGGATTCTTCGCCTATCAACCATGGATTGAAAATACAATAAGTTTCTTCTGTACTGAACATAGATAGAGCTTTTTGCTTTCATCATTCTCTAATAATACAATATAACATCATTTCATATCATTGACATATTAGATAATACAAGCAGTCTAGAGGTTATTGAAGTATGCAGAGAATTGCTTCTCTCTCACACTCCCTCCTTCTGCCTCTTCCTCTCTTCCTAATTCTTTCTTTCCATTTCTCCATCCCTCTCTGTCTCCCTCCATCCCTTTCCCTTCTTTTTCTCTTTCTTTCATTGTAAGGATCCTCTGAATACCAGTATTGTATTTAGTGAGCAGATTATATGGCCAAGAAAGAATGATTGATAGAAGAAAGCTTTAAGGGTCCTAGTGTAAAATTCAAGCAAAAGTGATGATTTAGGTTATATAGGGTTTCTCCTGGTCAGCTTTTTTCATGATACTTCAGTGAGTTGTTAGACTGAGAATTCAGAGAAGTTTGTTTTATTTTGCTTTGCTTTGTTTTTCAGTTGAGTGCCTTTTCTTTAGTGCTGGGGATTGTACCTAGGGTCTCATGGGTGCTAGGCAAGCATTCTGCCACTTGGGTATAGTCTTAGCCCTCTATAATTTTTTTTTAAAGACAGACCCTTGCTAAGTTGCTCAAGATGGCTTTAAATTTCTTCTATAGCCCAGAAAAGCCTTAAACTTGGTATCATCTTGCCTCAGCCATCAGAGTAGCTGAGAGTCCATAAACAGGCACAGCTTGATTTCCTTTTTATTTATTATTAGAATTGATGAATTGGCTAATACTAGAAATTGGTTTGAAATGAGTATTCCATTGTGTTCTCTTTAGTAGCACTCGGTCTTGTTGGCTAGTCCATGCCACTTGGTGGTCCATACTCTTTTGAAGTAGACTTTTAGTTCAAATGTCAGCAGTATGAAAGTAAATATGTTCAGCTTCCAAACTATGAAGGGGAAAATGTAGAAACATAAGGTGGTTGAGATATAGTATCCAAAAATGTTGCCAGGTGTTGGCCAAATAAATCCATACTCTGAGGTTCTGTGCTGGCATGTGGAGGCATCTAGCTACAGTTTCTTATGAGCCACAGGAGGACAGTAGTGACATCTTCTTGATGGGGATGTAGTGAATTTTTAATACTCACAAAGTGCAAGGTAGCAACAGCACCTTAAACTACTCAGTAAGGAGCCTTCCTTGTACTTTCATCTGGACTTAGGAAAATCAGATGCATCAAAATAACTAGTTTGTCTACATGGGGCAAGTTTTACTCTTTTTTTTTTTAATAAATAAAGTTAGTGAAATCTCCATTGGGCTATTTCATTTATCTTGATTTTCTTTTTTCAGTTGGATATGATTGGAATCTCTCACGTCAGTAAATGCCAAATTAAGACTGAACTGGGTTTGGAAGAATGGCTCAGTGGTTGAGTATATGTACTGCTCTTTCCATAGCAAGGGTTCAGTTCCCAACACCCTATAGGGCGGCTCATAACCTTCAGGCGTTCCAGTGCATTCTGTCCTCTGAAGTCAGTGGCACTCAGAGGCACACAAACCTACACATAGATGTAAACAGACTTAATTTAAAAAAAAAAAGACTGAGCTGCACTGTGCTTAAAATGCCAAATGAGTTATTTGTTATATTAATCCCATGAGCTAAGTACATCTTTCTTATCAGTAGTTGATCCTCATTATTTTAAAAGCTCTCCAGTGTTTTATGGCACGAGTCAGGGTGGAATGTCATAACAACGTCCAAACCATTGTGTTAAGACAGATCACTGGATACACATGGTGGACTAGATGCTTTGAAACAGGAACTCTGGGCTACAGACAGAACCACTCTTCCTGGATTTTAGATAATCGTAATTAGTTCTTAAATAAAATCAGATCATCCTGGGAATGACAAGTGACATGAACTCTTATTCAGATGAACACATTATTCAAATGTGGGTAATTGTAGGTGGTTTGAACCTTGAAACAGTGAGTAAAAAGGCCTTCTGATTCTTAGTTAGAAAGAATCACTATTGACCAAATTTCCCTAGAAAAAGAGACTGAAGCTGTTTATTAGAAAGTATTTAGAGATACAATGAAAATAATTGTTTCATGCAAATTATATAAATTTTAAGGAGGCAAAGAATACCATCATATGTGATTATTTGAAGTCTGACGTTAATGTTTCTTTTCTTTTTTCAAACTAATTTATTGAAGTAGATTCTTTTCTCATACCTCTTGATTATATTCTCCTCCTCCTTTGACTCCTCCCAGTTCCTCCCCACCTCCCCTTCTACTACATATCCATTCCCTTTCTATCATTCATTAGAGAAGAAAGGCTTCTAAGAGATAACAACCAAATATGGCAAAAAATATAATATGATGAGATGAAACAAACAATATATCAAAATTGGACATAGCAACACCATAGGAGGGAAAGAGTTCCAAGAATAGGCACAAGAGTCAGAGCCCCACTCATTTTCATAGTCAATAGTCCCAGAAAAATACTAAGCTCATGGCATATATGTATATGTGTATGTATATGTATATGTATATGTATGTGTATATGTGTATATGTATATATGTGTGTGCATATACTTGTATATATACATATATATATATGAATGAGAGGGGGCTTGTTCTGGTGTTTTCTATCCCCTCTGGCTCTTTATGCCTTCTCTTCAGTGGGATTCTCTGAGCTCTGAGGGGAGGAATTTGATGGAGACCTCTAATTCTAATTTAGACTCTCTCTCCCTATATAATGTCTGGCTGTGGGTCTCTGCATCTCTTCTCATCTCTGCCAGAGAAAGCCTCTCTGATGATGACTGGACAAGGCACTGATCTATGAGGGTAGCAGAATATCATTAAGAATCATTTCATTGATTTTTATTTTATGTATTTAATTTTTTTAGACAAGTAGTATTTGGTTTTATCCTAGGTCTCTGCACAATCTAATCTCTGGCTCTTGGTTACCCAAGCAGTGTCAAATGTTGGTTCTTTCTTGTGGATTGGACCTTGGGTCAAATTGGACATTGGCTGGCTACTCTTACAAATTCTATGCAAATTTTCTACACTGGCATTGTGTGTTTTTTTATCATATACAACATGATGTTTTGGAGTAAGTTGTAAATTGTAGAATGTTACCTCTAGTGACTTAACAAACACATATTCTAATATTGCTATAATTTATATTGTGGAATAGGGTACCTATTGTCATAATTCTTGTTCAACACAGTATTGGAGATACCAACCAGAATAATTAGGGTAAGAGAAAAAAGTCATATACATAAAAGTCATATACATATAATACTGGAAAAGAAGAAGTCAAATTTTTCTTGTTTGAAGATGACACCACCCACCATTTTTGGTAGAAAACTCTAATGGCAAAAACAATCCCCAACCCAAACCTGTTAATACTAAGTGAATTCAGCATACAAAAAAAATCATCATTTCTGTACAGCTAGAACATGTCTTCAGCAATCTTTTTTTCTTCCATTGTTCTTTTTTTTAAGTATATAAAAAAATAAAGATCACAATTTCTTTGAATCCATTCATTATTAAGATCTATGTGGTCTGGACTGGTTTTGGTGACCGGTAGAGGAAGTAAATCATTTGGGCTTCAAATTCTTATCAACATAACTGTATTTAGCCATCACCATGCTGTGTGTGCCATCACTCATGCTAGTTACGCTTCTTGAGCACAGGCAGATGTCAGAATCCTGTGCACATCTACATGGTTTCTACTGCCTATACTTAGAGATCTGGACAGTTCACAAGCCAACCAAGAGAGATGATCATACCTCGCCTCACATTTGAGGTGAAGAAGAAGATGTCCATAGGTTGTGGCTTCCTGGGGTTTGCTTCTGTCATAAATGACAGAACTGTGGTTTCACCCCACAGCTACTCTCCCAAGTGCCATTAGCTTCACTTCAGTATAACCACCATATACATTTAAAACACATGCTTTATTAATGTGTTATTTGTCTAATCTTACATTTGATCTCCAACTGGGTCACCAAATGTCATGTATAAAGCTCTTCTTTCTGAACCTGGATTGCTGGGAGAGTTCCCATCCATGTAGACTGGTACAGAGGCAGGAAATACTAGCATCTTTGATTACTTGTCATTCACCTCAATGCTTTCATCTTGAGGGGAGATCTCAGTTATTTTGTGGTTGATGACATCTTCTGGAGAATTAATGGTGGAAACGTTTTCTTTTTCTCCTCACAGAATCATGTCAATCCTGCCATGGACTTCACGCAGACCCCTCCTGGGATGCTGGCTCTAGACAACATGCTGTATTTCGCTAAGCACCACCAGGATGCATACATCCGGGTAAGCATGCTGGCTTCTCTCAGATACCGACTGTCAGTGTCCTATGGAATTCTGTTTTCCAACCTACGCACAGAAGAAGATTGCTATTAGATGAGTCACCCCAGTGTTTTCCTTTTATCAGTGGTAAACTAAAGATATGAAATTGATCAAGGGGCTAAAACAAGAATGCCTCCTTTTTTACATTTTTTTACACATATTTAAACAAAATATTACTGGAAAATGTTTGCTATAGTTTCATATTGATGTATGAGGAAAAACTCTTAAGTAGTAAAGAAACAGAAATAAACTACAAACCCAAATCCTGTAAAACCTCAAAACCTGCAAGACTCCCTTTAGAATTCTTCTGGGGTTGGAAAGAGGCCCAGGTTCCTTACTGCTCCAATGCTTCATTTCAGTCTAGTGTTTAGAGACACAATAAAATAATCACAAATACAGAGAAAAACAGGAGATTTGTGGAGTGAGATCTTTCTACATTTCATAACATTAGGTTGTTAGAGGTGGCAGAAGGAAGTGGAGACCTCTGTGCTTCTAGCAGATGCCACCTGCTGCCTGGGCAGTGCCCTGCAGAAAAGAGAGTTGGTGCCATAAGAACTGATCTGGGTTGCACATCAGAAGCCCTGTGATGACACCATGTCCTTGTCTCTAGGGAGGAGAGCTCAAATGTCGTTAGGATCCAATGGATGCAAGATTGAAATCAAGGAGGGATTTGAATTGAGTGGGAGTTAGAGTGTAGTTACATCGATGACTAGTCCTAAGGTTAGAAAGCATTTAAAGAACAAATTGCTCAAAGTAAGAAGAGTTGTGCTGAGCTGAAAATGGAGCATATGTACTGGGACATTTGTTCCTGGACCCTAATTAGCATTGGTGACCTGAAGATGTGACCGGGCACTGTTAGTAGATACTGATTTCAATGTGGATGATTCCATTGTCCGGGCTAACGCGTCTTCTGTTAAACAAGAGAGACTTGGGGGCTCTCATCCATGCTGGTGCTTCCTTGGTGAATCTTTGGAAATGGACATTGCTATGCCCACAAGAGGATCTTGGGTATATTTGGGTAGTCTGCAGTGAGAAATTGTACCATCAAGTGGTGACTCCTTTGTACAAAGTGTTGGACTCCATATTTTCGGTAGGCCTCATACTTTACACGTATGGAATTTTCTATGTATGCACTTTGAGAAGTTTTGAACTATTATCTGTAATTTGAGCGTAAAAGGATTTTACAGTCATTTCTTTGAAAGGTGTGCAGCCTTGTGCTTAGTCAGAAGTGTAGTCTGTCTTAAGATAATTGTTTTTCAATAAAAGTTTGATCTGAAGCCCAGGCATAGTGACTATATGCCTTTAATCCCAGTATTTGGGAGGCAGGGGTAGGCTGATCTCTGAGTTTGAGGTTAACTGCACTGTCTCAAAAACAAAAAACAACAAGAAATCAACAAATAAAAGTAAGCCCTGTAAAACCCTTTAATTTCACACACACACACACACACACACACACACACACACACACACACACACACACTCTGAACTAGCATTTCTGTGCATGTAATCTGTTTTCATCACAGGAAAACTAGTATTCAGGAAGATCATACAGTACCTAACCTTGGATAATTGACTGTGAAAAGCAGAAGCCGAGTGGAAATTGAATTTCCCATCAGCTGGGTGATGGTTGCAGATAAATGCTCTAAGATTAGAGCTTGTGATGCCAAATGTATTGTTAATCGCATAAGAAGCATATGTCTTATGAAAAGTAATTTAATGTTTTAAGCTTGATTTCTCAGTGCATTTACTAAACTGTGACAAGTGAAATTAATACCATGGCAACCTGGAAGAACCTTGTATTTAACAGAGATGAAGAAAACCTCGGTTCAAAGCAAGGCTGGTCCTTTTTGTTCTCCCGCACTTTTCTTTGGGTTGCAATGCATGCGGCTCACATATTGTTACATTTTCTCCCAAGAGTCTCTTCTACCATGTTTTCTAGGTTCCATGTGACTTTGGGGCATTGAATACTAGATGCATGGCCAAAGCTACCTATGTAAATGCCACTTACCTGTATAAAATCTGAGATTTTGTGCCTGCAGGATTCTGGTGACTGTGAAGGTAGACACGGGTAGTAAAGCTCATGTGCTCTACAGTACTGAGCGACACCAGTCAGCTGGTTTCGTTTGGTCTGTGACATGGGGGGTCCCTTCCAAAACATTAAAAGGAATTTATTTTTAAATAATCTTTTTGAATTCCTTAAGAAGCCCCTACATTGTATCTTGATCGTATTCACTCATTCTTACAGCTCCTTCGTCCACGTCCTTATCCACTCAACCTCTTGTTCTCACTCCCTCCTCCAGTCCAGCTGCTGCTGGCCAAGTCCTCTTGGGAGTAAGGTCAGCCTGGGAGTTTGAGATGTACCTAGTAGATATGTGTGGTGCACACACACACACACACACACACACACACACACACACACACTTTCCTTTGCTCTTGACACTGCTCTCTCTTCATGCTTACTTGATCACTTTGTTTTCAGGTGCTGTCTTGTCCACTATTCTGTCCCTGCCTTTGTCTTAGCAACCTTGGGCACGTATGCTTGTGCCTATCAGTTTGCAGACCTTCCTCACCTTTGACCTTCTGTTGACCCTTGGCATTAGTTCTTGCTCTGAAGCTGGTCTGCTTCTTAGGATTGTTGCTGAGCCTCTATGAGTATTTCTTTTCCTCTCTCTGCCTGTGAAATGAACATGACATACAAGCTTCTTACTGCTAACCTTTGCAGACTTCATCTGTTTTCTGAATAACTATCGATGCCCACATGGGCCAAGCGTTGACCACTCCTCAGGAAACAGGTTGTTCTTGGGTGCTGACATTGAAGAATTTCCTGTCTAGGATCGATGGGAGAGGAGCACATGGTGTGGAGATTAAGAGACTGTGCCAGGTAATTTCTAAGTCACTTGGAATGTACTTTAATATGACAGGTCCCCAACACAGATGTGGGGTTCAGATGAGGAGAACTTCCTGGAAGAAGTGGTCTGCCTTAGAGTTCTATTGCTGTGAAGAGATACCGTGACTAAGGCATTCAATTGGGGTGCTTGCTTACAGTCTCAGAGGGTTGGTCCATGATCATCATGGTGGGAAGCAGACAGACAGTGCAGAAACAGTAGCTGAGAACTTTACATCCTAATCCGCATGTAGGAGGGAGGGAGGGAGGGAGGGAGGGAGGGAGAGAGAGAGAGAGAGAGAGACAGAGAGAGAGAGAGACAGAGAGAGAGACAGAGAGAGAGACAGAGAGAGAGACAGAGAGAGAGAGACAGAGAGAGAGAGACAGAGAGAGAGACAGAGAGAGACAGAGAGACTGGCCCTGGTGTATGTTTTTGAAACCTCAAAGACTATTCTCAGGGACAAACCTTCTCCAACAAGGCCACATCTCCTAGTCCTTCCTAAATAATTCTACTAACTTGGAACCAAACATTGAAATATATGAGCCTATAGGGGCCATTCTTATTCAAACCACTGTATGTTATTAACCAGGTATTTTAGTTACTTTACATGTTTCAGTGATAAATACCTTGAAAATGGCACTTAGATTGAGGAAGAGTTAGTTTATTTCAGTTTACAATCCCATTAAATACAATCTATTATGAAAAGGAAGTCATGATGGCAGGAACCTGAAGCAGCAGGTTACATTGCTGTAGCCAGGAAATAGGCAGTACATGTTGGTAATCAGCTAGCTTCTTCCATTTTAGCCAGTGTACGATCCAAGCCTAGGGAATGGTGCTGCCCACTTTTCTGGTATGTATCCCTTCTCAGTTATCATAATCAAGATAAACCCTCCCAAACATGCTGTTGTAATTGAACATTTTGTCAAGTTGAGAGTATTCACCCTCATAACCGGTGAAGGGAAGAGCAAGGTGATCACGTCAAGTCTAGGGGAAAATGAGTGTGGGCTGTGATGGTGTGTTTTGTTTTGGGGAGCCAGCAAACTCTAATATGGGAATAGCAGAGTGGGGACAGGTCATCAAGACATTTAAAACTACATTAAGGTGCTTTTTTGAACCCAAACATCATTTTGTAGTAGATATAACAATTTCCAAACAATAAACCTACCATTTTCCTAAGTGACTTAAGCAAAGATAATTTTAGAAAAAAGCACTCTTTTGCTAGAAAAGCAACATGAGAAATATAGATTGGAGGCCAGTCAAGAAAGCAAGGCTGGGCGGGAGGAGATAAGGCTATAGCTGTACTGTGGAAAGAGCGCATAGGAATTTGAGAAATTGTAGGGAATTGATGTTAACTTCACCAAGAGTTGGGGTGTGGCAATGGGGAGAAGCAATTCAGCTGGACTTAAATAAATTTGGCTATCCAAGGAAGAGAGGGACTTCTGACTTGAGAGCCCCAGCGAGTCTCTTTGGTCGTTTGGAACCATGCCCCATTCCTTTTCCAATCTGTGTCTTTGTGCCATCTGCCTGAGTCTCTATGAAACATGAGCTTGAGGAGCACAGCTGACACCACAGGGCGTGGTCTTCTTTGTGTTCCATCTCTCAAAGATCTGTACCCTCCCCAGCCTGGGTATCTGTATGGCCCCTCAGCTCCCCTCTGCCATCTCTGTGGCTTTCTCTCTCACTACCCATTCCTTTTTCTCTGTCATGTACACTCCAACCAAACCCTTTGTCCCAACAAAATAATGGCAGGCCGCACGTTAGCCAGGCAGATCCCCACCTGAGGATTTGTGACTCCCTTATGTTTGAATGTTTTATGCCATCTGCCTGATGGACAGCTCTCAAGGCAAAGCTCCTATTTAAAAACAAAATCTCCTTTCCCTCTCCCCGGAGGATATTATTGACCCAGTACGTTGTACACTCAAATCAATTGCTTTAAATGTATTTACCCGTGTATTGTCTCCTGTGCGTTAATAAACTGTGTGAGTAGTCACCAGAGTTTGCTCAGGTTCCCAACTCTTAGTCCAGTGTCTAGTGCCTAATAATTTCTAATAATTTCTTATTAATTAAGCAAATAAGAAAATAGTTGGCTAATATGAAATGGATTCCCAGTTTGTTTGTTTTTATATGCTTTTTTGTTTTTGTCCTATTGTTTGATTTTTGTTTTTTGACAGATAGTGAGAGAAGAACATGAAGTTGAGTGGGTAGGGAAATGGGAAGTATCTGGGAGGAGTTGGGGAAGGGAAATAATATGATATATATATATATTTTTTTTTTTTTTGAGACAGGGCCTCTTTATGTAGCCTTGACTGTTGTAGAACTTGCTCGGTAGACCAGGCTGGCCTCCAACTCACAGAGATCTACATGCCTCTACCTTCAGAGTGCTGGAATCAAAGGCATGCATCACCACTGCCTGGCTCTGAATTTCTTTTTTTTTGAGGCAAAAAAGAACAGAATTTTCTCAGCTTTATTTTTTTCTCCTCAATAGAAATTCGTGGCCTTCATGCTTACAACACGTCTAAGCATGTTGCTTGCCACATGGATGTCTTGATGGGTGGCTGTGTTTTGTATGTAATACTTAGAATGCAGTAATTGTTGTAGTGAAACCCATGGATGTAGTTGAATTACCCCACAGCTGGATAGGCACAGAACCCAAGGAGGAACCGCACGGCATGCACAGCGAAATCACCGTGCGATTTCAGATATGAATCTTTCACCATGTTATCAAATATTTAGCTAACACCAAATGATTTTACTTCCAGGACTAAGAGAGCCTGGTAACGGTGTCAGAGCAGATCATTCTTAATTGATCTTAATTAACTAGTAACATGAATGAAAAGTAATAGCAATCCAGATATTCAGAACCTACTGTGAGTCATCAGACTGACCCTTAAGAAAACCAGCTAAGCTTAAATATGCAACAATAAAAATCAAATGCATGCAAATGAGATTCTTATATGGTTGGTTGTATATTGACAGAGAATACAAAAGATAATGGGGAGAAAGTCTATGTATGTCTTTAGGTGCTTAAAGGAAAAGTTGAAAATTCCCTTAAGAGTTATAATCACTCATTCACTAACTCGTTCAAAAATACTATCAAATGCTTAGCAGACATGGTACTTACCATGCACAGTGGATGTGGTAGTAAGAGAAAAAGTGAAAATTTGGCTCTTGTATAGAATGACTAATTACACACACACACACACACACACACACAAGTAAGCAGTCATAGTAATTGCTTTCTATTTGTGAAATTCCTTGTTTCCTTTGGGAGTTTTAGATATTCACGTTATAGGGAAACTAGTAACTCATAAAAACTCTGATAACATGAAGTTTTTCACAACTTTATGAAGTTTATATTGTTTGGCTATATCAGAATCGCTCAGGACTTACTTCCTCCTGTGAACTGACTTTAAACAACAGCCTGGCTTCCTAAAGAAACCTGGTGGTAGTTGGTCAGTATGGAATAGAGCAGATCTGACCCTTGGCTCAGTTGCAGTCCATGTGGGGCTATGTCATAAATAAAGGTTTTCCTAATGAAGCTGCTACCTCATTGATATATAGACTCTTACCCACAAAGCTGTTACTCAACAGAATTTATAAGATCTGGAGTCCAGGAACAAAATAAAAGGTTAGTCCTGGCAACAGTTTGTTCTTTATATAACCTGCAATCCTTTTTTATTGAGGTATAATTTGCATGACTGATATACACAATTTGGTGAGGTACCCTGCAATTCCTGTGTAATTCTTGCTTCATGATCCCTTCTAATTTGTGACTAGCATTTTAGCCGTTGTAATATCATGGGCTACTGTGTGACTGTAGTAGAAGATAACGGATTTCCTGATGTGAGAAAAAAAAAGAGATGCTTTTTAGAAATATGATTAATTACAATAGTTTTACACAATTGCAGGCCAAGAAATATGTGTTTCTAATATTATACCAAATCAGAGCAAAGTATATTGATAGTGTGAGAGAAGATGAATATCTCCACCTAAGATTGGGTTTCTCCAGGTCCTTTTCTTTAGAGCCATTTTTTTTCTAGAGATGAAAAATGTAAAGTCTACCTATACTATTTAATAATCGCTAAGTGGGTTGTCCTATATACCTACCAAACAGTGCTTTTCAAACCTCTTGGCCGAGCTAGGATCAGTGGCAAATCTCTGCTCTCTTTGCACTTGTGACACTGACACAGTCTGTCGTTCAAGGCTGGTCTCAGCTATGTGACACTGTCTCAGAATCATAAATGAAATAAGTAAGGGAGAGAAGAAGAAACAAAAAAGAGCAATGGGAGAGACTAGTTAGATCTGGATCTGGGGCTGCTGAGACAGGATCCTGAGGGAGTGCTCCTGGATGCCCTAGTATGAGAAGTGTCACCTCTGAGACTCTACAATGCATCGTGATCCTCTCCTCAGTGCAGGAAGATGGGCTGACTCTGTGCCTTGTCTTCCTTCTGCGCGTCCCTCTGCTGTGTCAGTAGCGGTTCACCTCAATTTAGCAGGGGAGGCTCACGTCAAATTTCCTCCTGGCACTGTCAGAGAGCACCAGCAGTTACAACAGTGAACTCTTACCTTATACCTGAGCTTGCTGGGAGGTAACAGCAAGGTCTCTGCTAATTGCTCACAACACTGTTCTGCAATTGGTACTTTCAGTACTTATGCTTCAGGGAACTGACACTCAAGGAGGGTAGGGTGCCTGCCCTAGGTCACAGAGCTAAAGGTGTACCAGCAATAAACTTGAAACATTTATGCTTTTTAATATATTATTATTAAAATATAACTTAACTGCCCCTTTCCCCTTCCGGTCCCTTTCATAGCCCCCTACTCTCAAATTAATAGCCTCTTTTCTTTTATTACATATTGTGTGTGTTTGTGTGTGTGTGTGTGTGTGTGTGTGTGTGTGTGTAACATAAAATGTAGCTCAGGAGATAGTCTCTCAGAAATGGCTGCATAGCAAAACCAGAATAATGACTAGGCTAATATGGAAAGGCGTAGATCTCTCAGGGCTTCCTCCCTAGAGAAGGAGACTGTTTCACAGCAGGCATCCTGATAATCTGGCTCTTAAAATCTTTCTGCCTTCTCTCCTGGAATGTTCCCTGAGCTACAGATGCTGGGGCTGTGATGTAGATTATCTGCTATGGCTGCGATCGATCCCCATGACCCATTCATCTCTGCATTTAGTTGAGATTTTCTGTGAAGGTTTTTGTGTGCTATAAAGTGGGGCTTCTTTGATGAGGTGTGCTAGCTACATTTTCCTCTGAGTATAAAAATAAGATTTAAAATTAGCTAGAGATTGAGTTGGTCTAGGGAGGTTTCAGTAGTAGATTCTTTTCTGAGGTTCATTACCTCACCAGCCCAGAGAATCTGGCTAAGTTTCCATTACCAACCATGACTTTCCTCCTTTTGAGTGAGCCCGGAGTACAATGAGACAGCTACTGGTTGCCACTAACTTGTGGGTACACTTCTTGCACCCCACCTTGCTGTGCTCTCATTGTTGTGGTTCATAGGTATTGCATCTGGTTGGGATTATCTAATTTCTTTTCTCTCTCCCCAAGCTGGACTGCAAGAAAGAGGCTTTCAGGTCAAATCCAAGAGGAGTCATCTAAAAATGTAGTCTTCATTTTTCCTTAAAGCTGAATGGTATTCTGTTGTGTGTATGTATCACATCTTCATTATCCATTCATCTGTTAAAGGACATTGGGTTGTCTTCCTTTCCTGGCTGTTTTGAATAATGAACACAGCCATGTGAACCATCTGAGGAGTGGGCTGTTGAGTCCTTTGGGGTGGTCTAGCTGGGTC
Source organism: Tokudaia tokunoshimensis (assembly GCA_036184795.1). Lineage (NCBI taxonomy): Eukaryota > Metazoa > Chordata > Mammalia > Rodentia > Muridae > Tokudaia > Tokudaia tokunoshimensis. Next base: position 43,626,282 of record BTHU01000022.1, on the reverse strand, counting down.
TTATGCTACATTTAACTTTAGTTTTCTGAGGACTCTCCTATTGATTTCCTGAGTGCATAATCTGGATTATCCAGAGTATCTGCACTGATCATATCTGGTTAACCTTGGTATTTTTAGGGGCCAGAAGATTTATGTGGAAGTTTCAGCCATACTTCAGAAGATCCCTACAGTCATTTTTTTTTTTTTGCCCCACAAACTCAATATTTTCTGAGGAAAGGGGATTTGATTTGCCTGGGAGCAGTTTATCCTCCTGTTAAGCAGTCACCTGTATGTACTCTCTTCTGTTTAGCTTCACTTTGCTTTCTATGTCTGCATGGTACTTGATCACATTGGCGGTCATTGTTAAGAATCATCTCCAGCTGACTGAACTGCTCAGCCCATTGCTGGTACCTGGGAGGTCTTCATATGGCTGTACCTGGCTGTGCCCTTTGCCACCACTCAGGTGGGGCTGAGTAGGTTCTCAATCTCCCTTATGCTTGCTCTTTCCCATCCTTGTCGAATCCAGAGACCAGCACTTTATCTTGTCCTCGATATTTACTCTTTTTTTTCCCTGAAAAATAAAGGACTTACTTTTAAGAGGAGGAAAGGAGAGGGTTCTGCTTTGGAGTTTCTCCTGCCGTAAATTTAAGAGGAAAGAAATAACACCATGCGTACTGGTAAACTCTCTGGCGTGAGTTCTGGGAGCTGCATGCACCGGCAATCCCCTGGTGGCTCTAAGAAACAGAAAACTCTAGTTGCTCTCCACCCGCTCACACTGGGCAGACGCAGGCTCTACCAGAGCATGTGTACCAAGGCGGGTGCTGGCGGAGGCAATGCTGACTCTTCAAAGTAAACTAAGGAACTTTTCACATTTCAGAGGGGGAAATTGGCAGTTTTCCAAGTGGCATAATTACAGGACAGTGTGTAATGTGTAATTAAACTTAACTATGAAGCAAACGATTGGAATACAGCTTGCTGGAACATCATTTTTTTTGTTCCCATGGCACTGACAGATCTTCCCCTCCCCTTGTCCCCGAAGCAGCTTCAGCAGCAATTGCTCCTAATTTTTTTTTAAAATAAAATTATATGTTGCCAGTTAAACACACAGTTTCATGTAAAGGAACCTTTTTTTTACTTGAGTGACATTTTCCTTCTAGGTGATGCGGAGTAAAGATTCAGCTTAGAATAGCAAGGACCCCGCAGCACAGCCTTGCAGGGACTTTAAAAAAATGATTCTTTGTCTAATAATTCATGTAAATACTTTTTATTCCTGCCTCTTAGGCTCTTATTTTCATTCTTTCTCTAACCAAGGGCCGTGGCTCGGAGGCTTGTTTTTATGTATAGCTTTTTTTTTCAAGCTTTAAAAATAGCAGCATTAATTTTGTTGATTGTGAATATGCAAGCTGTTCCTGCCAAACAATCGGGACCCCTTGAGAGTGAGAATGCATGTGATTAGATTTACTAATTGGGCTGGAAAGCACAAATTCTGACTTGCAAAGCCAGAGATTTGAATGGAATTCTTCAGTCCTTAGGATGAGATCATTGTTAAACATGGGCCTGGCTTATTTCAGAGGACTGGTCCTTTGGGGAGGGAGGTCAGACACACCGGGATATGCTGCTGTGTTATAGACTGCCTGTAAGCCACCTGTCACCTGCTGTTCCACCTGCCTTCCTGTGCCCTCCTCTCAGTGTCTGAAATCTCAGTAGTTCTGTCTTAACATGGGTACTGCCTGCTTTGGTCTTTCTTGGTTATAGGCCAAGCTTGGATAGAGGTTCAATGTTTTCCACTAGGTTTTATTCAGTCTTCTTGTTAACTTTAAAACACTGGGAAGGGCTGGCATGATGCTTACATATGACTACCATGTGGGAGGCCCTGAGTTAAACCTACAACAACAAACAGAAGCAATGGACATTAAATTGTTGATGTGTTCATTGAAATAAACATCTCACCCTATGATGAACTCTATGGTTGGCACATTACAAACACAGGTCCACTGTGAATTATAAGCTACAGAAGGCTTATGTGTGGCTGCCATCCTCATGGCCCTGTTGGCATTAGCTACTGGTTTCCAGGCACTTCCTTGGTTTTTCTGCCTCAAGCCCAGTCCAGTTTTTCTTCTATGTTTTCTTATTTGGTGATTTGACTAAATGTTTGCTGGTTCTCTGCCTTATGACAAGACCTGCTTCTCTTTGCTAAAATCATGAAGCTTGTTCCTTCAAAATACTGTCTGTATACCTGGCCTGGGAGCTTCCAGCTTCTTCCTCCTGCACAGAACCCATTGCTACCCTGTATTGTAGTTGCAGTGCGGGTGCTCAGAAAGTAACAGGGGGAGGGAAAGGACTTATAGAGAGATAGAAATGACTTTTCTTGTTTTTTTTTCATGACTTTTTTTGTTTTTTCTCACTGATGGCCTTTGCTTTGAGGGCAGTTTCAGGCCTAGAGAAGAATTACTATCCTGTTGCCTTGCTTAGCATTGCAAGGAGTTTTACATTGAGAAATTATGTCATCTGTGAATAAATAAAGCAGAAATGTTTGTTCCTTTCTAATCTGTAGCAATTTTCTTTTTATTATCTTATTTCATTCCTAAGACTACCAGTAAATACTAAATAGGAGTGGTGGGGGGGATATCATTGCATCTAATTTTAAGGAGAAAGTGATGGTGATGGGTGTGTCTCACATTTAAGTATGTTATCTGCTGTTATTTTCTTTCAGATGTTCTTTACCAGATTGATAGGATTTCCTTCCATTTTTAATTTTAAGAGTGTTTTGGCATGAACGGGTACTGCCTAATGTTCAATATTTTTATCTTTAATTTATTGGTATTAATATATCTTTAACTTGTTAATACTGTGTGTTATATCAATTGTTCCTCAATTTATTGTGATGTGTAATTCTTTTTATTCACAGATTCTACTTAATATTTTGTAGATACTTTATTAATAGCCTGGCATTGTACTATACATTGCATAATATGCACTTTGCATACAATTGACATGACCACAAAAATCAGGAGTGGTGGGCTTTTCCTTCTTCATGTTATTTGGTTGTAACCACCCACTTCTTCCCCACTGCCACTCTGTCCTTTACCGTTGCAATCACCAGCATGTTCCCCATTTCTCTGATTTTGTCATTTTTAAAGAATGCCATGAAGATAAGAGTCATGAACTCCACCATGGGCACAGTTCTCTAAAGAGTTCAGATTATCTGTATTGTATCAAGGATGTTTGTTTCCTTCTGTTCCTTTGAAGTAATGTTCAGTGGGTCTGTATGACAGAGTTTGGTTTACTCTTTTCGCTCATTGACAAACATGACTCATTCATAGTTCTCTGTGATAGATGTTCATGGAGAAAATTTGCATCTATGCTAAAAGAATTGTTGGTCTGATATCCTCCGTTGTTAGACCTTCGGTTTTGGTGTTAGGGTAGTCTGGCCTCTTGGTAGAGTTTAGGAAGGGGTCCTTTGCTTCTGTCCTCTGGAATAAATTGTAGGGAATCAGTTCATATCATTCCCTACCTATTGGATAAAACTCACCAATGACATTACCTGTACCTGATCCTTTCTGGTTAGGCAGGCTATTAATTATTGATTCAATTCCTTTAATAGACCTGGAAGTACTCAAATGATCTGTTTTGCTACATTGTGCCATTGAGTGAATTAGTCCTGTCCTGTAAATCTTCAACTATGTGAGCATAGAGATTGTGTTATCAGGTCCGGGGATTCCCTAGTACTGCTTTTTCTAAGTGAAACAATGATTTGTTTTGTCTCTATTTCCTTAGGCTAGTTAGTATGTGATAATTGTTTTGGGTTGTAACAAAGAGTCAGCTTTCAATTTCCTTGGTATTTCTCTACTGTGTCTTTTCAATTTCACAGATTTCTACTCCAGCTTTTATTCCTTTCTTTTGCTTTCTTTGGGTTTTAATTTTTCTTCATTTTTTCCCCTAAGGTGTAAGTTTAGAAGTTGTTATTCCTCCTGCAGAATTTTGGCTTAGCTAAACCTCTTTGGGACTTGTCTCATGGGATTGAATATACTTTGCTTTACAGTCATCTTCCCAGTGACTTGAATATGTTTATGTCTCAAGGTTACTCTCATTGCAGTAAGGACTGTTATCTGAATGTCCATCAGCAAGGCCTGTTGCCTTTACCCTCAGAAAATGTTCACAGCCTACTTTTGCACACTCACCCCTCCCACCCATTGCTGAAATAATGTATTACATCATCTCTCTTTCCTGCAGTCTTATAATAACTCACTAGTTAGATCTACCTGCGTTCAGCTTTCCTCCTCTTGTCTGTTCTCAATATGTTAACCACACTGTTAAGACAGTGAGATCCTTGCAAGGCTGGCCAAAGCCTGTTCCTACCACACTGACAACCCTTGTAGCTCCCATCTAATGCAAAATACAATCTAGAGCATCTACCGTAGCTCATCTACATCTGTTGTGTGCTTTTCCTAGGGAATAACACATATGTCCACTCACCCAAGATATGTAACAGACAATAGCATAGATTCTACTAATGTTGGATGTGCTGAATGAGTGAGCTTGGTGTTATTTACAGGAGTAGGGATGATGGGCAATCTACAAGAATGTGGATGACTCAAAAGTAACTGCATCACTTAAAAGCTCCTCCCAGCATGGTTCATGACCCATGGAAGCTGCTACGCTGGACCTAGCTATGGGCAGCTAGACGGTTTCAACTTCCCCAGACTGGTCAGATTTGGTTACTCCTGAGTCTTCTTCCCTCCTCCCTTCAAGAGTGAACTGTTTGGATTCTGAGAAATTTGCTACATAATTACATCCTGTGGCTCTGCCTTCTCTACTTCTGTCCCACTCAACTCCAGCCACTGATACACTGTGCTAGTCATTTGGGGCTCACACAACTAAATAATCACAGGGTGGGTGACTTACACAACAGACTTTTGTTTCTTCACAGTTAGGAAGGTTGGAGGTGTAGAATCAAGGTGTCAGCAGGGTTAGTTTTCCTTGAGTCCCTTCTCCTCACTAGTGTATAGATAGTTGTCCTGTTGTGCCTTGTTGTCTTGTTAACACTTTGCATAGTCATCCCTCAGGGAAGGTACATCCCAGCATCATAACTGTGAGAACAAGAGGACTAACATCTCACCCTGATGCTCTCATCCCCACTCTCCCCAGTTGCTTGTTTGCTGGTCTCCAAACATAGTCACTGCTGAGACAGAATGCTAGAGCTTTTAGATATGAATGGAGAGGCACAGTTCTTTCTATAGAATCCTTGCTGACCTTGAGTATTCCATGGACTGGGCCCTGTGGGAGTTCTTCGGTCTTGTCCATCTGTCTCCTGCTTAGACAAGTAGCATACTCGCCTATCTTCTCTGCTTTTAAAGAATCCCATAGACATTCCATTCTGTCCATTCCTTCTCCTTTGCTTTTCTACATCACCCCCAATGCACACATCCATTCTTGGTATTGATTGCTCCTCTCATTTCCTGGTAGCCCTCATGAACCTGGAAGGCCCCTCTGGCTGCAAACATCTCAGCTGCTACTGTCACAATTACAGCCTAGAGGAGTGAACTTGGCACTTATTTTCAAATGAGCACCTGAACCAAATCAGAAGCAGGGCCCTCCCAAAAAATTCTGGTGTCATACCTACCCCCAGGAAGGAAAAGATGAAAATGGGTTTCTATCTGGATACCCTCCTGGGCTGCAGCTGCCCTAGCCTGTGTCTGTCTTAGCACGGGAACAAAAGAAAGAGCTCTACTGGTTTGCTGCAAGATGGTCTTGCCCCAGATCTGTTGGCACTCATACTTGGGTAACTCACTGCTGACTTTCAATTTTTAATTGTATTCATGTGACCATGTAATACCGGGCAAGGCAGTGTCAGCAACGTGCCTGCCAAATTCGAAGTCACTCTGTTATTGGTGTTATAAAATGTAGGAGGTAATGTTTCCTCAAATCCCATTATATTAGTTAAAAATAGCTCCCCTAACTTAGAAACTGTGAGATAGACCTACTATACCCAGGATGTGTGACATTGTCAGGTAATCTTATTTTTACATTGACATTAATTTTTTTTATCAGATTTTTGTCTTGCATTGATACAAACTCAAGATTCCAAAATTTAGAAAATCATGGGCAGTATTTTCATATATTTTAAAAACATATTCAAACAAATTTAGTCGCAGATGTAATGGTACTAGTAACTAAATTTAGTTTAGCTATTTTATCATTTACTCTTCTGTAGCAAGGGCCCTTAAAACCCAAGGTTCTGGTGTTTGCCACTTATGCCTATATTAGTCAGGATTCTCTAGAAGGAGACCCAATAGAATCGACACGTAGAACAAGGGGATTGTTCGATGGGCTTACACAGTGCTGTCTGGGTAGTCAGCAATGGCTCTTTTACTCTTGAGAGGACGAGAACTTGGATGTTGCTGAGTACATGAATGGATGCCTGAGCAGCCCCGAGTTGGGGCTGATGGTCAGGAGAACCCTTAGAGAGCTGCTGATCTGCAATCCAAGTTTGAAGCCCAGAGAAACTGAGCTTTGACCAGGGGAGGAATGAAGCAACAGAAGCAGCAACAAATGGAGTAGATGAACTTGCCAGTGAGGCACAAAAGCAAAAAAGGGCAAAAATCAATTGTATCCCTTGGACCATTTATCTAGAACACCACTGGAGGACGCTGCCCACATTTAGGATAGGTATTTCCACTTGAGCTAACTTAGGAAAAGCCTTCACAGTTGTGCCCAGTGGATTAGTTGATTCTGGTCAAGCAGAGCAGCATGATTAACCCTCACAGCATCTGTCTGAAAATTTGCTATTACCAACCACAAGAAAGTGGCCTGCCTGCTCTTTTAGTTTTTGAATGGTGATGCTCCTTACCACAGGACCTTGTGCATGCAGGAAAAAAGGAATATGCCTTGATGAGCAGGTCAGGCCATCACGTGTCTGAGGTTTGAGTGGCAAGGCATTAAATGATATGTAACTGCTGTGGAAGAGTGCTATTATTAGGCTCTGGTGAGGTATGCCTGTGAGGAATGTTGCCAGGAGCAGGTCCTGCCCACAAGCCTGTTGGAAACACCAAATCCCATATCCAGTGCTGCAGAAATAGTTACACAACGGACACTGTGGCCTTCAGTTTCTTCTTCCTCCTTCTCCTCTTCCTCTTCCTCCTCATCCTTCTCTTCCTCCTCAGTGTGGGATAAGTCTTTAAAGAAACCTTAAGTGAAAAAAGAAAAGAAAAGACATTGATAAATGAATCTGAGATACCTGCTTTCCATAATATCTCAGTACCTGCACTTCTGGGGAACCAAAAGCAGACCATTTCTCTTTGATTCCAGGATGTGCCGATTGAAGATACTGGGTTCTTTCCTGAGGGCATTTGAAGTGGCTCAAATTGCTTCCTGGAAAAGGCACAGATATCCATTGCTTTGGCCTGCAGCACTTTTCTTCCTTTCCACATTTGGTAGTCAGAAATTCTTAGAGAGGAATTAAGAAAAATCTCCCTGCTCACCCAGATCTTTTGGGATTTCTTGAGTACCTCCACTCTTCACCCAGAAGGGTAGTCTTCAGGCAAGGAAAATAGGGTGGGTGCAGGGTGAGTTCTAGGTAGTATAGGGGCCATGGTACCTAAGTGGTCTCCAGTGAGTGAGAAAGGGCAGAAAAGCTCATGGGGCCTCTATTTTGTACTTTCTTCACTGCCTGGTGGGGATCAATGTCCAAGCATCCCTTCACAGATTGTGATTCCCCCAATCTCACCGTGATTTCCAAGGTATCCTTCGTGTGGGTTGGGTGCTGATGTGGAAGCAGTAGGTGGGAGGTGCTGGTTTTACCTCCTTTGTTGTGGAGGCCGACTCCCATCATGGTTTGTTCTGCTTACCACTCTGCATTTATAGGAACCATTTATAGCAAACACTGACCAATTGTTTTCCAGAAACTCACAACTTTCTTCACAATACATAAAGGAGGTTGAGCACAATATCATGAACAGGACTTTGAAGTGTAGGCTTTGGCCAAGTGAGGGTCAGTGTGTGCATTTCTTCTCTTACCCAGGCACATCACCTCAGGGCACAGCAGGCAGAAGCAGTCAGCACCAATGGTGTTCAAGACTGTTTTCCTCTAGAACCTGGATCCTGCCTGTGGACATGCGCACTAATGAGTGAGCACAGGGCCTGGAGGCAGCCTCGTGATGAAGAGCAGAATTGGAAGTCAGACACTCCACGGAAAGGGAAAGGGAGACTGTGGAAAGCAGAGGGCAGGAAGGTGGCTTTGTCTTTCTGTAATAAAGATGCAGAGAACACATAGAAATAGCAAATTATGAGAGAGCATGTGGTAGTTGTGTGGTTGAGTTCCTTGTAAATGACTAGGCTGCTGATTCCATGCACAGCTAGCCCCACAAAGGCTAGAACCATTTTTTTCCATTGCCCACTCACTAGTATAGTAACTGTATTAGTAAATGACTACTGTATCCAGCATTCACAGATAAGATGGCCCTGTCAAGGCTGATCCCATCAGGAAAGCCAAGACACACACACACACATACACACATACACACACACACACACACACACACACACACACACACACAGGCATGCACACACATGCCTTCATCTGAACTGGAGACAAAATACTCTAGGAAAGTAAATATAAGTAATACTCTAGGAAAAGAGTGAATAATACTCTACAAAAAGAAATATAAAGATCCAAAGAGCTTTAGAGGAAGGAGTTATGGAAAGATTTATTGAGTAATTATCATATGAGTTATATCTAATAGGAAGAGTGGGGGAAGGGTGAATGTGATTTCTATAGGAAAGATCCCTATCCATCCTGGCTCCTTCCTATAGGAGTAGACCACTGTAACAGGATCCTTTCGTCAACAGAATTATCTAAGCCTAGAAATTCTTGTACAGGGTGTATTAGTCAGGGTTCTCTAGAGTCACAGAATGTATGGGTAGTCTCTATATAGTTAGGGAATTTGTCGATGACTTACAGCTTGTAGTCCAACTCCCCAACAATAGTCAGCAGTACTTGTGGATGGAAGTTCAAGGATCTAGCAGTTGCTCAGTCACACGAGGCAGCTGTGGATGGAAGTCCGAGGATCTAGCAGTTGCTCAATCACACGAGGCAGGCCAAGAAAAGCCAGAGTGAATCTTCCTTCTTCCAATGTCCTTATATAGGTCTCCAGCAGAGGGTGTGGCCCAGATTAAAGGCGTGTGCCACCATGCCTTTAATCCCAGATGACCTTGAACTCAGAGATCTCCATATATTAATCTTCTGGAATTCATACTTATTATGCTTCAAGATCTCCATGCCAAGATCCAGGTCAGAAACTTGTATCTCTGAGTCTCCAGATTAGGATTATGGGTGAGCATTCCAATTCTTGATTAGTTCATTCCAGATTTAGTCAAGTTGACAACCAGGAATATCCACTACACAGGGTAAGATGAAAAACCATATGAAAGCTTACTACTGTAGAAGCTTCTTAAAATATATACATGTGTGTATATTAAAATATATACATATATGGGAGGAACTTAAAAGGAATCCACAATGAGAGAGACATTGCTCCTAGTAGGTATTTTATGTTGCCACTTAAAAACCTCCAGGGCTGGGAATGAGTTATACCTTCTTGACTTTTTTGCCAGAATCCTCCAAACATCACAGGCTGTTGCCAAGGCTACTGTTTACTGTCCACAACCTGATGATAATGCCATGTTGCTGAAATAACACTCACTTGTGTTGTTGAACAGGAGGAGGACAAGCTTGTGCCTAATCAGAAGCTTCATTCCTACTGACTAGGATAAGATGTAACGGGACAAGAACCATTCAAAAAGCTAGATCTCGTAGAACAAAGATTTCCTTTTCACATTTTCTAAGTTCAGGTCTTTCTGGTTGGACAGCTTATAGTTGAACTTATAAACTGGGTTTTAGTCAGGAACTTATTTATTGTAGATAACCTTGTATGTGATAATCAGTAAACGTGTTCTGCTCAAAAGTGTGTTTCTGAAATGCCCAGCTTCTCTGTCCGGAAGAAAATAAATAATAGTTTCTTCCACCATCCCCATGCCCTCAGATCCACTCTCCTGAGCCAGAGTGGATTTCTGAATGTAGCCTTGATGCTGGGATTTGAGAGGGAAGCTGACTTTAGAGGCACATCTGAGTCTCTCACAAGAGCCTCATTTAGTAAAGCAAGCTCTGTCTGAACATGCTTCTGACAGTACACTAAAGGGTAGCTCGGCTTTAAGAGGTCTGTAATGTTAACAGGATGGTGACAGTATGAAATTGGACTTCAGAAACACCAGACTTACTTTTTCATCTAACAGCGACTGCAGACAGAAAAAACCTCACTCTGCCATCTTGTGCCATCTTTGCTCTCAGATGACGGCCATAAGAGACATTTGTAATCAGTCACATTGTATGAACAAGTCATAGTTCTACACTGTGACCCTGAAATCACCGATATTTTCCCAGTATGCAGAGGGTCTCAGCTGCTGCCCTTCCTCAGTCGTCACCTTTCCAGTTGTAATGTGCCTTTCTTTTACACTGTGGCTCACCGTGGCTCAGAGTGGCACAGAAATACCTTACAAGAGGTATTGGCAACCTTTCTTCTCCTTTGATACTGAACTTGGGGCTCCCCTCTGCATGCAGCTTTGCCTGCCTGCCCTCCACATCTCACATACACCTCTACTACAAAGGTGGTATTGCCTTGCCTTGGAAGCAACATAACCAACTAAGGAAGCATGTCACACATCGCTTCTCAGCCTTTTGGCTAAGATCAAGTTTAGGAAGCATGTTACAGCAAAGGCCACGAAGTAAATCTGTCCATCCTGTCTTATTCTTCTATTCTCAGAATCGGCCAGCCTCTCAACGTGCTATTTTCTCCATGCATGTCTTTTTTATTTTCTTTTTTCTTCCTTTTTTTTTTATCTAGGAAGTTGTTTGGCAATATCAGTGCATTTGTGGGTGGGTAGGAGAGAGGTTGAGAGCACTGATTGTTCTTCCAGACGTCCTGAGTTCAATTTCCAGCAATCACATGGTTGCTGACAACCATTGATTATGAGATCTGGCACCCTTTTCTGTCTTGCAGATATATATGCAGGCAGAATGCTGTGCACATAATAAACAAATAAATCCTTTTTAAATGATTTTTGTGAATGAATCAGAGAGTTGTGAATGGTGGGAAAGTGGAGGGTGTGGATCTGGGACTCTGCTGCTCTCCTGAGGGAACACTGCTTTGTATTTCAGATTGCTGTGCATGAACTTTGAGCATCAGTATCACATGGGTGTTTGGTAGGAATGCCTACCACAGGGCCTAGTGCTGAATCAAGTCCACATTTTAAAATATGGTGGGTCTGGGATAGTGAATACCTAAGAAAGAATTCAACATTCGAGAGCTGTCAAAAACAGAGGCAAGCAAGTACATGTGTCCTTCACTACCCCAAGCTCCCAATTCCCAAGCACTCTTTGGCCTTCTGTAGAACTCATCAGAACTGCTACCTACAATTGCCCATCTGGTCACTCCTGAAATTCAGGTAGCTTGTTCTAAGGAATGTTTTCCTAATCTGTGAAAGGGGATCTTATTCCAAAGACTTGTGAGGACCAAATAAACTAAACATGTGAGAGTTTGTGCATGTCAATCATTTGATTTGTAGTAACCTTTTTAAAATTTGAGATAAAATTTATATGCCATAAAATTAGGCATTTTTAAGTGAACTATTCAGGAGCATTTCACACATTTGTAAACTCACCATCATTGTTTGATTCCAAGACATTATCACTGCCTCCAAATGGACTTGAAGAGTTGCTACTGTTTCCCATGATCCCTAGTCACCACCAGTTCTCTCTAGGACTCTTCTCTCCTTAATGATATCCATATTAGTTATAGAAAAAGCAGATGGATTGTGTTTTCATAGGTTCTCTTTCCTTTGGATGTCTTTTAAAATAGGAATATTGTTAGTGAAAAAAACAAGAGGGTAGGTGTGGACCACTTTGTCTGTTTCTTACTCGTTTTTGTGGCTCAGGGTTCCAATTGCAGGCCTCATTCACACTAAGCCATACATGCATTACTAATGAGTTCAAGTCCGAGCCCCATGAGAAATAGCTTTAAGTCAAGGATTCCCAAAATATAGGATTCCCAAAACAGCAGCACTCATATCACATGGGAACATGTCAAGATTACAGGTTCCCAGGTCCACATCTGAATCAGTGAAACACAGTTCTGGAGATAGGGCTTTGAGATTGGTGTTTCCATGTGCTTGGAGAGGATTCTAGTGCACGACCAAGTAAGCAAGTAAGCAAATCACTGCTTGAAAGAAGCAAACCTGTACTGATACCTACAAGTGCTCTACAGACCTGCACCCATCCTTGGGCTCAGCAACTCGTGCAGTGGCCTAGGAGAAGTGTCAAAGCCCAGCGCTCCAGTGGACGGATAGCAGTGGCTTGGCCACTGCTGGCTTGCAGGTGCTCAAGAGGGCCAATTTCTTGACTTCCGTCATTGACATTGGGGTCAGAGGTCACACAAACACACATATCCCATTATCCCTGATGTTATTGAGCCCCTCCCTCCCTCCACCTTGTTCACTGAGGACGGCCAGCATCGAGTGCTGTGATTGCTTCATGTGTTCCACATGTCTGGGTTTTGCATTATACCAAAGTGCAGGGAGCGTTTCTTTTTAGTTGATTAATGTTCAATTCGAGGTCTATTATGAACCTCCAGGCTTTAATTACTACACTATTACCCAGTCAATTCCTTGCCATTTTATATTTATGACTTTTATTATGCCTTGGTATGTGCAACTGCCTAATTTTATTCTAAATGCATTTTACCTCATTAACTAGCTTTTATTCCATTTTTCTCATTTGTCCAGATTGTTATTTATCTCAGTACCCCGTGTGTATTTTCTGCTTTTGCTTTTCCACCAATCTGACGTCTCATGAATTCTCGTCCTCCTCTCCCAGGGTTGTAGCATTTTCTTGCCCCTAGAGCTCCCAAACGTCCTGGGTGTGCCACACTGGGGATTTTCCACCCTGGCTGTCAGTCATACTCATGCTTAACTTGCTTTTTCCTAACCTTTTGAATTTCAGCTCCTGACTTCATAGGCTGTATCCATAGGTTTTCAGCCCTGCTCAGCTGCCTGTAAATTTTAAACAAACTGCTGCTCAGGGAAGTTTTTTGTTGTTGTTGGTTTTTTTTTTTTTTGTCTTTAGGACTATATTGCTAAAATATTATTAAAATAATCTCCTAAATATTCTTCAACTAGTCCCTTTCCCCCTGAAGTGCATGAGAAAGCTTACTGTTTGCTTTCCTGACCTGCATATTTTCTGGAGTTTTATTCCAGACCAACGACATGAAATCTTACAGGCACCAAGCAGCACCCGTGTTAAACCAGACGCCCAGCAGATTTTGGCACTCACTGGTTTATGAACCACTGTTCCAAAGACATTCGAAAACATTTGAAGAGAGCCATCAAATTCAGATGCTGCTTCTTCCACCAACTCCTTACTTTGCTATAGAGCAGTTCCTAGTGGGCACAGTAGGCAGCTGTGTCTCGCTTACTGTTATCTTTTGAGGTCACTTTGCTCTTGAGCTGTAAGGATGTTTCAGAAATGCAAACCCAGAATAAGGGCTTCGGTGGTTGTTGCAGGATCACGGCATCACAACACCACTATCCCGCCTGTGGTCTTTGGGGCATAAAGATCTTTGCGTCTATTTTTATGTCCCGTTAATCTTTATAAGCTTTTGTGGGAGACATTTCTGTCCCACTTTTACAGATGAGTCACAATGTCAGGAGCAGAGTGTGCCAGAAGTTACCCCAGGGTCAATCCCATCCAGGGCCACAGTGCTTGCTGTGTGTGTTAAGCCCTTTCCCACGGTCAAGGTTGCTTAGTTATTTAACCTTTCACCTTTAGTAAGACTCCTTAGTAAAGAATGTGTCCTCTTGGGGTAAACCACTCAAGTGCCTGGCAGGATCTATTTTTTCTATATTATGTGACCTTGGAAAAAATGAGCAACATCTCTTTGCATGTGTCCCTATCTGTAACGTGACAATGGCGTTGTACTTCAGTTATATATCCAGTGAGTGAAAGAAGGCAATCCGAGCAAAGCTCTTAGAACAAGGCCTGAGAGAAAAGCTCTATGGTTGCTACTTAGCTTTTGCTGCAGTCTTGACTACATTCCTAAGGCTTTTTTCTTTTAGGTGTATTTTCTCTGGAGCCGTACTACTTCACCTGCAGATCTGGTGGGCACGTGAGTCTAGTGGGCTGGCAGCCCTTGATTCTGACTTGGTGTGGTGTGCTGGCTTGCATGGAATACCTTCTCTGACTACAGAGCTCTTGTTTGGCCTACTTAAAAATTACCCTTTTAGGACTTTGGCAGTTTGTTTGATCCTATGGACTTGCCTAAGATTCATGATCATAATTAGCCTCTTGTACCGCCTTATTGAAGTGGCCTGGTGCTCTTCCGAGTACTTGACTCTGGCTTTCTGAGGACCAATCATCATCACTGGAGACAGGAGGAAAAGTGACTCTTGACTCCTCTTTTCAAGAGGAGACAAAGTTGTTTTCCCCTTTGACCTTGTAGGAATCTAGGACTGGAGATATAATATGACATTATTTGGGGTGACTACTGTCATTAATGCAAATGACACTTGTGTTAATGTATATGAAAACTGATTGCCACAAATCAGGATTTCCATTTACCTCTCGGTCTATCATCGGGTAAGACTGACATTTCCCTATCTAGGTAGAAAGTGAGTTTTGCCTTTATTTTCATGTTATCAAAGGTTCTAAAGTGAATGCTTTATGGTGACTCTGCATGATTAGCATTAAGATTTCAATGCAGTAAGCAGGGTGTCATGAGGGGATTGCTCTGGAGTCCCTTGCTCATCTTTGTGGTAGCTCTTTGTATCTCTGGAGTGGGTTTCTGCTTAAATCGAGCATAGGACTTCCTGGCCTGTGCTGCAGTGTAAGTTGGTAAGAGCACAAGTAGATCTCCTGGCCTCTTATATTGAATGCACCAGAAGGCTTCTGGCTTGCTTTCATGTGTCCCCAAAGCCCTGTCACCAGAAAGGTAATCTTTTACAATCATGACTTTAGTTTAGTTCCCAGTCAAAGTGTTGCATGAAATGTTAGCCAAGGGCCTCAGAGGAATAAGAAGGAGGGGTAGAATAGAGAGTGAATGAACCCCGACTCTGTGAAGCCTGTTTCAGGTGTGTTGCTTCCACAATGTGGCTTTTCCCGTGTAGCAGTCCCATAAAATAGATGTTGTGGAATATCTGTAGACCTTGAAGACAGTGAGGACATCACTGAGCCTCCTCACACCTCAGAGTTAAAGCAACAAGATTGAGACTGGAAGAAAAGCCTCCCACGATGACAGGAACATTAACACACAGGGGGTTCAATCCAGGGCTGGCCCCAAGAACCACAGAGTGTATTGTACTTGGCCTAGTGGATAGAACCTCATCGAGAAGTAGAAGTGTGTGTATCACAGGCAGCACCCTAAGTGTTTGTTCATCACCAAACGGATTCTGGAAACAGAGGGCATGCATGGGCAGTCCTGTCAGTTGGATAGCTGCAGCTCAGGTACTGAGCACGTAGTACCGTCAGTCAGGTCCAAGTCAATTGGGTCCTTCATCTGCAACAGCTGGAGGAATCAGGTATTCTGAACATGCCTCGGGGAGGTGGGATGTATGGAAATGTGTGGGGATGCCTCAGCAACTTTGATTTCCTACCCTGAGAACAGATACTCATCTTTTGGGGATAATGGAGATTAGTGAGAAGTGTCTATTTTACGACACCGAAGTTTCTGAACCTACTTTTCTGAGATACAGGAAAACAAATAAACCAACCCATAAAACTTCCCTTGGTCTAACTGGGCTAAGTCCACTGATGTTCTTGCCAGGTATATGAAGTCAGATTAGGCTCTCAAGGGACTAGGAGAGTTTGGGAATGGAAGATTAAAACAGAAAAAACAATGTTTGTTTGAGATAGTGTCTATCTGTGTAGCCAGGCAGTCTTTGACCTCAAAATACTCCTGCCTAAGGCTCCCAAGTGCTGGGATTACAGGTAGCTTGTACTACCATACCCAGATAACACTTTAAAAATTGAATTCCAGGCTGGACTGAGGCTAGCTATGATCTGAGAAATCTTCCTTTTATCCCAACTGTCTTAAGAGGATAATATTAGCTAATATCCCTCCTTAGTCCTGTGGATATGTTGGGATCAGTTGATAGACTACAGGTAAAGACAGCCATAAACTACAAAATATATAAAGTTTAGGTTTACACAGATATACAGTGTTTTTATTTTGTAAAGCAAACTTCTTTTGGTATACGACACTTTGTAAGATGGGTGATAGTAGTAATTTTAAGATTTCATTCATCAGTCACTAGGACTGCTCTTGCAGAGGACCTGAACTCCATTCCCAGCATCCCCACTGGGTGCCTCACAGCATCCTACAACTCCAGCTTTAGGGAACCCAGTACTCCTGCCTGACCTACATAAACATTGCATGGATGTGTACATATGTTATCTCCACCCCCATCTAATTAAAACTAAAATAAACAAAAATATTTAGACTGCAATATTGGTTTCTGTTTGTGCTGGCTACTTTTAAGTCAACTTACCAGAAGCTAGAGTAGTGTGAGAGAAAGAAACTTCAGCTGAGATAGTGCCTCCCTAAGATTCCAGAAGAGGTTTAGGTTTTGTTTTGTTAGTTGTTTTTGGAGACAGGGTTTCTCTGTGCAGCCCAGGCTGGAACGTCCTCTGTAGATAAGGCTAACCTTGAACTCAGACATTTGTCCTCCTTTGCCTGCCAAGTGTTGGGATCACAGGTGTGTGCCACCAATGCTGGCTGACAAATCTGACTGATACAAAGCTCCGTCTATTGTTTGTAGTGCCCTACCTAGGCTGATGGGCTACGAGCTCTAAGAAGCAAACCATGAGGAACAAACCAGTAGGCAGCATTCCTTCATGGCCTCTTCATCAGCTCCTGCTTCCAGGTTCCTGCCCTGTTTTAAGTTCCTCTCTTACCTGCCTGTGATGATGAATTGCAGTAAGGAAAATAAACCCTTTCCTCTCCATGGTGCTTCAGCAGCAGCAGGGACCTTAACTGAGACACCATCTCTGAGTATAATTTGATAGTAAAGGAGAAAATGAAGATTAAAACATATGCACTGGTACTTTCAAACGGAGCTCTTCTAAAAGGATCAGGCAGGCATGACTTATTTCAAAATACTGAAGTTGAATATAGTTATATAAGTGTGTTTAAAAAAACAAAAGCTACTGCCAGTTTAAGCATCTCCCACTGTAGTAAAACCTCATTAGTAATAGTTGTAATAATAATTTCTAAATTATTCCTGTAAAATCCCTCACCTTAATACTTAAAGAGGGAACTTTAAGTACAGTGTCTGCTGTGACTACAAGAATCAGGAGGGAAGGTTTGTTTTTCTTTGGGCAAGTAAATCTGAGAAGATAGATGAAGTATTAAAAATAAAGAGAAGGGCTTCTCCAAGCGATTTACATATTGATTACTTAAATTACTACTTAATTTAGTGCCTGCTAATAAACTGCGTCTTGGAAATGTTTCCTGAACATTTATTGGCTGCAGTAATTCTACCTAGTGTATGCGGATCACATCCTCATTAAATATTGATGCACTCATGAAATGTTAATAGAATGTTAATGTGAAATACAGGGGAATGCGCTCCCTGGGAGCCTGGAGCTAGTTGTGAGCTACCTGTCTCTGGCTTTGCTTTATGTCCTGTCTTCTTGCTGTTTTCTTCAGTTTGTTTTCTCATTACCAGGAGATTCACACTTCTCCCTGATCTGTGTCTCAGATACAGTTTTTTAAAAGGAGAAATAAGATTTTTTTTCTGATCGATGGGAATGCTTTTCCAAACTAGAATTCTTGCTTTGAACCAGAATGAAGTCTGTTAAAGGAAGTGGCGTAGGGGAGGTAGGCATGAGGTCTCAGGAGACAGCTCACAGCTTACCCTGGCCGGGGAGCTAGGCCTCAAGGAAGGACTGGGGAGATGACCCTGTCTGGAAGGACCACTACCCTGAGGGTCCAGATCACTGCTCTCAGTAGTGGCCTTGTGTGCAGATAATTCAACCTTTGTCTTCCTTGATCTCCTTTCTAAATGCCCTGCCTTGTCACCTTCATTCTCTTGCTTGTTCCTCTCCTGACATGGGTTTCCATGGCTACTCAGCACCCACAGCCTTCTTGGGTTTTGGGCTCCAGATGGTGCCCTCCAGGTCCATACCTCTCCACTCGGTACCCTAGACAATGTGTTGGCAATCTGACCTTCTCCCTAAGGGGGTATGACCTGGATCTCTCTACCTGGCATGTTTTCCTGCTCATGGACCCAGATCCAGCAGGTTCTTGATCTTCCTCTGACTCTCAACAACCAAGGAAACATCCTTGACCTTCTGACACATGTAATCGCAGGCTTGCTTTCTTTGTAGCATGCATAATGGATTGGAACTGCAAAGTAGCTTTTCATCTTTCTCTTCATCAGAATCAATGCACTATGAAGTCAGGGCCTATATGTACCTTGTGCCTTACTTGAAGAAGTCTAACCTGGTAGCTAATAGGTGTTCAATTATTGTGGTTGGTTGAGTGAATAAAATACCATCCTTGCCACTGACAAGTTCATAGTCTACAGAGGTGCATTAATTTGCTTTGTGCTTTGATAACCAAATATATGAAGATGAGTAACTCTATAAAGAAAGAAACAAGGTTTATTTGGCTCACAGTTGTGCGACGACAAACCCACTTATGGTGCTGGACTTTTTTTGTATGTGTGTGCACATGTACACATACCCCTCTGGTGTCTGTTTTGTCTGTCTACCTGTTCCTCTTCTTCCTGTCTATTGTCCCTACTCTCTTTATAGAACCATCAGTATTCAGTCATGGGTAACACCCCGACAATCTGATCTGGTCCACACCACCCATTATTGTCCCCTCTCCTACACACCAGTCTTAATCCCCTACAGAAGGGATTACATTTTAGCACAGCCTTGAGGAACACTCAGACTGTCTCCAAACTATAATAAAGGAAAAACTGAAACATGCACTGAACAGTAGTGGTCCTGGGAGGCCACCAACTGAGTGGTTGGGCAGCTAAGGAGATACAGTCTGGCTTACAGGGGAAGAATTTTAGCCATAGCCTCAGATATGTCTAATGTGGTTTTGTGTATGAGTAAAGTAAGCAGCCTCCTCAAGTATTATTGCTTTTGTTGGCATATGACATTGGACTTTATCTATTTTGGAGAGTTGTGTTCTGTTTCTGTTCTATCTATATGAAGAATGGTTCCCTTAGGTTTAAGTAGTGAGATCATTTTGAGCTAGCTATAGGAAGCAAGAGAATTTCTTATGAAAAGCGGAATTTTCAGAAGATGGACTGAGAGGCCAAATTTTGAGTACAGGGAAGAATCCTCTAATGAAGAATAGGAGACCTGGGACTCATAGATGTCCCCCTTGTGTTTATTTTCTGTCACCAGCATCCATGTAATGCCATATCCCGTGGATGCTGTCAGCACTGGTAGGTCTATTTCTCCTATTCCATTAGTTACAGTTCTTTTCACTGTGATGTACTGTCTGACTGAAAGAACTGAGGGAAAGACAGCTTTTTAATCTGGCTCATGACTGCACGGGTGTCAGACTAGCATGGAATCAGAGGGCATGGAAGTGGGTCACATCATAGCAGACACGGAGAGGAGAAAAAAACCAGAAAGCATTCAGGGGAAGATATCATCCACCTATACCCCCAGGAACATAGTTCATCTAGCTAGATAGGCCCCAGCTCCTCAGTTTTAACTCCTCTAAAGTACTTTTGTGGCTTCATCAAATCTACACACTGAATAGGTCAGAACATCGTGATGTAATCATTTCTGGAAATGCCTCTGCCGACAAACCCAGAGTTGCGTACCGCTGAGCTGAGGTGGTTTGTATTCTACTGAGGTTGGCAAGATAAGCAAACGACTCATTTGGTGGAGGAAGTCTTAGTGAAGCACTCCAGTTGGTCTAATCGATGTGGTTCCCAGGCATGGTTCAGTGAGATCATGCAAAAACAGGGAACCTTAGGCAAGAAATAAGCCACGGAAGTGTTGAAGTTGCCTACACACAGTTGCTGTTCCTGAGCATGAGAGATGGTCAGGGAGACAAGGATGAAGTCCTGTCACTTAAGTAGTAAATCTGTATTGTTTTTTTTTCTTTAAAAATGCTTCACAGGCCCCTATGTGCAGATGAAAACCAGCAAGCCAAGCAAAACATCTTCCTGAAAGCCAGGGAGCTGTAGGAGGTTTGAAAATTATCAAAGTCTCAGGTGCTGTATTCTGTGTGTTCTATTTAGTGCTAGCCTCAGCTGTCACAGGTGGAGGGTGATAGGTGGAGGCTGGAGTGAGCCGCCTTCGTTCTTTATTGGAGTGAGACTAGAGTCTTATGTGTCTGGTCACAGTTTCTTTTCTGACCAATCCCTCTTCTCTCCATAGATCGTGCTTGAGAACAGCAGCCGAGAAGATAAGCACGAGTGCCCCTTTGGCCGCAGCAGTATAGAACTGACCAAGATGCTGTGTGAGATCCTGAAAGTGGGCGAGCTGCGTGAGTACGCGTGTATACGCCCTGTGGGTATAGAGATTAGCAGACCCTCAGCTTCTAGGGTTGAGCCCCCACCTCTGTGTCGAATCCAGAGCGCTGACACCTTCACATCCCTCCATTATGGTCCACTCTCTGGGTCAGGTTTCCTGTGTGTGTGTGTGTGTGTGTGTGTTTCTACATGTCTGCTGTATATAGAAACATTAAAGGCTATGGGAATAGAGAACTTGTCAGGTACTGTGGCAGTTTCAATACTGTAAAAATGAGTACATATTGCAACTGACTCACTGTTGGTTAGGTAAAAGATCCGTGGATTTCTCCTTTATTCTAGTTTCTAGTCTTCTTCTAGACCATTTCCTTTACTCTCTTTCAAAACATTTTTTCTCTATAATGAAAAATTGAATACTTTAATGAAATTCTCTTGCTACCAGTGTTTCAGTTATGGAGAATACTTACTCTATAAAGAATTATTGAAGGAAACGAGTAGCTGAAAATGAAAAATTGGCCAGAGATATGCTCTGGGCTCTTTTTCATACTCACATTTATGAGAGGACACCCAGAAAAAGTGATAACGATGTCCCTGCATGTTTGTTCATTGGTATAACCTGGCTTTAGCATGAAAGTGGATATGACTTAATCTTCCATTGTCCTTGCCAATGTCAAGTCTCTTTAAAGCAGATGATTCTCACTTCTTCTATCATCTATGGAATTGGCACACACATATAAGTCCTTCCTGTTAAGCTTAGTAACATGAGTGCCAGAGAAGGCTGTTTATATTAGGGAAATGCTGGGGGGTGGCATATAGTTCTATCGTGAAAAGCACAGATAATATGGCCACCTGTTTTGAGAACTTAAAATAATGATGTAGAGTGATTAATGGGAAGGAACCTGATGATTAAATTGAAAAGGGAATTATGTTTTGTTTACATTGTGGAAAAAACTACAGGTACTGTTGAGAAGAATGAGAACATTTAGGAATTAGGAAAAACCTACCAAGTTGAGCTGTTGGACCTCTCAGTAGCCAAGCATCTTTCAACCACTGCCAGTTGGATGAAGAAGCCATCCTTGGCATGGGCCTGCTGAGGAAGGTCATTGCCTGTGAGGCCTCAACACTGCAGAGTTTCATTAGGAGTGGGGCAGCACACCCAGGGGAGTCTGTTAATTTTGCCCTTCACTGAGTGTTGAGATTTCTGCTCATAGGGATCCCTGATGTGAGTTGTCTTTTACTTCCCTAATGGAGTGTATTGTCTTTGGTATCAGTTACTGTTTGAGTATGTAAGTCCTAATCAAACAACCCCCATGTACGCTCTCAATCTGATAACAATTTTGTATTTATCTCAGTTTCATGGAGAGAACTGTTTAAAGTCATTTACTTGCAAGGCTATCTGAATCTCTCCATTTCTAGAAACTGTAGAGACAACAGGATTTCTGTTTTCAAGTTCCTGAGCTCCATTGCCCCTTCTTTATCTGCCCTTTCCATCTTCCCAATACCATATGATGGCATTTTGATCTCATCTTGAGGGAACCAGAGAGTACACTTGTGCTGTGATGTTCTGTGCACAGCTTGCTATTCTTCTCCTTTGCTCTGATGTCATACTCTTCCCAAAAATAGGCACAGTGGCAGGGGAAGAGATGTTAGCAATACAGAAATGCTGCATTCTCTCTGGTACCATGGTGTCTATGGGCAATTCTCACCAGAGTAAATGGCTCTTCTTACCATTTCTGGTCCCTATGATGGGAGCATTTGAGGTGAAGTTTTGAGTGGTGTCTTCACTTTGTAACTGAAAGTGCAGAAACATCAATGTGTCAGGAGCCTGTTAAGGCAAAATACTCAACTTGTAGGGGCTGTCAAGGGAGGCATGGTTGGATTTTAGAGTGGGTTGTGGGTGGGATAACTGTGGAGCTGATCCGAGATGGTCCTTGGGTCACTGTAGCCATCTTGGTAAAGGAAAGGAACTGAAGTGACTGGAGTCTGAAGTCACAGCTGTCTAGTCTCTGCTCTGTGTAGTGGAGGTTGATTTGGGAGAGGCCGAAGGTTCTAGCCTTTGGCAATGTAGATTTGCTCTGATAGCTCTTTGAGGTCTTGTCATTGCATTTGGTATAATGATGGTATCCCTCTCCTGGGACTGAGATAATAGGGGAAAGATGAAGGCATCTAGCCCATGGACCTGGCACTGTGGTGCAGCCACTCTTCTTATGTTTCCCACCTTCTAATGAAGATACATCCTTGGCTTTCTGCACAGCTCACACGGTGGGTACTGGAGTTGCCTCTGCACCAAGGCTGGGCTTGAGTGGCAAAGTGGTGGAACTGTTCTTTCACCTAAGAAAAGGATTTATGTCCATTTACTCAGGAAAAAATCTACTGTGTTATAATGTGTTGCATACTTCAAGTGTAGGTGAAGCTGATGGAGTGTCTCACCACAGGAACTTCTGGAATTTTCTTAAACCTCAGAAAGTGAAAAGATGGGCCAGGATTGACAGATTACCTGTGATTTTTAAATTTATTATGTTTTAAAAGTAACACCTATTTGTGATACAGAACAATGTTTCTAATATTTTGGTAGTTTCATGTTTAACTTCCAATCTGACCTTCGGTGCACCATTGTCTGCAAGGGTGGCCATTCTGGGCATCTTTCAAGTCTTGCAAAGTGTTTTCACTTCTCTGAAGTGCAACATGCCCAAATGACTTGTTTTCTGCTCATAAAATATAAAAGGACGGCTGTACTCTGATTGAATGCTGGACATCAAATGATAAAATACCCCATGGTAAGAGGAAAATTGCTTTTTAAAAAATGGATTGCCTTTTGCCCAGTGCCATATTAAATACGATACTAATATGAAAAACACATTTGAATGTGCCCCTATACTGAAGGAGACGCCTATTTTTCTTCTTCTAAGGCAAATTAGTTTCACGCGCAAATTCATCTTCTCTTGGTTTATTTGCTTTTTTCCCCCTTCTCACGTCTGAGTTCATAGTTCTGAATTCTTCTCAGATTTGTGTGAATAATTGACCTTGAAAATCTTGGTCAGTTTCACTGTTAGCAAATGCTGAGACCAAAGAAGTGCCCAGTTAAAAATCTAACCAGAGGGAGCTAAAGGATGCTTATAAGTAGAAAGATTTAATTTTCTAGAAATTATTTCTCCTTTGATTTTAATTTTAGGTCTCTCTAAGAAATTTAGTTTGAAAGTGCCAATTATAATTTGGTATCTAAAGCAAACATTAAATTACAGATACCAAATATGTGTGAACATATTTTTAGGTTGCTTAAGTATACACACATACTATTCTGCTTCCCAGTTATTGGGATGTCAAGAGGCAAATATTATCTCTAATGGTATGGCTTAAAATAACATCTATTTCTATTTTCAGAACACTTTATCAAGGTTATTTAACTGAAGTCTGTAACACTAAAAATCAATAATATCTATGTTTATTAATGAAGGGAGGTCCTCTGATGACATTTTGTGGAGTCACTCACTACACTGTCACTCAGGATGTCCAGGGAAGTGCAGAGAGCATTTGGCAAAGAGAATGGTGGCATTTGGAGGTCTGATGGAGGTCTGAAGGACCCAACTTGGAGCCCAACTCAGCCACTTGTTGGATGTCTCAGCATGCTTCTCTGCTATCTATATATATCATATAGATAGGTCCCCTATCTCTAAACATAATACATGTTCTGCAGTTGTTGGAACTTAAATGGAATAATGAACATTGCTTTCGTTGAAACACCAGTAGGATTCTCTTTTATTTTTTTCTTTACAAGTGGTCTAGTCTTATTTTCCATAAACAAACTGAAGATTAAGTAGGGGCAGGGGGTGTTTCTACTTTAATGGGAGCTGGCACAATGACTTTGTTTCTTCCTTCTACCTACTGTTCAAACTTACTATAGTGAGTCCTCCATCTATGTGTAATTGGGATCCACAGAACCATCCGTCTCTGGATTTAAACTATTTAGAAAATAAATTTTGTCCATACTGAACATGCACAAACTTTTCACCTTCTCATTGTTGTCTAATACAACAATGGCTATTTATGCACCATTTACAGTGTGTTCATTCCTATAGGCTATGTAGAAATCATTCCAAGCATATGGGCAGCTATGCATAGGTTGTATCCAAACGCTGCATCATTACGTATGGTTGGGGCATCCTCGGATTTGGGTTTCTAATGGGTTTAGGATGTACTACCTCCATGACAGAAAAGTACAACTGCATTCTTTTCAACTTGCCTTCTCCATGAGGCTCTTTTTAGAGGAAGACATATGTTTCCGTCAGTTTCAGCTTTAGAAGTCACAAAGAATCCTTCCAAGGCTGAATATGATCACACGCAGCCAAAGTCAGGGTTGTGTATTTGTCAATCCAAAGAAAAGAATAAAACTGAGGGGGGAAGAGGAGTAAAGCCTTCCAGATAGGAAAGGTGTTTATTTGCTTGGAGCTTTTGTAGGTGGCTGGAAGGGGTGGTACCCCCTTCTTACAGAAGGAAGAATACAAGTGAACCCATATGATTGCTGCTGAGCGGAGTCCTTGGGAAGCTATTAGCTCCCAAGTAGAGAGAAATAAAGAGATAGTTGTGTTGTTTTTGTTTTTATAACATTTTTCTCCAAATAAATAATGAATTTTCTGATACAAATTGAGTAATAGCTTTCCTGTTGAGCCTGCAATACCCTGCCTTTACCTCATCCACTCGCTTTGGGGCACCTTCTCTATGTGTTGGATCTTAGTCACTGTGCCTTGAACATAGAACACTTTCTGTATCCTCAAGCTGCCCACAGAATAACTGGAGCATCCTTCACATGAACTAATGGTTAAAATTCATTGCTGTCTATAGTGTCTCATTGACAGAAGACCCATGTTTCTAGGAGGCAATGTTATTCTGGTTTTGGAATGGGCAGGGATGGAGCAGATGTGCTAGAGAGGCATAAGCTAGCACAAATGGGACCAAAGAAACTAAGAGCAGTAGAACTCCAAGAAAGTAGGCAAGTAGGTCTGACTGGAGAGATGGAGGAGTGGATGCTGAAAATCCCAAGGAGAAACTAGGTGGAAATTCTGAGTGTTCAGAGAACTCTAGTTCTATGTATTTGAAGAAGGGGTTTGGGGTAACAAGCTAATGGAGGAGATGCCAGCTGCTGATACAAGTGTGAACTCATAAGTATTTGTCACTCAGAGGGGTTTGAACCTGACCACAAAGGCCATGGGAACCAATAGAAGGACTTTGATTCACAGAAGGCTATCCAAGTCATGAAGTCTGCCTTCTAGAGTTTGATTGTTTATCAGGTATGAGGAGGACTTTTAAGAACAATGACGTGTAGAGCCAGGATCAGTGCCCTGCTGACATCTAACAAGCCTCCCTCCTGAAAACACAGCAAGGAGGATGATTCCGGCTACAGCCAATTGAAACCCCACCCGGTTGCATGAGGGCAGACTCAGCAGGTCCGAGGCTTGATCAATCTGTGG
Organism: Tokudaia tokunoshimensis; assembly: GCA_036184795.1. Classification (NCBI taxonomy): domain Eukaryota; kingdom Metazoa; phylum Chordata; class Mammalia; order Rodentia; family Muridae; genus Tokudaia; species Tokudaia tokunoshimensis. Next base: position 43,600,288 of record BTHU01000022.1, on the reverse strand, counting down.
GTGAACCTTCAAGAACCTTGGTCTTTCCATTAGTGTTCTGCTGCTAGCAGAATCGTGGCTCCTGACACATGTTCAGAAGCATGTATGGCTCCTTTTCTCCTGAGGGTCACTTCTCTGTGTGTGAACACATTTCTAGAAGTCATCCACATATTCTTCTGCATGTATCAATATCTGACACCTTGGCCTCTGCTCACCTAACCCAGACATCAGAACGCGGAATAGGGCTGGCCTAGGCCAGACCAGTCACTGCTGCTAATTAGACTGGAAGTACAGCAGGCCTTTCCTTTGTGTGTGACTGCCAGACGCCCATTATAGCTAAGAGCACCAGAGTTCTATTGTGATGGAGAAATGATGTCTTGGAATATTTTCTGCCCTTATATGTGAAAAGGCTTTTCTGCATTTTTCTTACTGATGTAGAAAACTACAACAAATTATGGTCAGATTACTGCCCTGTCTCGTCTTTCCTGGGAATTGAGCAAATGCACCAGGGCTTTTAAATGTGACAATATTAAAGGTTGCCAAAAAATGGAAGTTGACGTTTCATTATAATGCATTTCTCTTTCATCAGCAAGATGCAGGGGCTGGAGCTCCACTACATTACACTCACGCTAGCAAATGGATGTTCTCAGTGCCTCACATAATCTGTGTATCAGTCCAAGGTGGGTTCTGAAGGACAGATGGACACATTTGTGGTGAAAGGCTCCATGATGCCTCCAGTTTTGCCGTGTTTACCTCCATAACCACTTGCAATTGGATCAAATAACACGTTCTATTTAGAAAAATTAATGAGGAAGAAACTTAGATCACACCGTGAAAATAATAATCTTTCAGGGCAATATTTATTCAAACGAACCGGTGGTGCTGAGTGGAGGACCTTGCTCCATTTATCACCGAGACACTTGCGCTTTAGCAAGTAGAGGACACACTGAGCGTGCGGAAGTGCTCTTCGGCCTGCAGCAGCAATTAGAGCAGACACTTAACTCTGGGGCTCTGGCGTATGTGAACGTTGAGAGCCACAATCCATCACTTTCATTCTCAGTCACAACATTCTAGTTGAAGAAAGGACAAGAAAATTAGATTTTAGCAATTAAATCTATTAAGGACAGTTTCCCCTCCGAACACTAGCTTTTTCGTTTAACCCTTAGAAAGCTGAGCTTCTCAGACCTGGATTCTGCCTAGAGTTTTTATATTGTATTCAACTTTCCTATTAAATTTCAACTTTTCAAGTAAAAAGGAAAGACAAAGTAAGTACTTAAATTCAAATATGGCTTGAGAAAATATATGTAGTTTGTTCCATGCTCTCCCCCTCTAAATATCAAAGTGATTGAGATGTTTCTTTAAAATGATTATACAGTGGCAGGATTTATAATGGTATCATTACAAGGTAGGGAAATTTATTCCAGCATTTATTCTGGCATTCAGAGTCCAAATCCCTGAGTAGGCATATAGATTTCTGTCAGTGTGGTTAACCTATCTCTCTTTTTATCCTCAACATCTGGAACATGAGATCATCATCCCCTTCTCTTAATTAGACAGGGAGCTGTAAGAGAGCGATCTTGGCTGACTGTGAGGTGCTCGTGCGCAGGGGACGATCTTCATCAGGTTGCACATAGACCAGGAGACGCAGGAAAGCCAGCTCTGCGGCACGTTCTACAGTTCATAAACTTTCAACTTAGTGGTTTGTTTGTTCATGTTTGCAAGGGTGATATTGTGGAGGGTTTCTGAAGTTACAAGAAAATGTTTATCCTCATGAGACTGGATTGTGAAGAGAAACTTGCTAGTTTCAAAGGACGTTATACCCAGCATATCGTCATTATAAATAGAGGAAGATAACTTATGTTATTCTGGGATTTTTTATTAGCACTTACTTCACTGTATGCTATCTGTGAAATGACATGTGAACTGGAAACAACCAGAGTCTATTCCTGTTGCCTGTTTGAGTAGATTTCAGACTGTGAAGTGAACCTGCAGGTTTGCCTAGCCCTGAAGGGAAGAGAGACACAGGCCTGTTGAGAAAGCCTACTGTGCATAGAAACCCTTCTCTCTAGGTGCATCTCTGGCTTCACCTGGGCCTGGCTCTCTTGATCTCTCCTTGCTCTGCCATGTAAGGCATCACTCGCCTTAAAACACCATAGCATTTTATCTTTTTCTCCTTTATTCCATTTCTGATTTCTTGATAACTCTTGGTTTTGTTTTGTTTTTTGTTTGTGTTTGTTTTTGTTTGTTTGCTTGGGTTTTTTTTGTTTGGTTTTGGGGGTCCCATTTACCTTGAAAGTTGGAATGGTTTGTTTATATTTCAAAAAATTTAAGATTTTTTTAAAAAAGGAAAAACAACTAACACATCAATAAATAAAAATAACTGAAAACGGTGGTTTATGTTTGCAAAATACATGTTCTAGAAACCTTTGTGTTTACCTAAAATGGTCACTAGATCTAACTAAAAATTTCGTGTGTGTGAGTGTGTGTGTGTGTGTGTGTGTGTGTGTGTGTGTGTTTCCAAGGACAGAAGCCTGAGGACAACTTTAGGAATCATTCCTCAGGTGACCATCTTTCTTTTTTTACTTTTTAAGGTTTATTTATTTTTATTTTATGTATATGCATATTTGCTTGCATATTGCACCATGTGTGTGCCTATGATGGCCAAAAGAGAGGGTCAGAGCCCCAGGAATTACAGCTGTGGATGGTTTTGACCTACTACGTGGGTGTTGGGAACTTACCTTGTGTCCCCTACATGTTAAGCAGCTAGTGCTTTTCCATGCTGAGCCATCAGTCAAGGCCTGTTTTGTCTTTTAAACCAGGTCTCTCACCAGCCTGGCAGACACCAAGTAAACTGGGTTGTCTGAGCGCTGAGTGCCAGGACTCTGCCATCTCTGCCCCCTGAGCTCCGGGATCACAGGCCTGTTCCATCACTCCTGCCTGGACTTTTGGTTATGTGGATTCTGAGGGTGGAAGTCAGTCTCTCCTTTTTGCAAGGCAAGCACTTTGCCAACTGAGCTGCCTCTCTAGCCCCAGGATCATCTTTTTATCTATCATTTAAAAAAAGCTACTATAAACCAATGAACTAACATTATATTTAAAACTGAAAAAAAGGCTTAAGAACCAAAGTAGGATGCTGTGAGATGCTGACATTCACATATATTATTTTACCTTGGTCAGGAGAACACAGCAGAGGTACAGTTCATCAACAGAAACAGTGTTTTAAATTATGGATAACAAGCCTTTCTTTCTAGAACTCCCTGAAGAACCCAAGGAAAAGCTGTTAGTACTGACCTAAATTTGGGTAGATGCTGAAGAAACAAAATTTAGTAGATTTTCTGTATGTCATTGATGCGTAGGTCATTATAAAGTAGAAGAAAAGATTGTGGAGGAGGTAGTAATGAAAATAATCCTAATGAAAAGTCCCTTAGAGGGGTAAAGGAAACTGTAAGGCTTTCCTAAAAAAGAAACAAGCAGATTCTGTGTAAGGAAATATTAATATGTGGAAAGTATAGCTGTCCCATACCAGTGAGCTGGCCCTTATGTTACCCTGCGGTAGCAATGAGAATTAAAGACAAAACTGTGACAGAGATGATTGAAGAGTTTATTGGATAGAAAAAGGTCAAAATTAGTAATGAATACTTGATACAGAATACCAATAAAAAAGACCAATATAAAAATACTGCAGTAAACACTACTCTCCCAAGCCCGTGGATCTCTGGTCTCAGGTATTATAGAAGAAAACCTGCCATCAGGTAATTTATAAAGAACAGATGCATTCCTTCTTACTGTTTGAGCACTTGTGAAGTTAAAATCATGAGGCCACATCTGGCCTTGGCTTCCTGGAGACTCCCTAGACTAGAAAGGGGAGAGGCAGGAGAACTGCTGTAGGATGTGTGAGGGACTGAGCTCAGCACTTCCCAGGAGTACACTAAGACAACCACTTGACAACCTGGTAACAGTTTGGTGGCCATGCCTGGACAGGAGGAAGGTGGAAATGGGGAGCGCTAGGTGACACCTGGAGCCCTGTGCTCAGTATGCTGAAGGGGGAGTGGGAGAGGGGCAAGACCTGGATGTAGGGAGATCAGACCAATTTGAATAAATTTTGTTTTACATCCAGTGGCACTCATTCTTAGAGGTTTTGCAGCCAGAAATCACCTCTAAAAAGGTCTCACCTCAGGAAATTATTGCATTGTGAATTCAGTTTCCTTTGGAGACACAGCCAAAAGCAACCTTTCGCCTAGACTCAAAATGTAATTCTTAGGTTTTTTTGTTTGTTTGTTTGTTTTTTTGCCACAATTAGAATTTCTTTCTCTCACTCTCTTGCTCTCTCTGTCTCTGTCTCTGTGTCTGTCTGTCTGTCTGTCTGACTCTCTCTCTCTCTCTCTCTCTCTCTCTCTCTCTCACACACACACACACACACACAGTGATTAGATTATGAAAAATATGTTCCTTATGACCTGCAGAAAAAAAAAGCTTTCAAAATTTGTGAAGAAACCATAAACTAAAATAAGCCTTTCAAAGGCTGGGAATGCAGCCCAGAGCTGGTGAAGACACAGGACCCTGGGTTCAGTACTTTAAGTCTCCACAAAAGGAAATAGACTGACAAACAACTTCAAATTGGACTTGGTTTGGGCCTCATATCCAGAAGGGATGAACCTGTGTGGCAAGTGCCCCACCACGAGGCCTCGGGGAGGAAGAAGGAGTCACAGACTGCTGCTGCTACTGCTAAGAAGGTGTCTTTGTGTCAGGTTCAGCTTGTGCTGACCAGCAGAGGTTGGAGAAGCTCTCGGCCTCCTCTGCATCAGAGGAGCCTCTCAGGTCCCTTCTTTGATACATGTATACTACCTTCACATCTGGACTACCATACCCTAGTGGATATGGCTTGCCTAAAGTCCATGATTATACACAAGAGCAGCTGTAATCAAGGACATGTGGCTTCTTATGAAAGGAAAATCATCACATAAATGAAAAACATAAAATTGGTAGATTCCAGTCCCCAAAGAGGCTGTTTACATGAGTATTGTCATCATGCCCCATCTATAAAATAATCCAAGTTTTATAGTTACTCCAAAGAGGGGTATTGTTGAGTCCCCTCCCCTGCCACAGTGATGCCAGCTGCCTCAAATCCCCAGGCTTTGAGCTATGGGGTCATTGGCTGGTCTACTTGCTTGTTTCTTCCAGAACATCAGGTACTGTTTCACAATTTATTGTAGGATCATTTAGACCAGACCATGGCCTCCAAAGTCTGAGTTGTAAAAATTACATTGACTTGAAAGAGAATATAGAAAAGAAATAGAGCAAAGTTTAAGCTGAAGGCAGCAAGGTTCAAACAGATTCAAAACAAACAAAACAAAAACACTAAAACTACAGAAACAGGGCCGAAATGATGACAAATTCTAACTAAAATGTAAGGTTTTTAAACCAAAAAAAGCCCACTCGAGAAAATTTTTGACACTCTGGAAGTTCTGTCCCCAGGGCTTGGGGGAGCAGCAGATGAGAGAGCTCTGGAATGAGCTCTACAATGTGTTTTCCTCATCCTTAGCCTCTGCAGGTAGAGATCTGCCTTGTGGGTGGGGCAGATTAGACGTTACTTTTTAAAAGATTTCTATCGATTGGATGTTTTCTAAAAGGTAGAGAATTCCCTGAGGTCTAAGCACAAACTATCTCTGGGGAGACTTTTACATTTACAAATGAGAAAGCAGAGCCTACAGGGAAAGGTGAGGCAGATGAAGGTCAAAAGGACCTGGACAGACAGACCCCCATGTGACTCTTGCTTTGTTAATTCTCTGCTCTGCTATCGCCAGTTCTTGATTTTCCCCCATTGTCCTGTGCACCTTACAGAGTGCAAACTCCTTCAGGACTTGATTTCCAGTGAATTCCTTTCCTACCTCATCCCTAGTGGTTCATGCACACAGTCTGCTTTCAAGTCGGTGGTTACTGCAAGGTTAGAGTAGCTTTTTGTTTGCTTCATGATCAATTATAAATGAATGTGTAAAACAAATAAAAAGGAAAAGAAACGATACATGACTGGTCTCGAGTTTCAGTCATTCATTCCAGATGAATGAAACGGAAATGAAAAGGAAAAAAATATGACTGTTCATAGGTGGAGGAGAAAGCTTATCATAGATAAAAGGGAGAGCATAGGCAGAGGCAAGGACCTCCGAGTGGCTGCAAGGAAATCGGGCTTACCCAATCTAGTCACTTGGAGGTCAGCACAGCTACAGGTCCGTCTCTGAGTAGACTTGCTCGCAGAGAGGATTTCTGACCTGTGTGGAGGAATAGGACAGCAAACAACAGAGTTCAGCATTCACTCAAGCCTACTGTGGCTTCCCTTAATTTGGATTTCCAAGGGTTTGGGCCACAAGAACAGATTGCAGCTGTGGCCTGAGCATCTTTAGAAGTGTGAATCATATTTTTCCTTCTGTAGAAGCTATTTTGAGCTTTATAATTGCATATTCCCATGTTTTTTTTCTCATAGAGTGAGTAAGAAGAATGACTTGCATCTTTTGAAAATGGAAGTCTGCTTTCTTTGCTCTTGTGTCTTATGTAACCTCATCTATTCCTGACCTTGTGATTCTGACCTTGGCTGTGTATCAGAGGCACTTGAGGAACTTCTGGGAAACTTGAAGTTCAGCAGAGAAATCTAGAGGCTGGCATACTAAACACTCTTTCCAGATGGTTCCTAGGTACAGGGCTGTATTTATACCTACTGTCCTGTGGTGAGGCGGACTGCATGTAAGTGTGTATTTCCACAGCATACAGAGCTCTCGGAGATGCACTTGGAAAATGTGGATTCTATGTGTACCTCACTACTGGCCACCTCTGAACAAGTTTCAATGTGGTCCTCATGGTACTCTGACTTCAAGTACTACCAATGCCCAGGTAGCTTCCAGCTTTAAGGCAGCTGTGAAATGGAGATTCATTTTTAATTTAATTGATATGATTATCTTAACTATTAAGTTAGTAATTTCCCACCAATGGTTGTTTCATGGTGAGTGTATTGGTTACCTTTTTATCTGAGAGAACAACTTAAAGGAGTTCCAGAAATTCAGTCCCTAGATGCATGGCTTCAAGCACAGCTGTTGTGGCCTGGCACAGGATGGTTTTTTTCCCTCTGGACAGGAAACAGAATGAAAGGGTTCAGGGCAAGATACACTCTTCTAAGAAGGAGACTTGCTGCCTCCAACCAGGAATCCCTTGCTATCTAGAGCCTCTTGAAATAGAAACATGATCTGGAGACTAAGTGGTTAACAAACTAACTTATAGGGTGCCTTATTTTAAACCATAAAAGAGTTTTAATTTACTGGTTGGTTGATTGGTGGTTTGCAGTGTTGGAGATTGGACCCAGGATAGCATGCAAGCTGGGCAAGTGCTCTCTCTACCCATGAGCTGCATCCCCATCAATCCCCCCATCTTCTCTAAAGAATATTTCTTGCTTGAGTTGGCTATTGGGCTGTTTATGAGAGAATAAAGGAAGCACTTTGATAGAAGGGCTGTGTGTTAGATGTAGAGACCTGGCAGTATGGACCAGAGGATTTCTTCTCAGGCGGGTTTCATGCCCGAACTATTTGCACAGAGTTTTGTGGCTTTCTGCCTCTGAAAAGTTTCCTTCTTTAAAATATAAACTCAATATCACTTTTATGAAATACTTAGACCAAAATGTTTAGGATTTAGGATATTTTATTTTTTAAATACTTACATATTAATAAGTAGATAATGAAATACCTTAGCAATGGGACCCAAGTGTAAATATAAAATTCATTCAAGTTATATATACATATATACTACTCACATAGCCTGAATGCAATTTCATATAATTTCTTAATAATTTTCTTTATAAAAGTTTCACAGTGTGGAATTTTCTACCATGATGTAATATAGTTAACCAACAAGATTTGAGGGCTAGGCATGGTGTGACACATTTCTGTCTCAACTGTTATTGCCAACAAGTCATTTGAGAGTAGTTAAGCTTTTGCTTCACAGTTTTGTTCCTCCACCACCCCACCCCTTTGCTGTGTGTGCTGAGTCTGAACCCAGAGCTTTACTCATGCTAAGTGTTTGCCATCAACTGAAGAACACCCTCGCCTGCTCCCTTCATTCCTTTCTGCTGAGCTCATTTTGCCCAGGTATTCTCACTCCTAGACATGTCGTAGGTTGGCTTTGGAAGCTTTGGGCAGGGAGCAGGGCAGGTCATCAGCCTGGGTGGCCAATGGACATCTTTTCTAAAATTATAGGAACTAGAAAATATCCTGACTGAGGTAACCCAATCACAGAAGAACACGCATGGTATGAACTCACTGATCAGGGGACATTAGCCCAGAAGCTTGGAATACCCAAGATACAACTCACAGACCACATGAAGCTCAAGAAGAAGGAAGAACAAAGTATGAATACTCTGGTCTTTCTTAGAAGGGGGAACAAAATACCCACAGGAGGAGATACAGAGACAAAATATGGAGCAGAGACTGAGGGAAAGATCATGCAAAGACTGCCCCACCTGGGGATCCATCCCATAGACAGTTACAAAACCCAGACACTATTGTGGATGCCAACAAGGGCTTGCTGACAGGAGCCTGATAGAGCTGTCACCTGGGAGGCTCTGCCAGTGCATGACAAATACAGAGGGGGACACTCTCAGGCAACCATTGAACTGAGTACAGGGTCCCCAGTGGGGAAGCTAGAGAAAGGACCCAAGGAACTGAGGGGTTTACAGCTCCATAGGAGAAACAGCATTATGAACCAACCAGTACCCCAGAGCTCCCAGGGACTAAAGCACCAACCAAAAAGTACACATGGCTCCAGCTGCATATGTAGTAGTGGATGGCCTTGTTGGACATCAGTGAGAGGAGAGGCCCTTTGTCCTGTGAAGGCTTGATGTCCCAGTATAGGGGAATGCCTGCACAGGGAAGATGGAGTGGGTAGGTTGGTGAGCAGGGGGAGTGGGGAGGAGATAGGGGGTTTTCAGGGGGAAACTAGGAAAGGGGATAACATTTAATATGTAAATAAAGAAAATATCTAAAAAAAAAGGAATCCGAAAGAGTAAGAGAAGAGGTGATAGGGCCGAGTACGGATGCGGGCTGCTCAGTGTCCCGAGCACCTCTGGGCCAAGAAGCGCTTAGCAGCCGCTAGACCTGTCTGACACTGCTGGTGCTTTTCAACACATGGTCTGTTTTCTGTGATTAATTTCATGATTAATTTTTGCTATATGTTTTTAAAATAACATTGGTTTCTAAACAACAGGTTAGAAAGTGAAACAAACCAGTCTTGACCACAAATACAGTGGACCACAAATACTGTTTAAAAAGGAGTAGTTATCCAGTGGAGAAAAAACAAGCAAACAAACCAGGTTGAAGTAGAAGAGTATTACCATCACCTGGAACTGGAAAACTCTGTATGTGTTTATATGCTCATAAACAGATTAAGTGGACACTAGACAAGGGCTTCCTGATAGTCAAGGAGACCTGCACCTCCGCGGTTCCTTTTCTTTTCTCTTCTCTTCTCTTCTCTTCTCTTCTCTTCTCTTCTCTTCTCTTCTCTTCTCTTCTCTTCTCTTCTCTTCTCTTCTCTTCTCTTCTCTTCTCTTCTCTTCTCTTCCCTTCCCTTCCCTTCCCTTCCCTTCCCTTCCCTTCCCTCCTCTCCTCTCCTCTCCTCTCCTCTCCTCTCCTCTCCTCTCCTCTCCTCTCCTCTCCTCTCCTCTCCTCTCCTCTCCTCTCCTCTCCTCTCCTCTTTCCTTCCTTTTCTTTTCTTAAATAATGAAAAGCAGGAGGGGGGAATTATTCAATGTGTTCTCATTGGGAAGAGGGACAAAAAGATCCAAAGACTCCACCAAGTTCATCTTCATGACTCCTGACTGGAGAGTGAGGTTTAAACAGGGCAGCAAGTTGTGCTCTGCCTCCCCTCTCCCTGCTGTCTGTGGAGACTGTCCTTAGGGGCTAGTCTGCAGGCTACAAGCTCCTCCTCCTGTTGCCTTCAGCCTTTCTCTCTCCCAGCAGCAGATTCCTGGGCTCTACTGTTTCAATAGTCAAATGTAGCATGTCTGTTCCTTTAGCATGACATGCATTTCTGCTTGAAAGCTCGGGTACAATTCCCCATTCTTAACACCTCAGTCTTGTGAAATATCAAACAAATATAAACAAAACCTAAGTAGGAACCAAGGTCAGAAAACATTCGGATAGTGTCAGCTCATTCTGCGTACGAACAGTTTCTGTATAACAGTAAGAACCGTTTCTGTATAACATTAAGAACTGTTTTTGTATAACATCTGTTTCTGTATAACTGTTTCATTCTGTATAACAGTAAGAACTGTTTCTGTATAAGGTCTGTTTCTGTATAACTGTTTCATTCTGTATAACAGTAAGAACTGTTTCTGTATAACGCCTGTTTCTGTATAACTGTTTCATTCTGTATAACAGTAAGAACTGTTTCTGTATAACTGTTTCATTCTGTATAACAGTAAGAAATATTTCTGTATAACCTCTTGTATTTTGGTTACTTGTGAAAGAATAGAATGCCACAAGCAACTACATCTTGTTGACTCGAGACAGGGTCTCCACACAAAGGAGACTGAGGCTAGCCTAAAATGTAGGATCCCTCTGCCTCATCTTCTCAGGTGCTGGGTGTAGAGGCAAGCACAACCATGCCCAGATAACTAGTCACACGTATCTTTATCTTTGCACCTATTTTCTGTGATCGTCACAGAGAAATGTCTGTGCTATATCCTGAGCCACACAGTGTATATTCTTCGCATCTCTTTTAAATTTCAGACTAACCTATGCTCATTTCTGAAAAATCTTAAAATACAAAGAAGCAAAACTAATAACCATCCATTATTCTGCCACCAAGATAAAATCATGTTTCTTTCCAAACATTTTTTTGGTATTAAAACAGAATTAAACTGTACTATCTTTATATTACGTTCTTTATATTTAATATATTGTGCCTATGTTTGTTTCCACCACAACAGAGATGTAATGATATCATTATTTCAGGCTCGATCTACTATAATTAATTTGCTAGACTGCTTTGGGCAGCATATTTAGAGATGTTTCTATTTCTCATGAGAAATAGCACTGTGGTGAACATCCTCATATTTTCACCTGGTTATTTACTGAGAACTAACTCACAGAAGACACAGCCATGTTAAATGGCCTGATAGTTTAAGGCTTATTGTTTGGTACAGTTTATATCTAGAAACTCATCGGCATTGCTCCTCTGCTGGCCAGGCCTCTGCATCTAGGCACAGCTTGGGCCCAGGGTTTAAAGCACTGATGAATGGTGGGTGGGGAGAGTGGTCTCATTGATGGAGAACCTCAGATGGAGATCATTTTTGCAGTTATTTACTGAGATGACAGGTGACTTACTTATAGACAACACAGAGATTGACAGCTGTGTACATGGTGGAGACCTGTATGCACATTCGGCTGGAGCCATGGCATGACTGTGGTAGCTGCTAGATGATTTGTAATTGTGAGACATTTTCTCTGTAAGACGTTATTAAGCTTTGTGTTTTATAACCATGCTGTTATAAAGAATATATCCCAGGGTGAGTTCATTATTATATGTGTACTATTATTATTGTTTTTCTTTCGACTTAAAAAATAATTAACATTAAACTATTTTAAGGGATTTCTTTAATAGGTATAGACTTTAATTAGACAGGACCTTCTATCATAACTATTACTCATGGTATAAAAAAGTGAAAGAGGAGAATAACTAAACTGAATCTGGGAGTGTTCACAATTCCTGAGCAGTTAGAGAGGAGTCGTGCGTGGTCTTCACTTCTCCTAAGAGCAGTTGGCCAATGAGAGACTTGGCTCTTGATATTTAAGAAGAATGTTTTTAAAAAGTAAAAGCTCACTAATTTCTGCCAGTCTACAATTTGCTGCTATTCCTGATCTCTTTGGGACACTGATGGAGGTGACAGGCCCTGAAACCAGTCACCCTCATTCATGGCTTCACATTCTCTGGTCTTGGAGCATCTCAGTGTTCCTAAGTCTTCTGACTGCTGTGCATTTTCACAGTCACCATCACACCTCCTCATGTGCCTCCTCTGCCCTGTCCCTGCTTTGTCCTACACACTAGTTTCCTTCAAAGATCTAGTCAGAGCCTCATGCGGGCACCTGCTTCTTTTTGGGATAAATCCCACGATTGCTTTTCTCATTCCACACTGAGTAGATCTCAGGAAGATCTGCTTCCTCTTCACCGAAGGCTCTTCCACATTCTGCCTCTTCAGTTTAGAACGTGCTTCTTACTTTCTTTTGCTTTCCCAATTCAGACCCACACCTGAGCTTCGCTCTCCAACAGCACTCTTCTACTGGGCTTGACCCCTGTCCTTCAGCCTAGAGAGAGGTCTCATCCCATGTTGTAATTGAATCTGTGCTTCGCTTTCTTTGAAGACTTTTCCCTGCAACTCCATCCATCTCAAAACACCATTTTTGATTTTAGTATAAGGTTGTCTGTGTAGACCATGGTTGAAGCAGTTGATAGTTAATAGAACATCGCAATCACATAAAACAATAGAAGACAGCGTTAGATGTACAGAGAGTGCATGGCAGACTTTGATTCTTGCTGCATCCCAGTGGAAGCAGTGTTAGAAATCTGACTGGCTAAGAGTTTGCCCTAACACACTCTGGGTGATGTTTGTTGGGGACAGGCCAACCTCAGGATGATATGTGCCACTAGCAATCAGGTACAGTCAAGCACCAGCAGCTGGGGACAGCTGTGCTATTGCTGCTTCTAGTGATAGTGATGACAGTGGTGATGGTGGCTGTGGTGGTGGTGGTGGTGATGATGATGATGATTCACACCAATAGCATTTGGGTCTTAGTTCTTTCTGCGTGAGACTGGGGCTCAAGTTCCTTTGCTGTTGCTATGTCTGAGGAAAAAAATAGATTCAAAGCGAGATAGAAGGTGGGATTTTCAAGTGAAGCATATGCACACATGTACATACACACACACACACACACACACACACACACACACACACACACACACATCAATGTCACAGTAAATCTTACTCCCTAGTAAGTGACTGCATTTGCTCCTCCATCAGTATGCTGCTGGTTATCTCATAGCTGTGAGGTGAGAAGGGGCCCTTTGTTGGACTTTTTCATTTTACCATATCCTGATCAATGGATTGTCTGAATCTAAACTCAGATAGTAGCATATTTTCTATCATTTTTGAATATTCCTCTTGAGTCACCACCTTGAATCATTCGATTTTTGACTTTGAATTGTTCATGAGATGTACTTTTGGGCATTTTATCTCAAAGAAAGAAGAAAAAAACAGTAGCTAGAAAGAGGCAGTCAGGTGGATCGCTCTTTGGAAGACTCGTGGGGTGGGTGCACAATAAAGGAAATTGCTTTAGTGAATTCTGAATAGTGGCTTTAAAAGATGAAGTAAAACAATTGTTCGTGTGTACAAGCAGCCAAAGTAAGTGTTTCATTACATGAGGTTAAAATTCCTGTGCCTGTGTACTAAGATGTGTACAGAATGTTTTGTTCCATAGGTCACAACTGAGAAGTTTTAGAAGTTCCCTCAACCCCTACCCATCACAAGCAATTCACCTTGAAATTACTTACTCAGTAGGGCATTGTCTGCTTCCACTATAATGTATGGGTTCTGGTTTTCCAGTCCAGACATGTTGTTTCCCTCAGAGTTGAACTTTGGGAATGGGTTACCTGCTACACTGTATTCTAGTGAGGCTAGTTCTCATCACAGCCACCTGCTTATGAGTCTCTGAGTGACAACCTTGATTCCCAAGGTAGTTCCCTTTGGAAATAACATTTAGATTAGAAAACATAATCTGTTCATGTGACGCCTCCCATTTGTACTTTGGAGGGAGGCACAAGATGTATGTTTAAATAATGGGGCAATGTCCATTCTTTAACGTGCAGAGTCATCTTACAGGAACTAGGCTTTAAAACAGCCATTGTGTTTCTCACTTATTTCACTATTTTATATGGAAGAGAGTATTCTGCTTCATGTATTTCAAAATGAAAAGCCATGACTTAAAAGTCCCTTTGTAAACCCAGGCAAAAATGACTCTTTAAGTGATAAATACCCATCCTCTTCTGAACTGTTTCACACACAGTCAAGGGAATGAAGTAAGTGGGGCATGAGAAAGCAATTTCGAGGTCCCCAGCAATAAGGAGATAGTTGTACAGGCTTTCTCTCCCACTCAAGGAAGGTTTGTGGAGAGCCCTCTATCGCCATGGGGCTTGGGTGGTTCTGTAACCTAGCCTCTATTTGGTTTTCTAATTTAGCTTTCCAAGCCAACTTTTTAAAAAGCTAACCCAAGAAGAAAATCAGTTTATGCTTTGTTTAGCTGGCTCCCATTTGCAGATCTAAGCAAGTCAGATCACTGTGTGTCTGCCGTGACCCTTTTTCCCCCCAGCTGTGTATAATCTAATATTGTCCAGTCTCTGTGGCCCAGTCTCATGCTCTCTCCTACCACAAACCTTCAGGAACCTTCACTGATGCCATTGCACTTGGGTTGAACATCTGCCGTACCACCTTGAAGACATAGAAAAGGCATGGTGAAGGGTTCCCTTTGGGCCTATGCTCTGTGTATTTGTGTCTGCATAGATCTTTCTGCATATATGAACATAGGGAACCACACTCCCTCTGTAGTTCTGAATTACCTCTTCTTTACTAGAATGATTATTTCAGGAAAATAGTCTTAATAAGCAGACAGCATTCCTGTGTATAGATATATCATAATTTATCTTTAACAAAGTATGCTTTTCTGTATTAAGGTTAAATCCTATTACAAAAATCTCTTAGATTTACCACCAGAATAAATTCAAAGAATTCCTTTTCATCCTTACTTGGAATAGATTTCTAGAATTGAACTTGCTACTCAATAGATATGCCCATTTTTAAGAGATCTACTTTGCTACTATATTCTCAAAGCATCCTACATGTATCAGGAGATGGGAGGCAGTGCCTATTTCACCATATCAGGTATAGTCATAAAAAGCACAGCAGAATACAAAACCTCTTCAATCAATCCCGAGTTCATACTGCCATTGTACTTTATGAGAAAGAACACTTTTATGTATATATTGGCTAGCTTTTGTATTAAAATGGTTGGTTCTATTCTAACTGCATCACACTGGTATATGTCTTACATTTTATTGATAAGAAAATTCTGCAGTACTTCCTCATCCCAGGCCCCAATTAATAAATAACATGTTATTGATATAGGAACTAGGAAGGTTATTTCTTTGAAATAAACTGATGTGTGATTCCTGTTTGGAACACTTGCAGAAGATCAATCTTACTTAAATATTTTAGACTGTTCTGAAACATTAAAACTGAGGTGCTATGTTGATTGGAACTCTCCTAAGAACTCAAGCTGTAAGAGATCATTCCTGGTTACTGTGGGTAAACAGTGCTGGGAGACAGGAGGTCCAGACTGCAGCATCTGGAGCTTTCAGGCAGCCTGTAACTGATATGTGAAAAATCCAGGTCCCTTCTTGGGGGTACCTATTCTCATTAATAAAACAGGTTAAGGATAGACCCAAATGGAAGTTCTGGGATACTTATAATCAAGTTGTGGGGGACACCTCCCAGAGCAAGACAGCTATTAGCCCTTGCTCAGAGGGAGAGAGTGATAGAAGGAAAAGAATCCCTCCCTTTGCATCAAGATGGCATGAGCATCAGCTACATGGCAAGGAGGAGGCTTTAGGAAAAGCAAGTGGGCTGCATCACTAGGGAGAGCAGACCCTGCACCTGGCCTAGAGAGCACAGTAGTGTGGGACCTGGTGGAGGGAGTGTGGGTGAACTGCCCTGAAGGCAAGTGTGCAGGAGAGCTAGCCCGGTCACTTCTCTGCCTTGAGGTGGCATAGGTGCAAGGACATTAGTGGGGGTGGGGAGGTGATTCTCTTTCCCCTCCTTAACCCTTGCCACTTGCAGGTGGGTCGGTCGTCTGGAGAGCTGGCTCAAAGGGCAAGAGAGCGAGAGAGCTAGCCCTGCCGCCTCAATGTCAGTAGCACTCAGGAGAGTGATTCCTGTACTTTGTCTGGGCAGCACAGTGGAGCTGGCCATGATAGGGAAGGAATGGACAAGCCAGTCCCAAGGGTGTGAGAAGAAGAGAGTTGACTCTGCCTCCTGCTGATGGTGGCATTCGGGAGCTTACTTGAATGAAACAGTGCTGAGAGCTCACCCTAGGAGTGAAGATAAGGGAGACAAGGGGGCTCATCAGCTCAGCCCCCACCCAGACCCAGATCCGGGACTCTCAATCACCCACCCAAAATCATCTGTAAACAGTCAGGTTGGTGCTTGTGAAGGGGACAGTTCTGTCTATTCGAAGCTGCAGGATGTCCTTGACACAAGGCAACAACAGGATATCCAGGAGGTGGTCTGGTGAAGTTGCAATATTGATAGTGTTACAGAAGCCAGAGACCTCAAACCACACCAATGACTCATTGCAATGAGCTTTGGCAAGTGAAGAAGTGTGGACAGAGGGATATACTGTGTGTCACACTGTAACATACTGCAGCTTTCCAGATGAGATGTTTTTCTATGCTGTGTGTCTGTGTGTGTGTGTGTGTGTGTGTGTGTGTGTGTTTCATTTTGGAGAGGGAATTTACATGAGTGAAGGGTAGATATGAATGGCTGAGGAGATGAATAGGACTGGGGTACATATGAAACTCAAAGAATCAGTAAAATGTTCAAAAAAGAAAGAGAGCAAGCAAGTCCAAAGTTCCAGAGAAAGCATGCTTTGGTTCTCATCCACATCCACTGGAGACTGAAAAGGAAAAGCCAGCTGAGTCAGCACTCAGTAAGGTGGGTAGGCCAGCTGAACCTACGGCTGCTTGGCTTTGTCCTTTGTACAAAGTCTCTGCTGTGCCTCTTCAGACACTTAACACTTCCCTTCTTGGCAGACGTGTGTGTGATATTATTATAAAGATTTTACTTTTAATGGCTGAATAACAATCTAGACGAGTATAGGACCTGAACACAAAGCTTTACCTTTAAAGAATTTTGTTTCCTATATGTGGAGTAAAGAAAAGGCCTAGAAGATGAGCATTTCAGCCAATTCAAGTAGAGATGGTATGATGGAATAACTGTTTTAGTGTTTATTTGCTTGCTTTTTAAGTTATACCGAAGACAAGACAATGTAACTGACTTTAATTGACCTCTTTGCTTGATTAATTTATTCAAAAATTGGAGCCAGCTAAATTGGGGTGGTCTGTAGACTTAACTGTACACATTTGGGGGGCTTATTCACAAGGCATGTAGAACTGATTTTATTCTTGAATCTTCTCATCCAAGTCTCTAAAACACATTGAAGAATTTTTTCTTGCTGATGGTATTTTCTTGGACATAGAAGCAAACTTTGGAGAAATATGCATTTTTTCTAATATTGGGAGTATGGTAAAGAGTAGCCCAAGGGATGTGTGTGTGTGTGTGTGTGTGTGTGTGTGAAGGTGTGTGAAGGTGTATGAAGGTGTGTGAAGGTGTGTGTCGGGAGTGAAGGGTTTGCTCTCTATTGTCTCTCAGTCTCCATGTTGTTGGAGTGGGGAGCCTTGTCTGTCTGCTTTTTTCATTCTTGATAATGAAGCTTTCAAGCCACAGAGGTTGTGAAGCGCTGGCTTGCTGGCCAGGGGGCTTTAGGTTTGATTTATTCTCCTCCCCTTTAATAACACTTTTTTTTGAAATATGCTTCAGCACAGTAAGATTTGCCACTTTTCAGGGTGCATTTTTGTTTCTTTTGGGAAATGTGGACCAGATTACATCAGGCCTCCGAATTGGGTTTCCAAGTTTGCTCTCCCTGAAAGCTCTCCCTGGACAATGTGTTTTGCTCATCTAACTAGTAGTTCTTGGTCCAAAGATCACAGGAAACAGTGACATTGAGTCTAACCTCATCAGTTCTGCTAAGACTATGCATCTCATCTTTACTATGAGTGTGCCCTGTCCTGTGAACTGTGTAGAAAGGAGTGTGGAGAAACCATTTCACATGTAGATGTTTCCCACACCTGGATCTTCCTAACTGAATTACTTCCACACAGTGTGCCCCAACCTCCCCCTGACCACAGAGCACAATGCTACCCATCACTAGTCATTCCCTAGAACCAGCCATGTCCACATAGAGATATAAAAGGATGGGAGAAGAACACAGGAGTCAGAGAGAAGTACAGAGACTCAGGAGAGGGAAAGACTGGTAAGCCCCTTATTTTGTGTTTGCATTTAATAATAGGAACTGTCTCAAATTAACCCATAAAAATCCTGAGTATAACACATACTCACAGTCTATAGATTTAAGTAGAAATTTAGAAGTGTAACTTTTACAAAATTAACTGACCAGGCTGACAAATCCTGTTTTAGGTGGTAGTCCTCTATCATGAAGAGTGTGTCTTCACATGGCATTTTCTCAGCCCAGCATAGTCTTCTTGTCACACCCACGCAGCCTGGGAAGGCTGGTGAAAGCTGCAGGTGATATGACCTTAGCAGCGCAGGCTGTGTACCCTCCGATGTGCCAGGGCAGGATGGACAGAGGATGCAAAGTGACAAAATTCCAGTCTCCTTGTTTGCACCTCCCCCGGGTGCTGTCTCCTCGTCCCCTACAAGAATATCTTCCATGTCTAGTAGGATGAGGTAGAAAAAAGAAAATTGCATTTATTTTAAGCTTGACGTTTAGCCAGATGGGAGCTAGCTTAAGTTTCTCTGGAATATATTTCATTTTCTCCCCCTGTCACCATCCTGTGGTAAATTCCCTCTGACAGCTGATAAAATTCACATTTTTTTTTTTGGTGAATCGAGGATTTAGATATAAATATGCAGAGTGAGCACACAAACTGACTCGTATATTCAAAGTTAAGGGGATAGGGTTGGAGTAACATCACGTAAGAAAAATTCCAAGTTATGCAAAAAGAGGGGGAAAATAGACAATAACACAAAATTAGATCCCAGAATTCTTCCAGTTCATGAGTTTCAGCAGTCTGGGGAACATTCTCCCAGAATTGATTACTAAGTCTGAGACCCATTTTCTCATTAACTTTTAGTATAAAATTGGAGATGGACTCTATTTCAAATGATTCCCCCAAACATTGAACTAAAAATGAATTAAGTTTAAAATTGGGTGTGTTCTGAATATGAAGCCCCAGAATTTAGCTCCTGGTAGTGACTTATTCTTGGTGTAGATTGAGGGATTTCTTCATTTCAAAGTTGCAGCTTCTGTGTGGCCCCTGCTTTTGGTTCTGCTAAGTCCAGATTTTTATGCTGACTGAAGGTGAAGGGATTGGGAAGTGATGATGTGCAATCTGGTTTTGTTCTCTGTCTGAGAGTGGGATTTTCAGTTCTGCTCATTTGATGTAGAAGCAGGTCCTTTTCCTTTACAACTGACCAATCTTAAGCACAGACTTGTTGAATGTTGGTGAGGCAGGGTGTTGGACATATTTCTGTTGACCTTTGGTAGAGTCACGGTGGCAAGAGGGGGAGTTCATGGTTCACAGTAGTGACGTGTGAGGTGCTCTTCTAGCAGCATGTGGTGCAGGTGGTAGTGGGTCCTACTGAGGCTCCTTGGGAGGCAGCAGCTCCAATGGTAGAGAATGGGAAGAGTCTTGCTATATTAGGCTACCTAGGAAATCACAGCATGAGTGCTGGACTCATAGGAGAGAATAGACACTTAGTGGCAAATGATCCTCCAGTCATTATAAATGAAGTTAACACATTTATATTTCAGACATAGGATTATTACTAATTTCAAACTGTATTCTTGCATCAACTTTGTATACATCATCTTGAAGTCATAACCTGAGTAACCATCTGATATCTCAGGGACAAGAAGGATGTCTTGTAGGGGCAAGCCTTCTACAGTTCATTTCTGTAGGAATCCCTCAAAATGCGTAATGCTTTAGTAGGGATCAACACCCCCTTTTTGTAAACCTACCTAAGCACTCTGAGTTTTGTTACATCCAGCAATGAACCAGCATACCAACCTTCCTTTAGTTTAAAATGCATTGTATTAATTCCAGACTTACCTGCATCATGAAACTATGGACCTTCAAAAGAGTCGAGTTTCTTATTTGTTGTTTTACTCAGGCAGGAGTTAAAGTGCATCTTCCTTATTGGTGTGGACCTCCTTATTATGCATTAGGAGGTGTGGACATGTTCTAGGAATTAGCTTTGGCAATAAGTATCACATACATAAGCCATGTTCATTTATGACGTTGTCACATGCTAGTTACAAATAAGTTTCTACTAATGCTATTCCAAGGTATAAGCTTGCAGCATCTTCCTAGAGAGGGTTTAAGAACTATTCTCCAAGCAACCCCTCTTACTGGCTAACATTATTTCTCAAGAACAGAATAGAAATGAGTGTTCCTTGGGCTGCTGGAGCCATATATAACTTCCTAACTTATCTTTTGTCATGTAGGCTTAATTTAGAGCCTACTGGTTGTAGAGTATGGTCTATGACTTTTGCCTGTGGTACACTGTAGGAGGGGACCCCATCAGTTCCACTCTAGTGCCGCTGATAAGTGCCAAGGCTCTGTGTGACTTGTTAGCTTTTAGTACGTTCCGTTCTTTTAGTCCAGTATTTTCTCTCATATTCAAATGTGTATTTTCTGGCAACCTCTATAACTTAATTTTGGATTATCCTAACATCAAGCAGAATTTGAACTGTTTTACTTATGAATGAAAAAAGTATGTAAGGAGTTCATATTCCAGCTCATGCTCCTGAGATTGTGATGAATTGTGTGCAAGGTGAGTGCACAGGGATGTGTTCATCAGCCATATAGCCTCCAGTTCCAGGAAACTCTTTAACCTTCACAGTGCAGGTAACAGGAAAATTCAGTGTTTAAAAAAATGATAGGCATTTTCAAACTTTTCCAGATATACAGGTTCTATTTCTGCGTTGTTAGTTTTGAGATTATATAGTTAATAGAGATGGCTCAGAGCGAAGCAAAGGCGGTTTAGTCTTTCAAAAGTCTACAACCATTATAGAAATTATCTCTCTTTTGACATTTTCCCCCATAAGTGAGAGTGTATTTTTGTCCGGAGATAAAAGGGATATTTTATGCATTTAAATAACACTGCTAAGTAGATGCTCCCTTCTGAAGCATGCCACCTCCACAGCCATGAGTTGCTGCCTCAGAGATCTGGTTTTATGTGGTCTTCTTTAAATGTGGTCAAACTTGCTTCCTAAGTGCAGCTCATATGCACGTTGTCTTTAAAATCACCCATATAATTTGCTTCCAACTCCTTTGGGCTAATCTCTTTGTAACCAGACAGAAACCTTGTGATTTATTGCAGCATGCTTGCTTTTCTCACTTAGCAGTTGCACACTTCCCCTGCACTCAAATTTAAGTGAATTTCCAAGTATCAAAACCTATCAAAAGCTTAATGCTCTCTCATGTACCTATTTTATAAATTAAAAATTCTCTGCTCTAAAATTGAGATGGACTTTTGAGTTCAGCTTTCTCTCTATCCATAGTTCTTTGAGGCACTGAAGCCCAGTGACTGTAGCCACCATGGCTTCTCTAGGTGGTAAGCCTAGACTAAGACCCTGGCTCTTAAGTTAGGGGTCTGCATTTGTTCCTATAGAGTTACTTTGTACTTGGGGAAATACAGTTCTGCAGTATAGATATTGTCCTTAAATTACCAAATACTAGGCTCAGAGGAATAGGGCATGTACCTTTGTGCCACAGTGTCATGTGACAGAGGCCCATAGGCTGCCTTGATCTTCATGGTCGGCCATCTTTGAAAGTTATAGACCATCATCTTCCAAGATAGCCTGAATACTGTTCACAACTGGCAGTGTTCCTATGCTCATCTTCATTCTTCCATTACCTAGGAGGAGTGCTTTCATTTTTCCAATAGATATATATTCAGATGGGAGAACACTGATAATGATTATCAAGTTTCTGACAGAAGAAACAAATTAACATTCCTTGCCTGCAATACACTGAGGTCATAAAATCAGTTTAAATTGTCTCAAAAGAGTATAGAGCAAGAAGCACAGAGATCCAGGATGCTTGCCTAGGGAAACCTTTTACAAAGGGCCTTGGACAGGAAGAAAAGGAGGACCACATGAAAACCTATTTGAAGCAGAAGCCCTAAAGGCATGGACAATTACTACAGAGAGACGCTTAGAAGAAGATTGATGTATATCCTGACGGATTCTAGAAACCAAGGAGATATGGAGACAGGAGACAGAATGGAGTGAGACTCCATCATGGATAACCCGGACTGATGGTGGCTCCTCTTTCCAAGATAGGAGTGTTTTAGCCCCACATGGCAGCCATAAGAGGCTACAAGGAAAACCACTAGAAGATTAGATAAAATGGAGGATAAAGGGTTTGAATCCTAGGAATGGTTTTCTTTTATTTTTATTCATGGTGATGTTTAAGTTTTCGAACTACTAAATTTTTGGCAAATTTGGTAACCAGTTGCAAAATGTTTGACAGCTTAAAATTGCCAATAGTAGGAGGATTTATACCACTGAAGTGGTCAATACACTTCACCTCTTGTATAGCCATCAAAAGCTGTTCAGTAAACACTAATCAGAATACAGATGAGTGCGTCTGAAGGCAGGCAGACAGGATCCATGAGAAAGCCACATGACTCATTGCATATGAGAGAGAGGTGGAGCCAATGTCACAGCCCTGAGGATAGGGAAGGAGATTGTACTGATGTGGAGGAAAGCTTCTGAGAAGAAAAAGGATTTAAAAGAAGGAAAAGAAACTGTCAGAGAAGAGGGCTAAGATCCAGAATGATGATGGATTATCAAGCTATCATCCCTGGGTACCTGTTGTATGTGAAACAGTATTCTTCATGCTTCCCCTGGCTTACCTCCTGTAGCAGTCACTGCACAGGGTCAAGTAGCACCGTTATGTACTCATGAATGAATAGTCAAGGCATAGAGCAGTTTGCCCAAAGCCTCACTGCTGTCAGAATACAGAGACAAGGTTTGAATCCCATGTAACATCTGATGTCCTAGCCCTAATACCTACCATCTGTGCTACATTCCAGAGAATTTGCAGATTCTGTGGCAAGAAGTTGTTCTGGATTTCCTGGTGAAGATTTCTGTGTCCTTTAAGAAGAATGTAGCAGCATTCCTTTAGACAGAGGGAAGACAATAAGTTAGATAATGTTGAGGCACTTAGGGCATGGCAGAGACATGGGAGGGAGTGGCCAGGTAGTGCTAAGGGCCTTGGAGGTAGGATTCTAAAGGAATAAGGTAGTTAGGATTCTTGGCAGAGAGAGTTGTTCTCTGACACATTCCTGAGCTGCTCTGTTTAAGTATAGCAAAAGTGACCTGGAAGGCTTCTCTAGTTAGGCTGTGACTGATCAAAGGGAGGTTGACAAAATTTAAGAATCGAGGGAATCAGCAGAAAATGGATAGTAATTGGCCTCAGAATCTGCACTGTTGTGAAAGCAGAAGGAGTTGGTTGAACTTGAACCTTAAAAGAGGCTGAAGAACTATAGGTTTTGGAAAAGTTGAATAAGGAGCTAAGAGAGGAGGCCATCTTTGAAAACATGGGCATTGTAATCTATCAATTTTGGTGACAGTGCATCTTTTTCATACTCTACATTCAGTGTGTGTCGTAAAAGCAGTGAATGGAAACAATCATCATAGAAGATGAGATCAAAGGCCATACAAATAGATTTTAAAATAGTCCAGGGTGAAAATAGCAATTTCAATGGAGAGGAAGCCTATGACCGTGGATATTGTCTAGGGATCTACTATTAAATAACAAGCCATTTAAGTTCTTTATGTGATGCTGACTTTGCAAACAGCATTTGCAATTAATTTTGTATGTAACTTTGTTATATTTTTTTAGAATGAATATATAGTGTTTAATACTAAAGTTCAAGATCTTTAGACAGTTTTTTTTTTTTGAAGATTTAGACTACTTGTGAAGTCTGAAAATGAGTCCAGGCATGGTAAATAAATCCTAATTGGATAGTATTCATTAAGTTCACTCATCTTCCAAAGGCTGTATACTGATTAAAATACAGTCTGTAGCCCTGCTTGAGTAGTACAATAGGACTTGGTTCAAGGTGAATGTCATCAATTTGATTGGCAATTACTCAACTTTGACCTTCGCATTGCTTCCAGATCTCCATTTGTTTTCCTGTTCTTTCCCTGAAACCTAAGAGGGGAAAATGGCATTTATAAGTCATAGTAAATTACACCACGTGTATTGTAACCCCTTTCCTTCTTGTCTGGGTGAAATAAATTCATGTCCCTTACCTTGGTGTGCAGAGGAAATGCATCTGTTATTCCTTTTCTGTTCCTTCTGAGAGGTCTGAGCTCTCACTCACTACCCCATTCCCTGGAGGCAGTACCAGTCAGAGAAGATATTTTTCTTTCTGAAAAATAGCCAGCAGTGGATTGTGAATGCAGATGCTATTACCCTTGGATTTCCTCTACAAGAGAGTTTGCTGCTCAGTTTTTACAAAGCTCAATCTGACTGTATGTTCCTATGTTTAGGAGTCCTGTTTCATTATAGTCTAAGTGGGATTAATTTTTGTAACTCAATTAACCCCGTCTAGGAGTCAAGTTCCAATTGCTATGGAAACAGTTACCAAGTTTCCTGGCTTTTGTACACCTAATGGATCAACAATGACGCCATAATGACATAAATATTTCTTTCTATTCCCGCTTTCATTTTATTTTCCCCTTTTTTGGATGCATTATTGTTGAGGAATGTGGGCTTAATTTCACAGGCTGGCTTATCTGATCTATGTGTATTCATCCAGGGAGAGATTTTCATGATAATTACATGTCCAAGGAATGCATGTATCTAAACATTACTTCCCACCATTGGTGCAAGCCTTGATGTACTTTTCAAGTGTGATGAAACTCCTGCAGAAAAGTAGGGAGAAAATTTTCGACTTCACACTATTTGTTGAACCTAACTTGGCCTCCTATACCATGGAAAGTGAAGTGCAAATTTAAAATTTGTGCTTGCTCATTTCTTCCCTAAAAGTATACAGCCTTTAATCTTGAATGTCTATATAGCCGTAGAGTATGATTGGCAGAGGAGTACTTGCATTGCATTTCCAGGCCATGTACTCTTTACCCTGGCATTTGCATATTAATAGATAATTGTAAAACATTATGTAAATTAAACATGGTGGTGAATATATTACTGAATCAAATGGCCTTGAGGGGTAATTACAGGATTGTGCTCTGTAAACTACGACTCTGCAGGTTGAATGCTGAACGTTTTCCTTAAGATGAAACATAACCCAGGCAAGATATTGATTTCCATCCCATCGTGGGTTTTTCTTTTGAGTGTAACTATTATTGTTTGATTAAGCACATTTAGGGTCAAGTCATAGAATTATAGGGACTCATAATATTCTGAATAAAAGATAGAAAAAATATTTTTGGGTAGTGATTATTCTAGATATTTGGCTCACAGAAGTATTCCTACAAATATTAATGTCTCTCACTATTCTTTTGAATGTAATTTATATTTTTCTTTATTTGAAAATTAGCCACTCATTGTTTTATCACCGTAGCAGCAGACAGTACGGCCTCATTTTTACACTGTCATAGTCCATTTTTGCTACTATAGCATAATTCTTCAGACTGGATAATTTGTATAAAACCGAGAACAGAGATTTGTTTGGCTTATTGTCCTGAAGGTTTGAAAATAGAACATGCCACTGGCACCTGGCCAACACCTTTGTGCTTTTTATCCCCCTGGTAAAAAATGAATGAAGAGAGGGGAGGGAGGGAGGGAGGGAGAGAGAGAGAGAGAGAGAGAGAGAGAGAGAGAGAGAGAGAGAGAGAGAGAGAGAGAGAGAATTCATGCTTTCATATGAACCATGTTTGCAGTAAGTAGCTCAACTCCCATGGGAACTCAGACATGATGTCATTGGCACCTTCTTACCTTTCACAGTTCCCACATGCCAGCATGGACTCCAGTAGGCATTAAGTTCTCAACATATGAATTTGGAGGAATGTGTTAAAGCTATAGCACACTCTCTTGCTAAATAGCTTCATTCTTTTCCTGCTGCTCCCTAGTCTTTCTGGTCTACGAGCCCCTTGTGCTGATTCATCGTCTTATTCTCCATGAGTCTACCTCCATATTTATGCTTTATATGGGGGTCAGGGACATGCAGGAAGAATGGGGAGGAAGGGAGAAAACGAGTCATTTTCTTCAAACCTTCAGAAAAAAAAAAAACCTCTTCAGTACATTCGTCCCCATAAAATGGTTATATAAATTTTGTTACTCAGTACTTTGGAAAGAGGCTGTCTGTATGCAAATATTTCCTGTTATTAAGTGGAAGATGCCTAGCCAGTTGATCTTTGTCACTATTTTAGTCTGTTTTTTCTCATCCCTTATACTTCAGCAACCTGCTTCCTCCTCTTCTACTTGATTCCAGTACAATGCCTGCCCTCTTCTCTCCTTCCCCTCTCTATTCATCTAAGTGCTTCTGGTTCACCAAGTACCTGGTGTTACTCAATGACAGCTGAATGTAGCAGATTTGATGCTAAAACAAACCTGGTGTTATGGCAAATAGCTCCCATTGCAAAACCACAGTATAAATATTGATCACATTTAGGAGGGAAAAAGACTACTCATTGACAAAAACAATTATGTTCCTTGAAATATGAATCTCAAACTGTGGAGTGCTTGAGTCAGAATCTTTTTGGGGGGTGGGCATCTTCATAAAGGGTTACAGTCAAGTGGACTGGAGACAGGGTTCACAGGCTTGGAAAAAATTGCTGCTTGGTTTAATTCCTAATAAATAAAATAAAGACAAAGACACCCTTTCATAGGCAACAAACTTGCCTGAAAAAAAACTTACATTCTGGTTCACTTGTTCTAGAATGCTCTAGACCTTGTAACCAAAATGGAAAGAGAAATGCTCATTAAAAGGGAATTCTCTTGCTTTCTCAGCAGCAGACCCACTCTGCTGATTCGGTAGTGTCTGATGAGTTACTAAATTTAAGCTTTTCCCTGACCTTATTAACATGCATGATAATTACCAAATCCGGGATGTGTCACAAAGATCAAAAGTAATCAGGTAGCAAAGTACCTAACAGAGGGTGGGGTCCATACTAGGCGTTCAACACATGCCTGTCTCTAAGGCCTCTTTTCTTGTTTTCACGCCCTTCCTCCAATGGAGTCATAGACATTTCAAACACTGACGATTGCCATAACTAAAATACCCAAAGGTCTGTACCTGCCCTTAGGCAAGTCATTTATTTATTATTCCTTCCCCCTTCTCTCTTCCCAGCTTAGATGTGTAATTTGAAACCAGTGGGAACTAATGAGAAAATGAAAGTCATTGTTACCATTATTGCTCTGGTGCCATGAGATCTCTGGTGGGGACATTTGAGGGAGGAAAAGGATAATAAAGGAAAAAAGACACCTGCCTAGATTTAAGCTGTGCCTTCTAGGGTCTCCGCACATAGCTTCAAAGCTACATTTCTTTAAGTAGAAGTTAAAGGCTTAATCTCCTTGCCATTAGAAATAATTCCTAATGATTAGCATAATAGCAAATCATTTCTGCCCCCTGTGAGATACTATTGATGGTGTTTTCACTGAAAATGCAGTGAAACATAGAAATGGCTTCTGCCATAAGACAAAAGAGGAAAATACAACAGCTAATTAATAGTCCGTGAAATGGTTTCTATTACTACACTCTGCAAGTTTCACACACATATTATTAGTTTTCCACATGAAGTTGTCTGGTTTTTTATGGTATTGTATATTAAAAAGAGATTCGTAGTCTACCTCTTGTACTCTTGCTTTGCTGTCATTTTAGCCCATGGCCTTAAGGAATGCTATAGCAGACAATCATGACTTGGTGGCACTCACCATCTGGGTCTTCCCCAAGAGACTCTCTGGCACCAGAGCAATATAGCAGTGAAGGTGCTTTTCATATTATCATTTGTTCCCCCTGTCTCCAAACTACACGTCTGAACTGGTAATGGATAAAGAAGAAGGGACAATGAATACATAACTTGCCCAAGGACAGATGTCAGTGTTAGATGTGTTTGTGGTACCGTCTCAAGAGGATGGAAACAAGAAAACACATATTCAGAGATGGATAGGCTTTGAGCATATGCTGTGGTAAGGATTGTGTTGGAATTACCTACTCTGGGTCCGTTGAGAGAATTCATCAATGTGGAAGAAGAAAAGGAATTGTTGTATCAGGACCAGTGGGTCTGGAAAAGTTCCATCATCTAGGTCTAACTTCAAGCTATTGCCACACAGAGACTTTGAATCACCTCCAAAGACCTTAATGGAGCTTTGGAGCCAGTGGAGAGCATCTTGACAGTAATACTAGGACAGGCAGGACATTAGCTTCTCCCCACGGTTCTTGATTCTCTCATAGATCATAGATGACCTCCCTGAAAGTAAGGAAACTAAACAAGTTTAGAACATCTGAGAAATCCTTGTGAGGTATGTATGAGATTAAACTGTTAATGCTGAACTTTCCCCAATAAGTCCCATACCTAGTTACCCATCGTGCTGTGCTACTACCCTGTATATCTCTTAATGAAGAGTCTGGAATGGGGGACTGTATTTTGCTAATTGAAGGTGAGCCCTTCTCAAACTTTTGATGGTATTTACCATCATGGTGTCTACAAAATTATGTTCTTCCAGTTGCTTGTGGATCTGAGGAAAGATTGGTGGGACTTCCCTATCCCTCCTCTTCTTCCCTACTGCCATCTGGTTGAGAATAACACCACATGCTACAGAGAGCAGAGCTGTGTGCAGTGGGCAGGAGAAGAGGTAGTAATGTTCTTAAATGAAACATCAAATCTACAATGAAAATGTAATAAGCCAGATAAAATTCTCCTGCAATTTTTTTTCTGTGTCTCTGTTGCTTTGACTTGAGTGGCATCTACTCCAGTAGACAATTTATATGAAAGGATCCTGGTAGAGTAAGAGAGTGAGAAGAGGACTTGACTGTAACACTAAGGCAGTTTTCCCTGCTGGCCTGGGAAAGAATTCTTAGTCAGTGACATATGACAGATGTATCACGTTCCTGTGTACACTTACGTATATACATAGGTGTATGCACGTGCATGCCTGTAGAACCCTTCATTTTCCATTTCATTTGTAGCACTTAAGCATTGATTCTGGAACTGTGCTCTGATATCTTCCTGGACATGTTCTTCCATTAATTTGATTATGATAGACAAGTTTTTACTTGATGCTGTTAGATACAATAAGAAGTTGATAACCTTGTCAAGTGGCCAAATTTAAAAGAATTTTCTAGTCTGAAAACTCCTCAAGATAGAGGCCATTTCTTAACAGAATCTTCCACTACCAATATCCTAGCAGCTTCTAGGTGAAGGTTGGAAATGTGAAGTGAATCACTCTTACTGATGGGCCTAAGAGTCAAATTCATAGTACATGCACACACATCCATGTAGATGTGTTCAGAAGCTGAAACAAGAGGTGAACTCATGGTGGGTTTGTATATAGTTGTGTGCATGCAAAGCATCAGAGGCTGAGACAAGCTTTTCCTCTTCCACGGTGTTGAGTTTGCATGACTGATGTACTGCTGCTGAACTGGGTACATCTCAAAGATAGAATGATGAATATTTTATTATGGAAAAGGTCAGGAAATAATTTCTTTTGGTGAGAATCTCACGAAAGCCTCATGGCTTGAGAGAACTTGACTTTAGACCTCCAGATCACTTTGTCATCATATCCTAGTAGTGAGAGCACGTCTTACCTGCAGAGACAGAGTGGTACCTGTGGGATTCAGGACAGACTGGCTCCTAACACTTTCTTTTCTTTAATCCTGTGAAGCTAGGTTGTGGCATAAGAGGCTGTTAAAATTTATTTATTTTTAAAAATAATGAAACTATATAGCATGATATAAGTGATTTTAACTTCTTAGGGGTCCAAATGCAAAACCCATCAAAGAATGTATAAAAATAATATAATACTGTGTAAAAACTCTACTGGTAATTTAATTGTCTTCAAAATAGTTATAATTAATGTCTGTCTTATTACATGCTTGTTTAAATCCATTTACTAGTCATTTATTAAGTACCATCATTTTCTTTTTCCCTGTCTTATGAAAATAATACTAAAAGCAAGAATTAAATATGATTTAGTACTAACCATGTGTTGGAAATTCTGCTAAGAAATATTGCATTTATTATTTCAGTTAATTCTTAATTCATCTTACGAATCAGATAGCTACCAATGGCATCTGAAATGTCTCCCAGAGGCTCACACATCCATGACTTGCTGCCAGTCTGTAGTGCTTTGGGATATGGTAGGACTTTTAAGAGGTGGGGCTTAGTGGGAGGAAGTCAGGCCATTGGAGGTGTGCACTTGGGAGTATGATATCAGAATCCAGCCCCCTTTCTCTCTATTTCCTGTATCACTCCCTTACAAACACACTAGATTAAAGAAGTTCAATTTGTGCTCCTCTGTTTGTGTTTGCTTGTTTTGCTTTGCAGTGCTGGGTATTAAACTCAGGGCATTACACATGCCAAAAAGAACTCTCCTACTGAGATACATCCACCCCTCCCTGTCTGGTTTCCCAACAGGCATGGACTCTCAATTCTGATGGCCTGTCATTTGTTTACAATGTTCAGAGGAACTGGATTTGTTTTGATCAAAGTGGCTACAGTAAGAATTCTAAAAGATGATGTGCTCAGAATTATTTATCTCATTGTGGACTGATGCATGAAAAGATGCCCTGGCTCTGTGCCCTTGTCGAGGAATTCGCTTAGAAGAAATACTGACTGTACTAGCTTTTTAATCGCTGCAGAGCTTCCCTCCTGGGTACACAGGCCTTGTAAAGAATTGGCTAGAAATCTATAGTCAATAAAAGAGCTTGTGCTTATAAATCATTTTTACTTTACAAGTAAAAGTCTTTCCACAAATTTTAGTAGTAAAATCTTCATGAAATATCAAAGAAAACAAAGCTATAGTAAATCACATTATTTTTTTTTTCTGAGTAGAATTATGTTTTGCATTTTTATTGTTTCTCCCAAGCACCAATGTTTACCAAATATTTTGTGGTTAATTGGTTCCTGGTTAAGGCTAAGTTCAGTGTTAAATTGCGATGGGTTACAGGTACTGAAACTGGAACATGAGGAATGTTCTTTCAGTTGAGGCTTGAGTAAAATACTGACTTTAGAAAGATTAAAGTATGGGGAACAGGGGGAGGGAAGAAGCTTATGGGACTTTTGCGGGAGAGAGGAACCGGGAAAGGGGAAATCATTCGGAATGTAAATTAAAAAAATATAGAAAATAAAAAAAAATTAAAAGGTTCTGAAAAAGCGAAAAAGTCTACTCATATCAAAGATTTGACAGCTTAATGAAAGGTGAAAGTGATTGTAGGAAATGCAGTCTTTAACATAATTCCTCACAGTGGACAATTGACCCAAAGAAGCACTTGATGATTCAGATTATTTTATAGTGACAGAGGTGGTCCTCTTTAAGAGTTTGTACCTTGGGATACTTAGGGAGCAATATAAAATCTCACCATTAAAATGGAAAAAACTGTGAAAAAAATCATTCTAGAAGAAAAAAAAAAAAGAAAAGAAAGTTTAAAGTAGCCCACTGTCTGTGCCCATTCATAGCTAGGTTGCATTATTCATTAAAAAAAAATAATATGAGAGCCTGTGCTGCCACTCACCAGGGTCTAAGCCTACTTCTGGTACCATGGTCGTGAAGGTAAGATAATACATTTAATGACATGAGTATCCTCAGACAGCCCCTTATCTTATTTTATCTCAATTTATTCATCTTATCGTATCTTAAAAGACACAGATAATGAGATATTTTACCTGCTGGAGGGCTGGGGCTAATAATACCTGTTGACATCATCCCATAAGCTGGTTGGGCAAATGGGTAGTTTGATACCACAGTTCATTGGTTCCTGGGAAGATGTCTGGGTAGTGAGATGCAGGGGGATAGGGAATCTTGACTGCTAATGTTTTAACTATAGTTTTGTGTATATATATATATATGTATATATATCTGAAATTCTGGAATCTGCCATGATGGCCATCCCCAGACACTTTTTTTTGTGGGAGGGGCTTCTCCTGTGGTATTAATTGTTAAAACAGGAAGCAAATAAGGCTACAAGAAGGAACCTGTTCAAAATCACATAGCTTAGTTGAGGATATTGAACTCATACAGATTTTTCAAGCTGTATTCTTGACAGTATTCTATGGTACTTATAGTATTGATAGTGTTTTTCGATAGGTATTTGAGCTTCCTTATAATAATTTCTGTCTCATTGTCCACTGGAAGGTCCATGTGCATACGTTCATTTCATTGTTCAGTGTTTGTTTTGGGATGGGTTGAAAGTGCACATTGATGTGGCCTACAGGGAGACATAGGTGATCTGGGATGCTGACTGATAAACTCCCTAGAAATCCATCTCTGGTTAGTGAAATGCATAGGACAAGAAGTGTTATACATATGCTAAAGTGTGCATAAATGGCTGGGAAGATGTTTGAGTAAAAGAAGGTTGCCTATTTCACATTAACAGCCAATGGAAACAAATCCTTTTATTGGGTTTCCTTGAAGGTGGGAGAGGTGCAGTAGGTGGAGTTACTTACCCAGCGAAGACTTCTTTTGAACTACCATAAGCAGATATATAAGTGGGTAATAATCTTGAAATCCTGGTTCAAAAATACCACAGAGTATATATGAAATGAATCACTGGAATTTGCTGGACACACTATGAATAAATACAAGTTCTTAAATTAAATTGTCTTGAATTGGGATTATGTAAAATGCAAGAAGCTTTTACTACTTTCTTAAAGAAGTAATAAAACATTAGCACACTTTGTTATCACTAATCTCAAAACAAAATGAGTCCTTAAACATTTGTTTATTACTTTATTATGGCAAATGTCATTTCTGTTCTTGAAGTGAGGGATTTGGAGCTATAGCCTCCTCCACACCACTCCTCCCAGGTATTTGAAAACAAAGCTTACATATTAAGCATCTCTGTGGTAGACAGTCAATCTATGTGTGTATGTGTGTGTCAAGCAACTGATAGTAGAGGTTATCTTCATACTCTCTAAAGCTGGGCTTTTAAAAACTTGTCCATAATAAAATTATAAATGGATTACTGGAAAATCTAATACCGGATGCTTATGAAGTGAACAAACAAACATGTATGGAGGAGAAACATCTTGAGTTGTTAAAATGTAATTTCTTCTCAAACCACTCTATTCTGTCAGAAATGCCAATATGATAAAATAGACAAGAGCAATGGTACATCCAGAATTTTAGCATGAGCTTGTGCCTGAAGAATTTGTTAGAATGGCTCTCTCATTGGCTGCATTTCCTTTTTGAAAGATTGAACCACAATCTGCATGAAATCATGCATATTTTACTCAACAGTTTTGTTTTTAGAAGACTGTCAAATGAAGAGGGGAGTATTTCATAATTAAAGAACTTTTATGTCCTCGTAGACAGAAGCTATGAGACAACTATCAAGGTGATCTTAATTTTGATAGAATTATTCACTGAGATTGTATGTCAGTTGCACAGGAGGAAGACTTAGGAGTCTTTCATCAATATGCTTGGATAAAAATTACCGAGAATTAGGTGACAACTCATTCAGGCCATGTTATGAAAACTGACTATTGAGTAAAATTACTGGCATGGAATTGTTTCTAGATCTGACACAGAATTGTTTCTAGATCCCAGGAGGCAGTTAATGATTGGAAATACACGCTCCTCACACCATAGTTCAGATACTAGGAAACACTCTGGGGTATGCAGTGTAAGGAAGGAACAAGACTCTTGGAAAAGAGGAAGTGATATATCAATGTGAAGGCAAGGGAAAGGGGACTTCTAGTCAACCAGGAGTAGAGACAGGGCTCGCGTTGGCGCTCTCCTTGGTACTGAATTGAAGCAAAGTCTTCCAAGACTTCTCCCAGGTTGAAGTTCACTTTCTTTATCCCCACTCTGCAGCAATTGAGATCACACCTCTTGCTCTATCATCTGCCTTCACATTATGGTATCTGAACACATAGATGGCATCCTCATGCTCAGCCTTCTGATAATGCTGCGTGCCTTGCCTTAAATCCAGCTGACACTTCTAATCTGTATTTCAAGAAAGGTAAAGAGATTTGAGAGGAAGACTCAGCACAAAGAGCATATTTGTAGGTCTTTGTTGACTTACCAAGCAGGTGTATTTATTAAATTTAAAGTTATTGCATGATATATGTTAACGGGCCTACTCATCACAGAAATGAAAGCAAGTATTGGCTATGATAGACATTGCGCGGGGAAGATAATTCTAAGGGCTTGATGAGCCACTTACATGCTAGGTATAAGAATTATATTTCTCCCTTATGCTTTTAGGTTAATCTCACATATGCAAAGCATAGTTATTGGTGACCTGAATGTCAATTCTTAAACATGCTTTGCATGAAATGAAATATCTTTGAATAAAGGTCACAATATGACAGCTTAGAAGAAGGACATTGACAGAACTTCCTTGTAACAACACTAATGATACTCTCCCTTGAAGTGGCGGAATAGACAGCTCAGCAGAAGACAGGAGGACTTAGATGGGCAGAGAAGGGTGCTTCTGTTCCTCCACCCCCACAGCTCACAGAAACCAGATGGAAATTCACTGCTGTAAGCATTACTTCTGTGAGGACAGACCTGAAATAAGGTAGACCTTGAGAGAAAAAATCTTGGAAATCTCAACACCAAGAGGTAGGGAAAGGAGTTGCTACATGGAAAAGGAGGATGGATTTCCTTACATGAATTGTAAGAAAAAAGGAGGACAAAGAGAGCTGTATTTAGTGATACTTATCTTCTATAAAAATCTTCCCAGAAGACATTCCATTTTAGATTATATATCAAATTAATTATATATCAAATCAATTATATAGCCAGTTTTTAATGACAAAACTCCATGAGTGAAATATTTATCTGAAAATATCTCAGTACTTATAATTGAGGGAACATTGCTACACTCAGTTATACAATTAGTAAACATATCCCTCAATTCATGTGAGCCTAAGGAAAGTAATCTCTTTGAAATAAAGGGGAAAATAAAAAACAAGGTTCAGAAAACAAAACATGATAAATATTCATTTCTTCAGATTCATCAAGTATGATTCTATGATTAGGTAAGACCTTTAAATAAAGAACTTTAAAAGTGAAAGAATTAATGGTAGTTCATAATTTCAATAATCTTTTAATAACCGGCTAAGCTCAAAGTCATATTTTTTAGTCCTAGAAAGATTATCTGAATTGGGAGTAGTCGCTGAAGAAGCAGCTCATTGATTCGGTGATATCCATTGGCTCCTTCAGTTATATTTCACCCAGCATGCTCAGGAGGCCAACTAGACTAAAGTCTATTTCTCCTTGTCTTCTCGTCCTTTTAGAATTGCAGTTTCTTCCAAAGCTGTTCTGCTACTCAGTTCCTCACAGACAGAAAACAATATCCAGTCCTTGGGTTCACAGAATGGCTAGGATCAAGCCCTGTGTTCTTTCTCAAGGAGAAAGGAAGACACACATATCAAAGAGAGAATTCCCTTGGGAAATTCCACAGTTACAACAGGGCATCCTCAAAGCAAACGAGGCCTTCTTTCTGAATTGTATTCTGTGCTGAAATTGCCTCCCTGGACAGCAGTTAAGCAGTAAAGGCAGACTACATATCAACAACAAATGTTTGATTTTCTTCCACTGAACTTCAAATGAATTTGTCAGCCTCTGACCTTGGTTTCTGTATCTGTCAAGTAGGGTATTTGTTTTATTATTTTTACAATATAAGTAACACACATACAGTGTTTAAGCTACTCAACATAGTGAGCAGTTACATTTTTATACCTTAAGGTCTTTGCATATATCAGTGATAAGAATGTGATAATTTCATAACAGAGGGCACATCAGGCACAATTTAGAGACAATTGCAGTTTTTGTAACTGATGTAACATCATATTGGCATGTAAGTGGGTAAAGGCCAGGAAGACCATGGACATTTCTCAGTTACCTGGGCAGTTTCCCCTAAACAAGCATCAGTATTATTGAGGTTGAGTGGCCCTGGTATCCCTCACTGAAACAACATTGTCAGGAACCTCACAGTGTGATGATTTACTTCTACATGGCAAACCCAGCGCAATAAAGTAGAAGGATGCTTGCAACCAATTGTCATAGCATTATTTCAAACAGTTGACAGCTGACCTATGAAAGTTAAAATCGTTGTGTAAGTGCGTGTGCGTTTGCGTGTGCGCGCGCGCGCGCGTGTGTGTGTGTGTGTGTGTGTGTGTGTGTGTGTGTGTGTGTGTGTGGTGTATCTGTGTTTACAGAACTTGTGTAGATATCAGAGGACAACTTGTGAGAGTTGTGTAGGAGCCAGAACTCTGTACCATATGAGTTCCTGGGATAGAATTCAGTTCATCAGCCTTGGTGACCACTTTGATATCCTCTCCTTTAAGATTCTTTTAAAAATTTATTGTTTTCCTTCCTAAAACATCTGTAATACAAAATCTTCCCTAGAGATGTTTAACCAATAGCGTCAACTAATGGCACAAAGATCTCTTGCTGATGAATAGGAAACTTCAGGTTTATAGACTAAAATCTATCCACTTTATTTAAGAAAATACACTCGAACTACTTTGAGGTAGAGATATGGCCAAGAAGATTTATAGTTGTGGTTCAGACAGAATTTCCCTACTTGGAAAATCTGATATTCTTGTGTATTAATCTCATAGGGAGCAAATGACACTTGGATAGTTTAGCAGCATCTGCTTCCTTGAATAAATGTACTCTTTGGTATGTTGAAATTCTTGCCAATCCCATGGAGACCAACCTGTTGTTCTTGCCTTTTAGAACCTTTTGTGGTCACTCCCGCTCTCTTGACAATGTTAAAGCTCACAGCGTTACATAAACATGAGCCAGTAGAAAGGAGAGGCTGCAACAGGAAGGTAAAATAACAAAAATTAATGAACTATTTCTGTGTTTAACAAGCTTCTTTTTTTCTCCTACATTAGCCTATAAAATGAATTGCTAGGTCATCTGTATTCAGCAGACGTATACTGCAGCCAGTATTAAAGGCTGGGGACAGCAGTTGAGTGAGCCCCTGTAGACATGCACTTATGTGGCTCCACTCTGGCTCTTTCTCCTCTGCAAATTAGATAAGCAGCAATAGCACCTGCCCAAGATAAAGTCCTTTTAAAAGCCTGGTGTTTGATTTATCCTGGGTTATAGTTTCCTTTGATGGGAACCCATGGCTTGTAAACATAGAACGAAGTTCCTGTCTCATCAGTGAGCACGCAGTGACTTCCCATCATCTCTCAGATTCTTCCAAAACCTTGAAAGAATCATGCAAACCCATTTGTGCTTTGTACTGGGATTGTTTAGCCTTCCCAGGTTCCCTTAGGATCAGAAAGTGAATTTATGACAGCTGTTACCATTCCAGAAACCACCTTGATCTTCCAGTGGCCGGCTTGGCGGTCTGAGATAGTCTGATACAAGAGACATATTGTTGCTGTTCCCAATCCCTCAGTGAGTTGCAGAGCATCAGGGGTAACTGCAGACTCTGGCACTGTCCTCTGACTGCCTCACACTTTGATCTCTTTGGTCTTGTGTTGTTCTCATCGTCCCTGTTCACTCATTTAATTCATCAGTAGTTATTAAATATCAAAACACAGAGTTCCAACCCCTGGCCTAATGAGGGCAGCCTCAGCAGGGTTCCTTCCTAATCTAACCCAAAACCCTGAGAACAACTCTGAGGGGGGGACATCTCCATGCTGTCACTCTTCAAAAAGAAGGTCACTTGGAGAGGCCCAGGCCCTTCCACTTTCTCTTACATTTGTAAGTGCTAATATCTTGGGATTCCTTGTGGGACAAATACAGAGAATGGCTCATCTTCCTGGTTGAGTTATGTATGTTGGTCTGATTTCTAATAAACTTGATTCTATATCTATAGAACCAGATTTTCATTTTCAAAAACTAACCTCAAGTAGTCTTAGAATTGTATACAATTAGAGGGCAGTAATGCAAAGTCTATAGTTTTTAAGGTGATCGGAAAATACAGGTGACAGGAAAAGAGCAGTTGACTCTGAACTTGTTCATAAGCAAGGAAGCTTGGGGTAGATATAAAGGCGGGCATAACAATAAAAAGCTTAGAGCTGCCTCAGATGGGAGCGGGGTGTGTGCGTGGACATTCTCCACTAAGGGCTGCTCTCTGAGACTGTCATGAGCTGAGAGTCACAGGGTCAGGGACAGACAGATCATGGCAGTTGCAAGAATTCCACAGTTCTACACGGCTAGGCCACTCAGTGCCTGAGAGGGGAATGATTCTGCATCTCATAGCCATCCCCAACAAAAAGGTGAAGTATGTGGGAGACACACTCTGCACTCCAGTACAATGCGGGAGATGCTTATGGCCTTTTCACAGTCTTCAGCTATTGTAGGGAATCTGAGAAAAAGGATTAGTGACCGTTTGCCTTTTCTCCTGTCCTTTTCTGAGATGAGACAATGCATTGATAAATAAAAAGATGATCTGTCTCCTGTTAAGTGATTTATTTATTTATTCATTTATTTATTTATTTTATTGTATAATTCATTTACATTTCAAATGCTAAAACCTTTCCTGGTTTTTTCCCCTTCCAGAAAACCCTCAACCCCTTCTCCCACCCCCTGCCTCCAAGTATATGTCCCTCCACCTGACCCACACCCACCTCCCCGCCCCCCATTTCCCTTTGTTGGGGCATCTATTGAGCCTTCACATGACCAAGGACCTCTCCTCCCACTGATGCCCGACAAGGCATTCCTCTGCCACCTTTTTGGCTTGAACCATGTGTACCCTTTGATTGATGGTTTAGTCCCTAGGAGTCCTGGGTCTGGGTGGCCAACCTCATTGTTCTTCCCATGGGGCTGTAAACCCCTTCAGCTCCTCCATTCTGCCCTCCAACTCCTCCATTGAGGACCCCACGCCCAGTCCAATGGTTGGCTGCTAGCATCTGCTTCTGTATCTGTAAGGCCCTGGCAGTGCCCCTCCTGAGACAACCAAACAGGCTCCTTTTGGTATGCACTTCTTGTCATCCATAATAGTGTTGGGGTTTGTTGACTGTTTATAGGATGAATCCCCAGGTAGGGCAGTCTTTGGGGGACCTTTCCTTCAATCTCTGCTCCATACTTTGTCTCCATTATTGCTCATGTGAATATTTTGATCTCTTTCTCAGTGGAACCCAAGCACCCCCACTTCAGTCCTCCTTCTTCTTGAGCTTCCTGTGAATTGTAACTTGTTTATTTTGAGCTTTTGGGCTAACATCCACTTCCCAGTGAGTGCATTCCATGTGTGTTCTTTTGTGATTGGGTTACCTCACTCAGGATGACACTTTCTAGTTCCATCCATTTGCTTAAGAATTTCATGAATTCATTGTTTTTAATAGCTGAGAAGTACTCCATTGTGTAAATATACCATAATATCTGTATCCATTCCTCTGTTGAAGGACCTCTGGGTTCTTTCCAGCTTCTGGCTATTATAAATAAGGCCTCTATGAACATAGTGGAGCATGTGTACTTATTAGATGTTGGAGCATCTTCTGGGTATATACCCAGGACTGGTATAGCTGGGTACTCAGGTCTAATTTTCTGAGGAACCACAAAACTGATTTCCAGAGTGGTTTTACCAACTGGCAATCCCATCAACAATGGAGAAGTGTTCCTCTTTCCCCACATCCTCTCCAGCATCTACTATCCCGAGTTTTTCATCTTAGCCATTCTGACTGGTGTGAGGTGGAATCTCAGTGTTGTTTTGATTTGCATTTCCCTGATAACTAAGGATGCTGAACATTTCTTTAGGTGCTTCACGGCCATTTGAGTTTCCTCATTTGAGAACTCCCTGTTTAGCTCTGTACTCCATTTTTAATAGGGTTATTTGACTCTCTGGAGTCTAACTTCTTGAGTTCTTTGTATATATTGGATATTAGCCCTCTGTCAGATGTAGGGTTGGTAAAGATCATTTCCCAGTTAGGTGGTTGCCGCTTTGTCTTTTTGACAGTGTCTTTTGCCTTACAGAAGCTTTGCAGTTTTATGAGGTCCCATTTGTCGATTCTTGTTCTTAGAGCATAAGCCAGTGGTGTTCTACTCAGAAAATTTTCCCCTGTGCCCATGTGTTCAAGGTTCTTCCCCACTTTCTCCTCCATAAACTTCAGTGTGTCTGGTTTTATGTGGAGGTCCTTGATCCACTTGGACTTGAGCTTTGTACAAGGAGATAAGAATGGGTCGATTTACATTTTTCTGCATGCTGACCGCCAGTTGATCCAGCACCATTTGTTAAAAATGCTGTCTTTTTTTCCACTGGATGTTTTTAACTCCTTTGTCAAATATCAAGTGACCATAGGTGTGCGGGTTCTTTTCTGGGTCTTCAATTCTATTTCATTGATCTTCCTGCCTGTCTCCATTCCAATACCAGACAGTTTTTTATCACTATTGCTTTGAGGCCAGGGATGATGACTCCCCCAGGAGATCTTTTGTTGTGAAGAATAGTTTTCGCTATCCTGGTTTTTTTGTTATTCCAGATGAATTTGAGAATTGCTCTTTCTAGATCTATGAAGAATTGATTTGGAATTTTGATGGGGATTGCATTGAATCTGTAGATTGCTTTCGGCAAGATGACCATTTTTACTCTATTAATCTTGCCAATTCATGAGCATGGAAGATCTTTCCATCTTCTGAGATCTTCTTAGATTTCTTTCTTCAGAGACTTGAAATTCTTGTCGTACAGATCTTTCACTTGCTTGGTTAGGGTCACACCAAGGTATGTAGTACTATTTGTGACTGTTGTGAAGGATGTCATTTCCCTAATTTTTTTCTCAGCTTGTTTATCCTTTGAGTAGAAGAAGGCTACTGAATTGTTTGAGTTAATTTTATATCCAGTCACTTTGCTGAAGTTGTTTATCAGCTTTAGGAGTTTTCTACATAAAGTTTCATAGGGCAGAAGGAAAGAGAAATTGCTATTGAGCAAAAACAGTAAGCAAGAAACAGAAAAACAGTTTGAAATAATCAAATTTGGGGACAGAGGAGGTGGAGATTTTGGTTTTTGTTTGTTTTAATAAGGCCACATCATAAGTTTGTATCATCTAGTACAAACAAAATATTTAGTACTAGTACAGCATAGGTCTGAAGAAAAATGCAAAGGTAGTACAGAGAACGTAAGTTTTTGCTTTGATTTACTACTACAAGTTAATTTGTTACATTTGCTACCATCAATACATTGTTACCATTACTAATAGCCACATTAAGTAAAGTCATAGTTAGTTTTTATGTAATTCATTTTTCCTGTTCCTGGATCAGGCACTGATTTACATTCAGTTTCAGGTTGTCCTGTGACTCTGTGGATCAATTGGTTATTCTTTCCACAGATCTTTATTGATCTTGCTAGCAAAGCATTCAGAGCCTCACCCTGATTAATAATAGCACCTCTATCCCAAAGTTCAGCTGTAAATCCTAGGCAACATGTAACACGGAGGAGGCAGAGCATATAGCGGTGTTAACTATATTTACGCACAGTACTCATAGCTTTATTTTTATAATGTATACATGCTGATTTTGTGCATATCTTACATGTATTTTAACCATTTGTTACCATTAAATATT
This sequence comes from Tokudaia tokunoshimensis, assembly GCA_036184795.1. Taxonomy (NCBI): domain Eukaryota; kingdom Metazoa; phylum Chordata; class Mammalia; order Rodentia; family Muridae; genus Tokudaia; species Tokudaia tokunoshimensis. Next base: position 43,558,762 of record BTHU01000022.1, on the reverse strand, counting down.
TTGATGCTTAAGTTCAAAATTAGTTTGTATCCATAGCAGCTGATATTTAATTGAAAGTCAAGAATTAACCTCGGAGATAAAGGATCAAAAAGAAGTGTGTGTTTTCTTTTTCCTAATTTGAAGTACCCTCTATCCAGCATAACTGTAAAAATGCAGGTGCTGACTGTAGAATAGTGACATATGTATGTTTAAGGAAAGAGTAAAGAGCTAAATCCAAGCACCAGCTCTGCATAACCCAGAAAGATGAATCTTTATAATGGGTTTTAAATGAACTATAAAATCACAAGGAGTCATCAGATGACTTAAAAATTGTAGCTCTTTCCACCCAAGAAGTGGTAATGTCTCTGCAGTAAGCTACAGGTACCATCCAACAGGCCCCAGGCAGACATGTGGCCCTGCTATCACGATTTGCTTGTCCTTCTATGGAGAGTTAACTTCTGTGAACTCATCCATGTACAGTGGGTAGCATCAGGATTACAGAGTAAATGACTAAGAGATAGGAGAAAACCATCTATGGAATCCACATTCTGTTTTATTATACTGTACATAGATGGATGAATACCTGGCATTTGGTGGTAACCAGAGCTAGCAAGATCAAAGGGACAGTGCAAAGGATATATCTGGGCATGGCATGGTCAGAGAGACCTTTGTGATACTGTGACATCTATTAGGAGGACTGAAGAGACAGAAGACCAAGCAGAAGGGTCTCTTAGAAGCTATGGATTCTGAGGTCCCCAGCCATGCATTAGCATGTACAGAGCAGGACTAGGAGTTAGGGTAGGCAGTGGCAAGGTGGAGAGTTAATGGGTCAAGACCAAGATAAAGATTGGTCATTCTTTTCTGAATAAGATGAGAACATTCGTATGGCAGGGTAACAGTGACATCATTTTGTTCAAATTGTAAAAGGATCCCTTTGGCTTTGTCGTGGTGAAACTTTACAGTTGGGAACCCCCATGGGGCATGAGGTAAGACAGTTTGGTTTTTGGTGGTACTAGCAGGATGTAAATTTTTCTTATTAATTGTATGTGACATTTGAGGAGCCAGAGATGCTTCAAGTTCTTTGATCATCTTGATTAGGAACGGGGAATAGATGAATGATGAAGAATGGGAATCAAAAGTGCTGTCCTTGATGTTGAATTTAGACTCTCACAATGGAGATGTTGGCAGGCAATTAGAAGTCTGTACTTGGCTAGCGGGAGAGGACTCTTGATCCATGGGCTCAGATGAGAGTTCGTTACACAAAGAAGGGATGAAAATAAAATACTGCTCTTCAGGTTAAGAGTAGGAAGAAGAATCAGTGACACGGCCAAGCTAAATATGAGCAGAAAGAGGGGGAGAGATTACCCACCTGCAAAGAGAAAGGTGATTATCGTTTCAAACCATGGCATAGGCAGAGGGAAGCAGGACTCACCGTATGGTTTGCAATATAGAGATCATGGGAAGCTCAGAATTGTTCTGTTTTCAACCAAAGACAGTATTATCATATGCTTATGATGTTGCAAGGATTAATATACATGGAGGCTGACTGTCGGCATGTGTAATGTTGCAGGGATTAATATACACTGCAGGGATTCATTTATAATGGAGGCTAATTGTTGGCACAGTGTTTTTTTCATGTCGTCTGCCCTAACTGGGTAAAGCTGGGTGGTGGACACTCTAAGCCTCCTCGGTGATCTGGAGGCAGGGCAGGCCACTGCTCTTATTGTCTGTGTTCCTAAGTGATGATGCTCAGTGACCCTGGAGTACTGGTGCTCAGTCCATGCCTCCCTGAGCATTTCACATGAGCCATAAGATGAAAACTTAAAGCAAGCATGCTTATTATAATCCTTCAATTTAAGAATGGGTGGGTTTCAGAGTTTCTCCTCTTGAACTTGTTTAAGATTATTTTTAAGAATGTGAGTAATTCCTAGCCCGTGTTTGAACAGAATAAGAGAGAGGAACTATAACTTGCAAAGCAGAATCCTGAGCTCTGTACCTAGAGCAGACTCCTGAGGCATCCTTGGGGCCCTCTGGGTACCTTCTCCAACAGCTGTGGTTGTGAAGAGTTTTATATTTATACATTCCTCAATCCTGATTATGTGTGGAGTCACTGGAGAACATTAAAGCAACCCCACTTTTTTAACCTAGCTTCAGTTGTCTGACTTAACTTATTTAGCATTAGGACCAGATAGCATGATGATTCTTGAAATTAAATTTTTTGACATGTAATTTCTACACAGTGCTATTTTCCCTTTTTTATATATGGTTGAGTTCTAGCAAATACTTAGTTGTGCAGAAAACATCACAGCCAAATTTGAGTCTCTTTGTGTTACTACAGCCTAATTCAGGTTACCCTGGGCCCTGAGGGCCACTCCTCCATCTGTCTGTTTGGGCCATTAGCATTTTTAAAAGGGTATGAATGTGGTATACCACCAGAAATGCAACCTTTTCTAGAATATTAGTGTGTAGTGGATGAGAGCTGCTGGCTTTTCTATAATCTAAGCATCACGATTGCTTTATGACCATGAATTGAGAGAAGACAGCTCTGTTATTGACTGTTGGGGTTTTGTTTTAGCATCATGGTTCCATGGAAGGAAGAAATTATGTGAATGGGAAGCTCCAAGATCTCGTCTAGACAAGCTCAACCTCCCACATCAGCCACAGTGGACACAGTGAAGGCACCATGCATATGTGAAATGGACACAGTGGTGAATCATGAGCCTACTATGCCTGCCAAATCAGACTAATTTAACGGGAATGGAGATGGGCAGTCACTATCAATATATTCGGAAGAAAGATTAGGAAATATGACACAGACCTGCCCCTGAGTAAAATGACAGGGAAGATTTGGGGCTATTTGACCAAGAGAGGTTTCTTTGTCCCCTTTTAGCTGAGACTTGAATGTCCTGAGGATAGCATCCACTTAGAATTAAAGGAATATGTCAGAACTCAGAGTAGGAAGACTTAATGCTGGAAATGGGATTTGTGAGAGTTCAGAAAGAAAACATGCCTTTGTGCATGTTGAAAAACAAAAAAGGGAGGGGGATAAGTGGGAGAGGCAAGTAGAGACCACCCCTCCTGGAGCTCTCAGAACCATCAGGGTGGATAGGCTTGTCATGCAATACCAGAAAATAATGTGTCTGTTGTGTTAGGAAACATGACTTTGGGTACTGTGTGGAGACTATGCTGTGGGAGATTGACTGAAAATGAGGAGAGGTCCCCTCCTTGCATCACCTCCAGAGGTTCCCCTCCCTGCATTCCCTCCAACCCTGGACACAGCAAGCTTTGCTCTTATGCTCCAGAAGAATTCCCTCCAGGGAATGGGTAGAGCAAACATGGAATCAAGGTTGATTTTACCAGGTAAGAAGTGAAAACAGAAAGCAGTAAGACCAGGGTAGAGTGGACTGGGCAGAAGCAAGACCAGCAGGCTACCTCTGCTACCTGGATTTACATGTCCTGTTCTACTATCCCTCCCTGCTCCCTCATTCTAGACAGATCTGGGTTCTTATTCCTGGAGTAGGGGGAGGTGTCTTAGAAGGTGTCCTTAACCACAACTCAGTCTGTTATAATTAGATGCAAGAATAAATATAGATGTAATTACTCATAAAGGTAAGTTGACTGGGGAATGAACAGTCAATGGTACCTTGAGTGTGGCCCTTGGGAGGCTCTTACTAGGTCCCACACCTAATCTTCAAGGACTGGATTTATTATTTTTGCCAGAACCCTGTCCTACGTTGGTCAAATGGACTATATACCCAGTGCTCCTCTTACTTACTTTCTCTAGTGCACCTAATTCTTGTTTTCTTCATTATAGATAAAAGAGTGGGCCTGAGTAGTCACTGGAGGAGGAGGAGGAGGAGGAGGAGGAGGAGGAGGAGGAGTTATGGTGCTAGTAGAGTAATGCATCCAGGCCAAGAGAGATGGCAGTGGCCTAATTTTGGTGCTTTAGATATGTGTCAGTCTTATTTGGCCTCGCTGATGATGAAGTGGGGTGTGAGGCATGGGTAAGAGTGAATCCAAGGTCTCTCAGATTTCCCATCTTCCATTTACTTGTGATCGATTTCCACTGTCCTCGTGGCATACATAGAACCTACATCTTCTCCACACTGATTTCCACCCACTAGCGAGATTCCATAATTCTGAGAACCTATGGCTGTGACGGCACATGGCAGTTTACTAGCTTGGCTTGGATTACAGTCTCGGGCAAATAAACACAGGGAGGAAGACATCAGGCCCAGGGCTTCTTCGTGTCTAGTGCCATAATTGTGTTAAATATGGAAATCTCAGATTAACTACTACCAGAAAGCGAAGAAAATACATGTGTTTGTTTTGGTTTTGTTCTTGGTTTTTTTTTTTCCAAAAGACTTTAGGAAACTCACTTATATGACTTTAGGAAACTCACATTGCCAGCTAATGTGTAACTCTCTTAAATAAAACGGAGCTGTCAAGAATATGTGAAAACAATTACATGTGTTATGAAACAAAAGTCACGAATCTCTTTATTTTCAAAAGTGTAATTAGCTTTATGTGTTCCATCCAAATTGAGACTAAACCTGGAACTGTGTGACCATATCTGTACACTCAGCGAGCAGTCATTCATTCCTTTGTAGTCTGCTCCTGGGTGACGCTGGCTTTCCTCCTGCTAGCGTGTGCATTGGCTGTGAGCTCACTTGTAAGCTTCAAGCTCATATTTTCTGTCCCTGTTTTAACCAATATTTTAGAAGATGCAACTTCATTTAAAAGATATGCATAGATTTTTGAAAATTAACTTTATTTATTTTATTTTATGTGTATGGGTGCTTTGCCAGCATGTATGTTTGTGAACTGTGTGCCTGTAATGCCTACAGTGGGCAACAGATCCTCCAAAACTGGCATGACAATTGGTTGTGAGTTGTTATATGGATGCTCAGAATAGAACCCAGGGTCCTGTGGCTGAGCAGCCGGAGCTCATAATCACCGAGCCATCTATCCTGCCCCAATATGCACGTATTTTAAACATATGCAATAAATCATCATTTTGTCTCTTTGACCGTGCTTTGCAAGCAGCATCTCTAACTTTTATCACGCTTGCTATGGATATCTGGAGATGAACCCAGGTACCATACTTGACTGAAGTAATACAAATTCGTGGAGAAAGTCAATGAACGATACACACAATACAAGGAAGAAAATATGGACTAGAAAGTAATTTGCACAGAACTAAGTCTAAGTGCAACGGAAGACTCTAACCTTATGGGTAAGGCCTGCCACAGAAGCCTCATACAGTCAGCTGAGGAGCCCATCCTAGGTCATCCAGGCAGGCAAAGACCTTCCTGTTTATATTTCAGGGTCCTATAATCTGTCCATGATGAATATGGCCTTCAGAAGTCTCAGGCTTATGGCTATAAAATGACAAATGGTAACATTAATCTTCATGTTGTTTCTATCCCCTATGGTCATTATAGGGACAGCCAAGGTCAGTGTAGCAATATGTCCCAAGCACAGGTTTTCTTCTCCTTTCCTGCAGAGTGTCAACACTATCTATTGTATGTACTTTTATTCACATGTTCCCAAATTCCTATTCCAGTAGAGATTTTAGAGTTGCAGAGTCCCAAATATACAAACACAAGGGAGATGTGTCTCTTCTATGTGGCATGCAGATCTGCTATGCAGGCTACTGAACTTCAGTTGTGTCCTGCCCTTCACTGATACAAAAACCTATAATAGGTATGAAGTAGCAAGGTATGGAAAATGTACACTATTTCACATCTGCAATTGTTCTGCCTCTGGAAAGACTATAGACAGTGTCATCATCTGGGTGAACAGGAAAGATTCATCATCCATAAACTGAGTAATCAACTTGGGACCCATGCCACTAACAGTCACATTACTCTTTATATTGTGTGTTCTGTCTCCAGTCATGCTTTCATAGTTATGATTTCCTTTGCCTACAGAATTCTTTTCTTCCAGCTTGCATTCTTCAAGAACTGTTTGTGCAGAATCACAGCTATTTTTGTCCCTAATAAAGCCAACTGTGCAACCATTAACCCAGGGATTGATGATGATGGAGAAAATGATCCTAAACTATTTCATTGAGGATGATTTCATATTTTTGTGAATGTCAAATCTTAAAACTATGCTTCCCAGCACCTCGTCTCCTAGTCTCAAGGGCTGATTTAAATAGGAGATAAGTTGAAACAGGTAAAAATTTAAAATCCAGCTGGTCACATTAGAGCTATTGCAAGTGTTTTATACACACACACGCACACACACACACACACACACACACACACATATATCCATCATCAGAAATTTCAATTGGACAGTAGTATAATATAATGCCTTCCATAAATAAGATGAAAAAAAATCTTTGAACTTCTTAATTATTTTGGATCAGTGCATACACTTCTTGTTAAATCTCTAAGGTGATGATCGATTTGTGCCAATATGTAAAATTCAAAATTGTATTTGGTGGACTGTGAGTGCTATCAATACTTAGGAAGCAGAATGAAGTATAGTTGGTTACTGTCAGTCGGACTCAAGCTAATGGGAAAAATTTTCCCATAAGGAAATCATGCAGGATAGGCATAGTATTTGCTTGCTTATTTCCCTCATGATGGTATAGAATATTCCTATAAGCTCATGCAGTGAGTCTTAACACTTAGGTGGCTACAAAATCAAATGGCCTTCCTTGCTGTCTGCTTCTTTTCTTATGTGTATGTCACAACTAGCTAGATTATTAGTGAATCTGTTCTCCACTCTATGGAGAAAGGGCTGACCTGGTACTGTCTACCCAAGTCAGCTGGCCCGGAGCATGCTGCTCAATGTAAGGGGCGCAGTAGAGAACACAGGGCCATGGTTAAGGAGTGTGCCTTAGTATGTGGGTGTCAGAGGCGGCCAGAACAGGTGATTCTATTCTAATCTTGTTTAGAATATAGAAGGAAGGACTGTGTGGTTAGAGCAAATGGGTCACTATAGCCTGGTTTAACATTTGTGTATGTTAGGGGGTGGTAACTGGAACATATCCATCTACTCTGACCTGGCTTTGTCAGGTAGCGAATGGTGGTCAGAGTGTATAGGTCTGCTCACACCTCTTGTTTTGGCAGTGGGAGCCAAAACATGTGGATCTCACCTAATCTTATATATGATATAGAATGTACTTGTCAGAGATAGTGGGACCACACTAACCTGGGGTAGGTTGTGGGGGATAGACGCCATAGATGGGGGGGTACCCTGAACTGGTATGTGCTTAAGCTGAGCTGTGGTCACTGGAGACATATGCTCTCAATTGTAATTTCCAGACGTGTCATTCAAAGTGTATGAGAATATTTGTCTGAATTTCTGAGGGTCTTTTTTTCCAACATTAACCTTTCAAAAAGTGTTACCTGCTTACAATAACCATATCTTAAAGTTAGCCATTAGTGTCCCTTCATGTGCATCTGAATATCATCTATTTAGACAAAGCAATCCCTCAGAATGCAGTTTTGATTGGTGAGAGGTCTGGCCAATGGAGATCCTCAGTATTCTGCCCCAGGACCATCGCTCTCTTGCCAGTTTTTCAAACGGCCTTCTGTTTTCATTGCTTGCTGAATGTGATAAGCCTGTGTTGTTCCATAGTCCAGTTTGGTGTGGGACAGTGGACCATGCCAGGAGGCTTGGTAAGGAGTCCTCAGCACCCAGGCATCCACCTGAGACAGTAGGCAGCTCCCTGTTCCCGGCCAGATTTCCTGACCTGGAACACTTGCCACACTCCCTATGTCGGTCAGGTAGCCCAAAACAGAGTTCTCCTTGTTAATGAGGTATCAAGAGGCCCTGAGGGTTTAGCCAATAAGCATCCCTTCCCAGACATAACTCCTTGCAAAAGGTTTCTAATTTCTGGTCCACCCTGAGAAGTTGGTATGCATCCATTTTCCACGATGAACAGTCAATAAACAGTGTGGATAAACATGAACTGTCTCTTCCATAAAAACTGCTGTGGAGAACATGGAGAAGCCCTTTGACTACAGAGCTGCAGCCTAAGCTCTTCTTCCCTGTAGAAGACCTCTCTGCGCTTCCAGATAACTACTTCTACCTTTGCTGCAGTCCAGCACCCAAAGGCTGTGGTACAGAGAGACGCAGTCAAGCACTCAGTGTTTTGCCTCCCCTCCAGAGTGTCCCACACCCCAATGGCTGGGCAGAATAAACGGACCCTCAGTTTGGGGTACTGCCTCATAAGTCCTTGGCGGCAGAGGGCAACAATCTACTTGTTTCCTCAGTCATATAGCTGAGTGCACAGAATGTGGCTGGGACACAGGAAGGGAATGGCTAATCAGGATTTGGATGACTCAAGGGAGGAAATGCAAACATAAATATGGAATAAGATTTTAAGGTCATTGAAAATAACAGGAAGTCCTGTGTGACCCTCCAGTGTAACACATAGGAACCACTGGCATCGGATACATTCCCCTGAGAAACCACTTCACTGCAGTTTTCCTTTTGTTAAGCCATGAAAGGGCATGTTCCACCCTCTGCAATGGAGAACTGCCATGTCAAAGGCTGTGCTTTTAACTCATGGATGTAGAAACCGTCCATAAACTAATCACCAGTCCTCACTCTATTGTTTTATCAGAAGCACATGGGTGATTCTGCCCTAGTCCACTGACCGTCGCTGGCAGCCGCACCCTGTCTCCTTTCTGTTTCACCACGACTCTCCCTCTGCCTAGTCTCCTATGATGTCAACAGACTCAGGCTGTAAGGAAACCTTTGCGCTTTTTATTTTTCTCTTCCACATCTGTTGGACATCTGTTTTGAATACTTCCGGTTATGGTGTCTGAACCATGGTGATATCACCGGTGGGTCACCAGACTCATGACATGAGCTTCAACTAACTTAAATGCCTCATGTCTCCTTTTAAAAGAAAGTCCAACAACTAAAATGCATGCGTGTCTCTCACTCTCTTGACTTTCTGTCATTTCTAGATTTAAACTCAAATTATAATTGCCCTGGCTTTTTTTTTCTATCAGACTACTGATATGTAAGTTATTTTTAAAAAATAGATTCTTTTCTCATGCAATACATCTGGACCAGTTTCCCCTCCCTCTACTCCCAGAACTCTTTCCAACTTACCCTTGCCCGCAGATCCACCTCTACTCCATGTCCTCTTCACAAAAGAGCCAGACTCTGAGAGACAACAACCAAACATCATCTTCATCATCATCATCATCATCATCATAATCACCGTCATCATGATACAGTAAGATGGAGAAAGCTAGAGAAGGCAAACCGAACAGGAGAAAAAGAGTGTCAAGAACAGGCAAATAATTCAAAGACACCCTTACTCCCACAATTAGTCTCACACACACCAAGCTAACAGCCAGAGTGGGTATGCAGATGACCTGGCACAGGCTCATGCAGACTCCATGCTTGCTGCTTCAGTCTCTGTGAGTCAATATGCAGCCTGCATGGTTGATTCCGTGGGCTCTGTCCTCCTGCTGTCCTTCCTTTCCTCTGGCTCCTACAATCTTCTGTAGGAAGCCCTCTTCTGTGGGATTCCTAGATCTCTGAGGGGAGCAACCTAATGGAGATCTCCAATTTAGCCTTTCCATATAATGTCTCATCATGGGTCCCTATACCCACTCTCATCTGTTGAAGGAGGAAGCCACTCTGATGACAACTGGACCAGCTATCAATCTATGAGTATAGCAGAATATCCTTAGAATTCATTACATTGGTTTTGTTTTGTTTTGTTTTGGTTTGGTTTGGTTTTGGCTAGTCATGTTCGGTTCTTCCCTAGGTCTCTGGGCTATCCAGTCTCCCATTCCTGGCCATCCAAGCATGGGCTCCTTCTAGTGGAGAGTAGGCCTCAAATTAAATCAGACATTGGTTGGCTACTCCCAATGTTCACAGCACTCCTTCTTGTTCATGCCAACATTGCTCCAGCACATCTTGTAGGCAGGACAGACTGAAGGTTGGTGGCTTAATGGCTAGGTTGGTGTCTAGGCTCTATGTAGCAATAGATCGACCTCTCCATGTTCAATGAGCTGTGCGGATGTCTGTGGCAATGGAACCTGGCTGTCAGGTTGCAGAGAGAAACCCTCTGTCATAGCATCAGTCTGGTTGTTTGAGGATTTCTGCGAGACATCTCAGCCAACCTCAGATATGTAATTTTCTTAAAACTGGCATAATGAAATTGAAGAGATCCAGTAGCTTTTGTTTGTCTTTTCAGAATGCCAAATGCCAGGAGGCTGGGAACAGGATTTGAAAAGGGCTGTATTTCTTCTGTCGAGCTTCCCTCCTGGTTTTATGTGCATTGTCTTCTTCCTAAGCCTTGACGAAGCTTTCCCCTTAAACAAGCGTGCCAGCCACCTTTTTCTATTCGGTCACCAGTGACATTGGATTAGAACATGATTTTTTTTCTTAGTCATCTCTTTACAGGCTCTTTCTCCTAAAACAGTCCATTCTGAATTACTGGGGGAAGGGAGGATCAGGAATCTAATCTATGACATTCAGGAGCCTCAGCTATGTTTGTGTTCATATGCATCTTGCCTGTCCACTCTCTTAACTGTGTGAGATGTTGGGAAATTGAGCACCTAATCATTGAATCACACACTTATTTTGTATCAGAGCAGAGATACGGCTTGGGCTCTCTGATGTTGTAGACAATTATTCTTCACATCACTGCTCTCACCTGAAATCTGAGTTATGCTGGACTGCTGGTGCCTTCCCTCTACTGCCCAATGTGTTTGCTCAGCACCACTGAATCCTCTGTGCACCAGTCCCTTCCTGCCCTGGATACTGAGCAGTCATTCACATACTGTCCCTCACACATCCTCTTCTCAACCTCTCCAATATTCTGGTCCCTGGTGCAGTATCCTGGGAAAGATTTGCCTTCTAATTTGTCCCCAGACTCCACCCCTTTCTTCATGTATTCATAGGTTGCTTCCCGGGAATGGACATTTTACCCTTCAATGAGGAATGCTGACTTGCTTAGCAGCTGAGCCTGCAATGTTTTCTCTCACTAAGCGAGTATTCTAGACACTGGCCTTGATCATTTCATCCCTGAAAAGGAAAGCATTGCTTTCATAAAGCTCTTTCCTCCTGAAAAATTCATAGCGCTCTGAGCATGATCTGTACGTGCAGTATGCCTGTAGGTGAGTAGGTGGCAAGTATTTTTATCCTGTTTTATTAAAGCAGAGGCAGAATTCAGTGCAAAACAGTGCCCCCTGGAAGGCCGAGCAGCGTAGACTGAGCCAGGCTCTGCTCTGCATGTTTTATCTACCACCATCAACTCACTGGGGACAAACAGAACAGATCATGGACAGAAGAAAATCTTTTGCAGGGAATACACACACACACACACACACACACACAGAGAGAGAGAGAGAGAGAGAGAGAGAGAGAGAGAGAGAGAGAGAGAGAGAGAGAGAGAGAGAGAACAGATCGTGGACAGAAGAACATCTTTTGCAGAGAATACACACACACACACACACACACCACAAGTACACAGAGATAAATAGCTTCCAGGTGACAATGACTCGAGAACTGTGGAGTGTGAATGTCAATGGTATCTGTGATGAGCCTGACAGAGAAATTGCTCTGAAAGAACAACACACTCAGAACTATGAATGAGAAGGATTAGAGCCCACCTGTCTTTCAACTCAACTCAAATACCAGAAATGTGAAAACAACCTCCCCTCCCCTGATCTGGACCCTTATTCTGTTCTTCTTTTGTGGTATAATTGTTTTCGTTAGCCTCAGTTTTGGTTTTCTTCTATATTGTTTACCTATGATCAACAGTGTTCCAAAAATATTAAATAGAAAATTACAGATGCTGGGAAAACGGCTCCGTTGGTAGAACGCTTGTCATGCAACTGTAAACACCTGAATTCAGATCCCTTGCATCCACACGAAAGCCAAATGAGGTGGCACACATCTGGAACTCTCACAGAAGCAGCTAGATCCCTGGAGCTTGCTTCCTTGCCAGAAGCAACCTGTCTTTACTTCTGGCGCGCGCGCACACACACACACACACACACACACACACACATTTACATATGCTGTACTAAAATAAAAAAAATACCCTACAGGAAAAATTATAGAACTAGACATTGAAAGACTTTTGAGTCACACACTGTCAGTGGTAACGGATAATTTGTAGCCTCCCAGTGCTTCCTACCCAGGATCTTGCTCAGTGTATCCTTACTGTATATGCTATCCTCACATTAATCACATAGTAGCTATGTCAGGTGTCAGGTTGCTTGTCATAGTATCACAGTACTTATGTTCAGAGTAACCTTTTGTGGTGGTTTGTATATGTTCTTCCCAGGGGGTGGCACTATTAGAAGGTGTGGCCTTGTTGGAGGAAGTGTGTCATTGTGGGGTTGGGCTTAGAGATCTTCCTCTTAGATGCCTGAGGATGCCCAGTCGTTCCTGGCTTCCTTTGGACAAAGTCATAGAACCCTCAGCTCCCCCTGCACCATGCCTGCCTGGATGTTGCCAGGCTTCTGCCTTGATGAAAATGGACTAAACCTCGGAACCTGTAAGCCAACCCCAAGTAAATGTCTTTTATAAAACTTGCATTGGCCATTGGTGTCTGTTCATAGCAGTAAAACCCAAACTAATACACCTTTATTTTCCTATATAGTGGCCCAAGTCACTAAAGTTGACAATGGAGATGCTTCTTTTAAGTGAAAAATTAAAATCCTTGTATTTATCATACATGTGCCAAAAGAAAACATACTATATCTACATTGTTTAATAGTATCTGTTCTCAAGTTCCTACCAGGGTCATGGGATATGCCCCTCACTAATAAGGGGGAGTTCTTTATTTGGGCTTAGTTCTGTTAATCATCTGCATGGAGTCCATTAAGTTTTCACTCTGTAGCTATGTACCCCAATATGTTTTCTGAAGTGGAATGAATGGAATCAATCTCTGGTGTTTTAGGTGTCAGCTTGTTGGGAAGTCATGAGCCCCTTGAAAGGCACACAGAAGACTGCTTAGTTTGCCCTCTTCACCAGCTCACTGCTTGACTATACTGAATAAGTCTCTTCTCTCGGGCCAAGACTTTGATGTAATAGAGAGGAGAGCATGATTCAACCAGACACTTTATCTCTACCTTCTCCGAGAGCAGCAGGTGTTAGCCTGCATGTGGAGTGTTGAGTTTGCCTTTAACTCCTGCAAACCTTCCCCTTGGATGGACACAGCAGAGTGCCAACCAGCTAGGTATTGACTGCCCAGGAGGATCGAGAGCAGCATTGGACGGCTCAGGCTTCCAAGTGTCTGCTGCTTCTATAAAAGGTGCTTTAAATAGAGCTGCCTGTTAAAAATAAGTACTGCCAATTCTCCAGCTACCCCTGTGTGTCCCTCTTTCTTGCTCCCTTGAATGTTTTTCATGATGCTACAAAAGTCTGAAAAACATGGATAATGGGGAGGAAAAGAGAGCAAGCTCTTTTGTCATAAGGATGAACCATGAGTCATCTGTTCTGACTCACCTTGAACATACAAAGGAAGCCAATCAGCAGGGAGCAGTCTAAAGGGATGTTTCCCCAGTGACTCATGCAGGCCTGCAACAAGGAGCCTGAAGCAAACCAAACAAGTGTATTTTTAAATATGGGAGGGAGCATTTTCTAGGACAATCTGATGGTGAGTCCTACACACTTGCTGGCTTATTTTGAGCCAGACCCTGAAATGTGTGGGCATGGTCTTCACAGAACCTTCTCCGGTGGTTGTGTTTTGTGTTTCTATGTTTAAAGGGGGTGTTTACTGATTAAACAGAACTAACAGGAATATAATACTCCAGGGCAATATGTCTACATGAGGAGATAAGAACTTTCTAATCTAGGGACTTCATTGATTTTGCTTCATATCTAACTCTATACTGTACATGACAGAAAAATAATAGTTCAAGCCCCAAGATGCTTAGAGTTTCTACAGAGGGACACAGGAAAGAAAAACAAGCAGAGGCTATAACTTGCAAAACATGTGTAATGGAAACACCTAGGAAGATCACCCTATGGAAATGGGTTAAAGAGACCCACAAGAGGTGGGCATGAGCCCACCAGTTTTGGAAGAGCTGTACTTGCTGCTGCTCCTGCTGAAGAGGAGGAGGAGGAAGAGGATGAGGAGGAAGAAGAGAAGAAGGAGAAGAAGAAGAAGAAGAAGAAGAAGAAGAAGAAGAAGAAGAAGAAGAAGAAGAAGAAGAAGAAGAAGAAGAAGAAGAAGAAGAAGACAGCTGTAAGGTGAAAAAAGTCACATAAGGCTGAGGGAAAGACCTGTGTGAAAATGGAGAACTCCTGCAAACTCATTTTGGATTGGCTCATTCTGTTATGTTCTAAACACTCCCCCATTGCTTGATTCTATTGTAGAAGTATAGGCAAGCTCATTCTAGATGTTTCAGTTTTTGAAAACTGTATTCTATCTCTCCTCTTGCAAGATCTTCCCTCTCCCGTGACCCTTGACCAGTGTCCTATCCTCTATGAGTATTCCAAGTGAAACACAGGTATTTGATCTTCAAAGCTAATGAGCACATATGAGGAAGAACCTGCTCTGTTTGCCTTCTGGATCTGGGTCACCATCTTAGTCACCAGTAACATCTATTTGCTGCATCGGTTTATCTGTTAATTTTATAATTCCAAAAAAGGATTGTCTGGAGTAGGTTCGGTGGGCATGTTTCTGGGGGATAGTCTTGATCATGTGAACTGAAGTGGGAAGACTTGCCCATTGTGAAAGGCATCATTGATTGGGAAGAGGATCCTGTATTATATTAGCGAAAGTGAGCCAAACACTAGCATTCATCGACTAACTCAATGCTTTGAGCTCATCACTGTGGGTGTAATAAGACTAGCTGATTCAAGTTCCTGCTGTCTTAACTTCTCTGCACGGACTGTAAACTGGAATTGTGAGCTGAATAAACACTTTCTCACTTCTCCCCAAAAAGGCAAAGGAAAAGAAACAAGAAAGAAAACAACAAAAAGTCTCTCTGAAATTGACTACTGAGGGAGCTGGCAAGGTTTACTTAGACCAGAATAATAAGTTAAGAATATACATAAGGATTTTGAGCAGAGGGAATGTGTAGCTCTAGTTAGGTTATAATTCCTTCTCACTAGGGGTCAGTGTGGCCTACTGATTCATTTTGAAGATGACACCGGACAAACAATTTGCCAAGAATTTCCTAGGCTGTAAGGTTTTGCCCTCGGAGGCTTTCAGAGCTGTCTACTAATTATGATGGCTTCACAAGGACTCCACATTAGTGAAGTACACTGGATATGCCGTAAGAAGCTTGGTGTCTTAATGGGTGACTTGGTGGAATACAGCCCACACTAAAATGTCACTATCAGATTATTAGAATGCTAATAACAATGATGTAATCTCTTTGGAGCTTATGTAGTCTGTATGATTGCAGTCTCAATTGTGAGGTGACTAAGACAAGGGGCTCAAATGTTAGAGTTTAGCCAAGGATACATACTAAGACCCTATTTTTTGTTTCTTTTGTTTTATGGAAAAGTTTCTATAAAACAAAAGTTCATAACAGTAAAAGGTACTTGCTGCCATCCCCAGTATCCACAGTGTGGAAGAAGAGAATTGACTTCTTTGAGTTGTCCTCTGACCTCAAGTCTCATTCCATAACATTCCCATATACATGCACACACAAATGCACAGAGAGAGAGAGAGAGAGAGAGAGAGAGAGAGAGAGAGAGTAAGAGACAGAGAAACAGAGATACAACAGTGAAGGTTGCAAAATCCATTTGTCACAGAACAATTTTAAGAACATGTTATAAAATTGAGCAACTAAGACGAGAAGTAAAAATGTTTGCAAGTAATGGGATCGCAAGTGCCTTTGGGCATGAACATTTTTGCTCACAGAGAAGAACATTCCCTTAAGTTTCATCTGTACTTCCAACTGAGGTTTAGCCATTTTACTTTTAGTCTCATCATCAGTCAAGTTTCTTCGTTAAGGTGTGTTCTTATCTAAAACAGCCTCTTCCGGGGAAAGGTTTAATCAGAGAAATTGCACCAAGACACTGGAAACCAAAGTAGCCCTTACTGAACTTGGTTTCCAGTCAGTTCAGCTGAAGGCAAAATCTGTAATGGAATCTTACTTACCTAAGAGGACTTAGAAATCTTATTAATTTTTCAGGGGTTCATCCTTGTAAGCCAGAAGAAGCAATTAGAAGGGGAGACACAATTAGGAATGTGGGTGAAAATTATGTTTTATAAAAATCATCATTTTTTTAAAGATTTATTTATTTATTATATGTAAGTATGTTGTATCTATCTTCAGACACACCAGAAGAGGGTGTCATCTCATCACAGATGGTTGTGAGCCACCATGTGGTTGCTGGGATTTGAACTCAGGACTTCCAGAAGAGTAGTCTTAACTGCTGAGTCATTTCTCCAGCCCAAATTACTATTTTATAAAAATCATCTTTATCCATCAATTTAAACCTAACTTTCTTATAAGCTAAGACATACTTTAGAGGTGCATGGTACAGGAATAAGCAAGCTATGTTTTTATAACAGAAGTAATTTTTATCAACTAAAAACCATACTAATTTCTATACTGTCTGTGTGTTCAAAACATTTTGTTGCAATCAGGGATCACATCTGGATAGTCCTTTGTCTCCTCAACAAAACTGACAATACCAACCCTAGTACTGGTTTCTGTAAAGCAGTGAGAATCAGTCCTTACATGATAAGAAATCAGAACAAACAGATTTGTTTTCAACGATTTAGTATAATATAATTTGTCTAGTTTCCCTTTTTTAAAAATCTTTAACTGTCATATGATAATTGTACATATTCATGTGGTGTGGTGTAACACTTAAGTACTTGAACAAAAATGTGTAATGTTCAACTCAGGGTAAATGATTGTTAATTCAGTTACTCATTGGTGATATATCTAATACCCAGGAAAGTTGGGATGACTGTGGGTATATAGGATTAGGTGAGATCATTATGTTCTATTATGCCAACTCTGGGCAAGCCTGCATCTCTTCCTGGGCAACTGACTAGGACCAATGGCAGTGCTGGGAGCCCAGAGTGAACTGTGCATAGACTAGTTTAGTTGAGAGCATCTTTCTGCTTTCTAGAATTACTTTGGCTTTGCCTCTCTGACTATGTGACCCAGGGAGGATACACAGCTTTCTGTGCCTCCATGACTCAAGAAGTTAGTCGGCCACCAAGCATGGCGACACCTGCCTTTAATCTTAGCACTTAGCAGGGTGTAGCACACCGGCCAGTGGATTGCCATGAGCTTGAGGGCAGCCAGGTCAACACAATGAGGATGAAGCCAGCCAGAGCTACTTAGTGAGACCATGTCTCAGTGAAGCACAACAAAAAAATATAATTAAATTTGTCTCATGGGTGTCCTGTGAGAATTAAATAATAACTGTAAAGCACCAAGAAGAGAGACTGGTATATATGACATAAGAATGGAAAATGTCGGACTGGAGCAATGGCTCAGCGGTTAAGAGCACCAACTGCTCTTCCAGAGGTCCTGAGTTCAATTCCCAGCAACGGCATTTGTAATGGGATCTGATGCCCTCTTCTGGTGTGTCTGAAGAGTTCAATGGTGTAGTCATTTAAAAAAAAAAGATGCTAAAGGAAAATGTCAGGCTGTGCTGCCACATCAGAGTATTGTGTATTCAAACCCACCTCAGATGAAGAGGTAAACATTCAGGAATCAAAGGATTTTTATTTAGCTTTAGTTTTTGAGATAGAGTCACACTGTATAGCTGAGGCTGGCTTGGAAGTCACTAGTACATAGTCCAGACTAGTCATACTGTGTAGCTGAGGCTGGCTTGGAATTCACTACATAGTCTAGGCTAGCATAAAATTCATGGCAGGACTTCCACCTTAGCCACTGCATCCACTTGGCTTAATTTTTATTTAGTTAGTTACTATTAAACCACTTCAGAAAAACATCCTAAGGAATTTTAACCGTTGTCTCATAGTAGATGCTATTTTTTTCAGTCAGTGTAAAGACTTTTATCCAATGTGATCATTAAGCCCTGGCTCCTGTTACTGCTGGTCAGTGAGCTAAATGAATATATAACTTTTGTTTCAGTCCTAAACTGTCCAAAATCAAAATAGGAGAGGAAAGAGTTTTTCTTGCAATCCCAGTTTATAGTCCATCACTAAGGAAAGTCAAGGCAGAAATTTGAAGGCAGGTGGGTTTATTTACTACTTCAGACCAACGAAGTTACTTCATAGCTATGAAGTACAACAGGAACTCTAGAGGAGGGTAGCTTATACTCACAAATTTTCTTAGACAGCTTAGGACCACCTGCCTAGGGGTGGTGCCATTCACAATAGGCCTTTGGACACCAGTTACCATCAAGACAATCTCCTATAGTCTTGTCCACTGGCCAGTCCACTCTAGGCAACTTCTCAATTGACAGTTTCTTCTCAGATGAGTCTAGATTATTTCAATTGACAAGTAAAGCTCACCATAACAATGAGCTACTGCTTGTTGCCTTAGATGACAGGACTGATACCAGAAGCATCCCAGGAAATTGTTATGAAGATGAACAAAAATCTGTGTAAGAGAATAATCCTGGTTACTTGTGTTTCCAGGCAGCTTTCCTACTTGGTCATATTTAATGCCCCAAGTATCATGGCATTAAGATTATGTCCTTTTCAAATTATTTAGCCAGTTGTTACTCTGTCCGCATGTTGAGCAACTGCTGTTTGCTCCCCTCAAAGCTCTCATATGACCCTTGACCGCAGAGTGCGATCCTTGTGTGTTTCTGTTTAAGGCACTGAAAAGAATTGTTTGAGGTAAAAATGTTAAGGATTTAACTCGTTGCTTCCTTCCTGATAGGAATCTCTATCCTCCCAAATCTCACATTGGCAAGGGCATGCTTGTCAGTAGATTACTCCCTTAAGGTCCTCCATGTTCCCTCTAATTCCACCCCCAGGGTTAAGCCCTGTTAACAGTGCTGAGCAAGCCTTGAGGCTGTGGGACAGGATAAGAAGGGCCTGCAGTGAGCTCTGGGCCTGTGCGGAGCTGGCCGTGCTTAATGCAGATCCCCACTGCTGGGACTGACTTGTAGAAGAGGGATGCATCTTTGTATTGTAAAAACAATCAGATTTTTTTTTCTGTTGAAATTGTATAATAAGTTTGCTTTCATTATAATAGTCTTTATTTTTTGAGAGGATTTCTACAGACTTTATAATATTCTATAAAGAATAGTCTTCATTATTTTTTCTTGAGGGTTTCTTTCTCTGTTTTTAAAATTTATTGTGTTTTTAAAGGAGGCCTCTACACTATTTATGATAGTCTCCATTGTCCTTTCTGCAGAATTCAATTTTCAGGATGGCTACAGAATTTATACCTGCGTTTTTCTTTCTTTGCTTTTTTACAATTTTCTTTGTTTTGTTTTATGCTGGGTTCCTACTGTGTTTAGAAGGCCAAATTAAAATAAATTGAATAGTAAGTCTGAGACAGAGACTAAAGTATGAGATAAAGTATGTCAGCCAGACTCCAGCAACTTTAAGCTACACTATTATAACAAAAATAATTCAGTGCTGTAAGGGATGGATATCAAATATACTGCAAGTTGTCAAAGCACTGGCCAATCGAACTTATGACCTGATTTTTTTTCATTGTCTTCTTTTAAGAGAACATCTAAGGTTGGTTTCAGAAAGGCAAGGTTGAGTAGACAGGCACTGGGTCATTTTGAAGGATGGACTATTTTAAGGCATCAGGTAAAGATGCATGTGATGTGGTACTTTCTTGAGTAAGTCTCCTCTGTCTGCTGCCCCACGCCAGGAGGGCTACGATGGAGCTGATTGCACAAAAGCTTGGGGATATGCTTCATGTCCTATAAATGAAAGGATGGCATAATAAAAACCACAGAGAAGGAAAGGATGCAGCTGGTGGTGCAAGATGGATGGGGACCAAGAGAAAGAGTGCGAGCTACTGTGTTCCTGAAAGACTGAGAAAGTGGGCGCCATGAAGAAACCAGACATGACTAAATCACAGTCCTGTTTCTCGTGATCTCGCTACTCTGGAAGGCACAGAAGATACAATTTACAGAAGCCTGAGTGATGAAGTGTCTGTAGCAGTCAAGAGCTAGTCTAGAGAAAATAACTCGCTCCATGGGCTTCCCACAAAGGAAAACAAAGAGCTCAGCATGTTGAGGCACAACCTGGGGGGGGGGATGCGTGTGATAAAGAAATATTAATTGCAATTGACTTTAAGAGTTTACTCAGTGGTCAGAAAAAGTTACACATGGCAGTGTCAGGTAGAACATAGTTGGCTGCCTTGCTGAAGCCTTTGTACCTCAATTAGTGTCATCTACAGGGGATCACTGTTAGATCACTTCAGTGGAGGCATTGACTGAGCAATGACAGGTAGGTGCATGTGTTATGAGCAAGCCTTGACCAGGTAGCTCTTAAATTCACATGTACTCAACTCAGAATTAATGATAATTTTTTCATTGCACAGTACATACAGTCCATTGGATACATACTAGCTACAACTTAGTAAACCTCTAACCCACTGTAGCCCTCAAGTGCCTAACATGCTAATACATGCATAGATACATACATACATACATACATGCATGCATGCATATAGTTATTTTATGTATTTTATATGTATGAATGCACCCTACATGAATGCTTGGAAGTCACAGCTAGTTGTGAGCCACCACAGTGCTGCAGGACCTCTGCAAAAGCAACAAGTACTCTTAATCACTGAGCCGTCTCACCAGCCTTTCTGGCAGTCTGTTAGTATGCCATTTCTCAGGATGAATTTTCTTAAATAATTTTTAAAAGGGATGGAGTGAAGCTACTTTCTGAATGTACCCCCCCCAACTGGCTGTTTTGGACTGCTTATCACCCAATTAGAACATTCCTCTTAATCTCCCACTATCCTTCAGGTTCCTGAAGAGAAATAAAATCAGCAAGATACATACATACATGTATATCTCTATATCTGCATATGTGTATATAATATACATATAATATATGTATATAACATTATGTATAATATGTATATAGTATTTTCTTCATAAGATATCTCTTGTTTATTCATTAATATACATTTTTTAGAGTTATTATGAGGAATTGCCTGGTAGAGTCCCTGGAGACCAAGCAGACCTAACCCTGCACCATGTGGGAACAGGAAAGCCAGTAAAGCTAGTGATATTATTTGGTCTACATCTGAGAGACTGACAAGTGGGGAGTTAATTTCAGATCTTGTTTTGCACAGAGAAAGTTGAGCTGAAATGTCCAAGACCAAGCAGTTAGGAAGGCAAGAGGACCAGATTCCTCTTGCTGCTAAATTTGGTGCTGTTGGATTTGAGTCAATGTCCACCTATACTAGTTAGGGCAGTCTGTGGCATACTCATTCAAATGGCAATATCCAAAACCACTTCTACAGAATAGTACAGGTCCATCTTGACCCATTGAATTAAACTTCACATTGACCTCCAAAACCAGGTAGCCTGTATTTACCAGGCTGAGTGTGCTACACTCAGGCACACCGAAGCCACACTACTGTCAAGTCTGCTTTCTAGTAAATGCCTTCCCTGTACCTGCTTTGCATCCTTGGTCCAAGAATGTGCAGTCTCATCCCTCGAAATGGCTCCAGAAATGATGTGGGCTTTTTTTCTCCCATCAGAGAAGGTCCCAGGGGTGTGGATTCTGTTCTGTACTTTTCTTGATCTGAGTTAGAGGACAAAGGAGAGGTGCAGGCGCATATCAGCATGATCATTTTATAATTATAAGCAAACTCTCAGGTGTCTCTTCACTCCTGTTATCAGAAATCTTCAGTTACTGGAATTTCTTTATATTTGCTTTTGGCTAAATAACTCACAAGATGACCTTGATGATGCTACTTTATGACTTATCAGAAGAACTGGGCCAAGTCATGGGAAGCTAACTCA
This sequence comes from Tokudaia tokunoshimensis, assembly GCA_036184795.1. NCBI lineage: Eukaryota > Metazoa > Chordata > Mammalia > Rodentia > Muridae > Tokudaia > Tokudaia tokunoshimensis. The sequence goes on along the minus strand of BTHU01000022.1, from coordinate 43,536,931 downwards.
GTAAGACTCACCACAACTTAAACCAAACATATTTTGATTAAAATATAAATAATATATAATATAATAGCGTGTGTGTGTGTGTGTGTGTGTGTGTGTGTGCATTTTATGGCTAGCATGCACAGAGTACTTGATTCCTGGCAGATGCCCCTCCTTTCTCTACCCCATTCCTTTTGTGTCCTAAATTCAGTGACTGGATATGCAGGTTTCTTACTGGAGACCCAGTTATTTTCTACCTTTTATTTTTCCATCCATGTGCAAATAGTATCTATTCATAGTTTTATAAGTCTTTGCATTTGATGGTATTGGGTTTTCTGAATTTGCCATTTGAACTATATATAGTAATTGCTAATACGTTTGTCTTTGTAAAGTTTATATTTGATAACATTTGAATCACTTTACATTCATGTCTAATACCCACAGCTCAGTGGGATAGAAGGTACTGTCTTTTTATTTTAATGAGAAAATTAAGATTCAGTACAACCCTAGGGCACTCAAGACCCTGTTGCTACTCAGTGGTGATACCTGGATTGGTACATAGACCAACCTCCTGTAGTCCCGCTGGTCTTCTGTATCCACAGTCTTCATGACTGGGGCACGGCCTCAGGAAATTGGAGGGGGGGAGTAAGTGTCTTGCTGTGCCTTGAGTCTTTATTTTCAGCACAAACTCTGGTTTAATATTTCTTTCCTTTTTCTCCAGACGCTGGAGAAAGGCCTACAAGGAAAGTGAACAGTGAAACATTGAATTCACTACTGTTTCTGTCTATTTATTGTAGATTTTGTACTATTTTTAGGTTTGGTAGATGGTAAAAGGAGCAAATAGAGTTCTATTAAAGCTGCCTTGAGGAGCTGTGACGTGCTGAGAAAGTTTAAAGCCTCTGATTCTGTGGTAGTGCTGGTGGGGTAGTTGCTTCTGCATTGGCTGAACTTATGAGAATGAGGGAAGTGCAATTTTATTGCCCTGGCTCTCCTCACCTCTCCTACCTACAAAAGGTTCTGAACTTTAAGCATCTTCCCACACTGTGCAGCTCTGCACAATCAAATAGCAAAGGCTTCCAGGTCTAAAAATAGAAAACCCAAGGTCCTCTGGGGAACAGCAAAAAGACTTCCTGCAAAGATACATGTGTGTGTGTATGTGTGTGTGTGTGTGTATTTTTGCATGTATATATACACATATACATACACACACACACATATATATATATATATATATATGCATCTTAAAATTCATAAATGTATAATCTGGGCTTACCATAGAACCACACATAGGCCTAATGTGAGTTTCTGTGCCATGGACAGCTGCTGACATTTTGTGACTGCTCTGGCAATTGTCATGAGTTAAATTCTTTTGAGTGTATATGACTTATCACCTCTCCCTTGTAATTCATAATTTTACAGCAAAATACCATATGTGGTAGCCCCATTTACTAATCTTTCAAAATGCCCATTTTCAAAGATGATTGCTAGTCAAATGGCTCCCAATGTCATGCTAGAAATAGTATAATTTTCCCAATGCTTCCAAAGCCCATGCCTCCAAGGTACTGCAAATGGGTTTAAAGACTCTCTTTGCATAACTCGGGTCATAGAGAGCTTTTTGGCATCTTAAAAATTACATGTGTCTCAGAAAATTACCGTGATAGAGAAAATTGGTCTATACTTTCTGTGTCTTCTTGTTGTCTCATCTTTAGTCAGCTACTTTTCTTTTGTAATTGTCTACATTAGGTGGTATGAATCGGTTAAAAGGGTATAAAAACAACTAGCAATTTTCTTATGAAGAATAAATACTAGCACAGAAACATTAAGCTAAACCATAAAATGCCACATTGATGCTTTAACACCCTAAGATGCACAGATGGAATGTGTAGCCATCTTGTCTCTAGATAGAGAGATGGGAACTGTGAAGTTTGGTGCAGGCACAATCTCCAAGTTCTATAACTATTGACAAGCCTTAGAGAGTAAGAAATTAAAAAAAAATCACAATCTTATGTGCACACATGTTTTGAGTGTGTGTGTGTGTGTATGTGTGTGTGTGTGTGTGTGTGTGAGAGAGAGAGAGAGAGAGAGAGAGAGAGAGAGAGAGAGAGAGAGAGAGATGAGATTTTGGAGTTAGCAATGTATTACCTTATCTCATGTATATTTTCGATGGGATCTCAGAAGTGACATTTAAGGTCACAGGACATTTTTAGAACCAATTCTTCCTTCCTGCTCATTGTATATTCACTATAGTACACAGGCCATTATTTTCTGACAACCTCATCACAATATAGGTTTCATCTCATATTATCCAATAGAAAATAAGAATACATCTACTTTGGCAGATATTGCTGGTTTGGATGACTTTTGTATTCTATGTGTTACTTTAGTGGAGGCTAAGTCCCTAGTGTAACTGTACTAAGTAGAAATACTAAGTACTTGAAGAAATAGAGGCTAGTCAGTCACTAGGAGCATTGCTGTGGTTAGGGTTATCATTGGTTTCTTAGAATGAGTTCTCTAATATGAATAGGTTGTTAGAAAAACAAATTTGTTTTCTTGTCCTAGGATTCAATTTCTCATTCTGACAAACATTCCCATAATTTTTTATCTTCAAGCAAACAAAAGACCTTAGGGGTATCAGATGTAAGCACGATGTTCTTGGACCCTTAAAACAGTGAGTGGTCTAAACATCCTCTCTATACAAAACCTCCAGTTTCCAGCATTTTCTTACAGCAATAGCAAATGGGATAATTCTGCTAAATAAGTGTGTCACATTCTTACTTTATTTTTAGAACTTACATGTGTAGATTACTTATAAATGAATTAGATGTTAGCAAATTAACATTCTAGCTTAACCCTGAAAATATCTTTATATTCCAAACTAAAAAGACCAATGAGTCGATTCTCTCGTACAAAATGGAATCTCACTGAGATAAAAATAGTGTGCTTAAGAACAATTTGGTTTTAAAAATGTCGTACTATTTTTGTCTCATTGAATGCTTCTCTAAATTTCATTTATAAAATCATTGCCTGCTGCTTCAATTTTTTCTTCAATAGGCCTTGCTGTTTTCTTTTAAAGACAATAATAAACTCACCCTCCTTATAATTTCTTTAATCACTGTACTAAAAACTGTTCTTGAGACCTAGTCCTTCCTTGTGATTGTTCACAAACTCTTTTATGTATGTGGCCTTGGACATCTATATCCTGACTGATGGGTTTGATAATCTTCTTGATCCAAACTACATTGAGCTTCCTCTTGTAGTTACCACCCCCACCCCTCAGTGACCTGATAGAATTCTTTTTAGTGTTGCATGGGAGAAGAGTGTGGAGTATATCACAGAAGACTTTCCTGATACAGCTAGGAATTAATTGAACTTCAGTAGTTTAGCTTAAAGCATCTGCTCATGGAGTTGTGGCTGAACCGCTTTACCTTTCTGACAGCTCTTGTCTTCAAGTGTATAAGATTATTCCAACAGATTCAGTGATAGCTAATCTCTTTGGCCATGTGACACACCATAGAAAGAAGGAAACTTAGCTGAAGAATTGTCTCCATCAAGATTGGCCTATAGACATGTCTGTGGGAACATTTTACTGATTGCTATTTGATATAGAAGGTCTCAGCCCACTGTGGGCATCACCATACTTAAGCAGATGGACATTGGTTGTATAAGAAAGGTAGCTGAGCACGAATAAGTCAGAGAACAAGCCAGTAAGCTTAGTTCTGTGGTTTCAAGCTCCTGTCTTGAGCTTCTGTCGTGGCTTCCCTGGATGATAGACTGAAACCTGCAAAATGAAATAAGCCCTTTCCTCCTCTAAGTTATTTTTTATTATAGTATTTATCTACAACAAAACAAAGTAAACTAGGACAGACTCTTGACTGTCTGTATTTTGTATGTTTTAGAGAAAAAACTCTACTACTAAATACTGTGTTACTTTGTTTTTTATTATGGGAAGATCCTTAAAGAATGACATGTCCATAGAAGTCCTATAGTTGTTTCTTATGTATCATGTGATAGATTAACTGGCCCCTGATTTGTTGTCTGCCTACTCTTCAGTGAAAGGGGAAAGTCTTGAAGAGTCATAGGATGAAGTGTGCATGATGGTAAACACTTGTGGAGGCTGAGTTAAGAAGACCATGAGTGGAAGGGCATCCTGAAGAATGTTGCAGGACCCCGCCTCAAACAAAGCAGACTAGAACAAAACAGGAGTGTAATGTGGTAGCAGGTCGGCTCTTTCTTGGAGAGTCTGAGCACACTGACTGCAGACATGGAAGGAACACTGGATTCTGTTCTTGGCCCTTCACTGAAGGACACTTAACTCCATCACTCCTTAGGTTTCTGTATGCAGATCGTAGGAGTATCTTCAGGTGGGAAAATCTGAACTAAGAGTTCACAACCCAGTCAGTAAACAGCCTTTATTTGTGAAATTTTACTGTTGAGATCTCAATACTCCCACAGGTTTTAACACCATCAATAAGAGTTATTGACTCCACTCCCTCCATATCCACTGAAACCCAAGGGTGAATCCTCAGCGACTTACCACTTTCTCATCTCTAGCATTGTTGGAGTCTTGTATGCAGCTATGGGGTGATGATGAAATAGTAAAGAATATACACCAAACTCTTCACCATATGCTTTACAGAAATGATTTAATTTAATGATCTTGACCTTCGTATGATTACATGTCACAGTTGATGTAACAGGCTCCAGAGTCTTAGCCATCTAAGGATATAATCATGTGAGGAAACATCAAATTTGATGTTTTTATGCAAATATGTTTGACCAGAACACTTGTACTGTACTCACTGCATCCTGCACACATTTTCTTATTACTATTCAAGGACTTCCTAAACTTTAACTTTCTATATGAATAACTATATGTCTAAGCATAGTTTGTGCAATGTAAAAAGAGTGATTTAAGCACAGAATTACAGAGGGATGGTTTGAGTTGTTATGGTGTCTCCATGGTGGCACCAAGAGCTTTTTCTAGTTATCTAGGATACAGCCCTCATTATCTGACTTATAAAAGGGTTGTAGAAACAGTCATCATCTTACATTCCAGACACAAAGAATTAAACTAGGAAAGAAGGAACAAAGGATGATAAGCTAGTTGAGCCTCCGTCCTCCTCTTTCTTTCCTAGAAAATCTACTAAGAAATGTCTACTTTTCTGTTATTGGTCATGATTTGTTCATGTGACTTCTTCTAATTAAAAGAGAACCTGAAAATTGTACTTTGCAGCTGTTTTCATTGTTATCAAGATCAAAATTGGGTTTCCGTTTATATGAACCTGAAGTTTTGAGTTTCTTTTTTTCTTTTTCTTTTCTTTTCTTTTTTTTTTTTTTGATTCAATAAAGTTTTATTTTCCCAAATGTACAGCTGATTGAACCTGTTCGTGCATCTTCACCAGCAGCTGGGGCGTCTCCACCCTTTGTGTTTCTGGTGTAAATTACTTGGGCTCTGTTCTTTGAAGCCAGCTTGATAAGTCCTTACTAAGTAGCTCCTGAAGGGCTGCCCTGGCCAGGGATCCTCAAATCTTCAGTCTCTCAGAGACCACTGCTGGAGTAATAAATAAGCTTATAGTTGGGAATTTCTTTACAGAGTTTGTTGTATGTAGCTTTGTCAAACAGGTTCAGTTTGTCCCGAACTTTGCCTTTGGACTACTTCTTCTTTATGGCCTTGCCACCAAATTTATTTACTGCATCTTTATCTTTTTTGGCCAACTTTCCAGCATCTTTCTTCTTGTTGTCTTTGGGCAGCATGGTGAAACTCAGAGAGTAGTGTGAACCACTGCAGCCTCACTAAGATGTCTGAAAAAAAAGCTTGAGTTTCTTGAAATACATCAATTATATGAATTCATCCAGAGGAACATTCACTGGTGACCAATTACCTGGGGGTATCTTGGTATTTGGTAGCCACTGAGGGGAGCTTTATACAACAAAAACTTGGAAATAGGTTGTGATTTTCTTGGTACTCAGGAGAACTATCAAAGTGCAATTTGACCCAGACTCAGAGAAAAGAGAGGAAAGGCTCAGAAAACAGTGTCCCTAATAACCTGAAATCTTCTTGAACCATGAATAGCAGGGTACAAGCAGAGAGATAATAGCCTTGAAATGTGACTTACACATTCAATGTAGACTACCTTGCAAGACTTTATAAATATGTGATGAAGAAAGAAGTTATTGCTTTAGAATTATGCTTGGGAGGTTCAGCAGAGGCAGTTAACCAACAAACACAAATACAGAGGAAGAGTACTACAGAGCAGCAATGATGAGCTTTGGAGTTATTTCTTCCCAGGTTTTCATCCTGAACCTACAATGTGTGATCCATGTATAGTGGTCTAAATGAGAATGGCCACCTACACTCATATATGTGACTGCTTAGTTATCAGTTGGTAGAATTATTCGGGAAGGATTAGGAGGTGTGGCCATTTTGAAGGAGGTGTGTTACTGGCTTTGAGGTTTCAAAAGCCCAAACTATTCTCAGTTTGTTCTCTCTAATTTCAATTTGCAGATCAGAGTGTAAGCTCTCAGTGACTGCTCCAACACCATGCCTGCCTACCTGCCCCCATGCTCCCCGCCATAATGGTCATAGAGTTACTCTCTGAAACTATAAGTCCCCATTCAACTCTCTCATCTATAAGTTATCTTTATTATGGTGTTTTTTCATGGCAATAGAAAAGTAATGAAGACAACATGCACCTTGAAAAGTCATCTCATCTCCTCTTTCTGAATCTCCTATTTCTTATGTTATGGAAAAGAAAAAAACTAATACACCTCTCATGTGCTTGCACATTACTGATTATAACAGACAAAAACCTCTATCCAGTGTATGACCCTCAGAGGTAGAATTGCTAGTTTTAGTACTATGATGACAGGGCATGTGTTCTCAACTGGCAGGCACTAACTGTGTACTTGCTGGGGAGCCCCACTACATTGCAGGCCATGTTCTTGGTTCTTGTTGAAGGAGGTGTACAGGAGGTCCAGTGAAGTACAAGGAGAAATCAATTTTCTAAGCAGTAGACACCAGGAAATTCCCTGTGCTCTTAATGTCAGCGAAGGCTGGAAACCTGCTGCTAGGTCAGCTAAATTGTAGGTTTCACATGCTTACTTAAGGCCACCTACAAAAAAGCTCAGGATGGAAAGCTTCATTTCTACAACTTTTGCCTTCCTCATATTTAAAATGAATATACTCATAATGTCCACCTCCCTGGCTTGTTACAAAGATAGTGGCTGTGGAGCCTGGCCCATAATTTGCATCCAGCAAATTCTGCCTATTATGAGCTACTTCCCTCTTTCCACCCAACCAAAAACAGGACTCATGGGTTTTGGAACTGTCTCAGCTCCAGTAATGCTATAAAAATTTAACTAGGGCATAAAGTACACATATAATCACACTAGGTCCAAAAATGATTCTGTGATAATGTGATTAATAACGAGTTCTTGGATCGTTATAATATCTTAAGTTGCTTCTGTAGACTTGTAAATTTCATAGGCTCCAGTGCTTATGAAAGTGAGACTGCTGGCTCATTGCCAGGGCAGTAAGATGCACATTCTGCCTGTATTAGTGTTGCACACTCCCTAAATAGCTTTGTGTCTCAGGTCAAAACTTCACATTTACTGGAGTCTCTCTGGGGTGGAGGGACTTTACTTGTGAGTTCTTGCTTTTCATTGCTGAGATGTAAGCAAGCTTGAGAAGAAAATCGAGGAAAGTCCTTGGAACAGTGTGCTGGGATCTGAGACTTGTCATGACCAGCACATCTCTCCATGCTCCTGGTAACTTATCTTTTCCAGGGCAGGTTGTCTATGAATTGTGCCAGGTGTTCCTCTCTAAAGCCTGGAAAGAAAAGAGAGTGATTTTCATTACAGCTTTTTAGTTAAGAAAATACAAGCTAAGAAGTTGAAAGGAACATCTCCCTGCTTGGCATGGGCTAGACATGACACCAAATCTTTGCTTCTAGGTCCTTTCTATATGATGGCATTTCAGGTCACCTCTGTCTTTATGCTGTCTGGAGACACTGGCATTTGTATATCTTCATATCAAGTTGTCCTTTCAGAAGGAGTGAGCTGTATAAATACACACCCAGTTTCTTTAGATATCTAGAAGCTTTATACTCAAAGGTCTGTGGATGGATGGGGTTGGCATATAGCATCTGGACTGGAGCAGAGCAAACTCATTCTAGGAGTGCTAGGGTTTACAACCAGCATGGTGTTGTACCAAATGTGATGTGGCTATTCATATGCATGGCAAGAAGCAGGAGTTCTCTAGTATAAACTCCATTCCTAACCTTCCCCATCTCTCCCAACCTGAATTTACAAAGCCTAAAATTCTATCACCTCAGATCTTGAACACCATCCAACCTTTGAAGAGAGTTCAGTAAAATAGAAGCATGTACTTTCAGCATGTATAACAGCACTCATTATAGTTAGTATACATACATACATGTGTGCATGTTTAAATCTTGGAGTGTGTGTGTATGTGTGTGTGTGTGTGTTGTGTGACTGGTCACAAAGCTGAGTTCCTTGAACTCTTATCACATTCTCCTCTCTGACAGGGGTAATAAGAAATTCTTCAGTGATCAGACAAGTTGTAATATTTATAAAAGGACTGTATTAGGGGTCTGGAGAGATTGCTCAATGGTAGGAGTGCTTATTGCTCTTTATGAGGACCCAGGATCTGTTTCCAGCATCCAAATGGCAGTTCATGACTGTCTGTAACTCCAGTTCCACATCCGGCTCCCTCTTCTAGCCTTTGTGCATAGTAGACACTCCTATATAGGGTACAGGATGAAACACTCAAGACACATAAAAAAATAAACCTTTTTGTTTTTTAAAGGACTATAAAAGTACAACCTTGGAACATTGCTGGAATGTGGACAGGCTTAGGGCAATGGGGTGGGGAAGCAGGTCTGAGGGAAGGGAGGGAGGTGGCTAACCTGAATCTTTACCAAGGATGCTCACCGTCGCTGGGCTTGGAAACAGTCTAAGCTAATTTCCTGGTTGGCTGTGAGAGCTGGACCTTGCAGCATTCAGAGCCTTTGGGTTGCTTTGACCTCCAGCCATCTGTGCCTGGCCTGTAAAGTTAAATGGTCGGTGGCATCAGATGGTGAATGATCACAAATAATCCCTGCTCACTGCCCCTGTAAGAGGGGAAAAATGGCCCTGGAGAAATAATCATAGATGCTATTTTCAAAGTTGGAATTAATTGTATATTCAGGGAAGCCCATCTTCTGCCAATTACTCGATTAGGGTGATGATGGTATTGTGCCTCAGAAACAGTGAGAATAGTTTCTCAAAGGTCACCTACCTCAGCACTCCTGGAACAAAGCCCTTGGGGTCACATTCTCCAGTGGATTAGCAACTGACATTTTACAGTCAAAGTATGTGCCTAAAAATAGGTCTGATCCTCTGACCTTAAGCTTTTAAGAGTGGGAGCTGTCCTTTGGTGACTTTTTAAAATTACTTTCCCCATGGTCACATAATCTTAAATATGTCCCTTTGTCTCTATGGACACCAAATGTGAGCTTGATCACACATTCCACTATATTAATATGTCTGCCTCTGTTCCCATCTCTTCCCTCCAGCTAGTGAGACCTGCAACGACTTTCACCCGATGTTCTTCACCCATGACAGATCTTTTGAGGAATTCTTCTGCATTTGTATCCAGCTCCTGAACAAAACATGGAAGGAAATGAGGGCAACATCTGAAGACTTCAACAAGGTAAAGGGAGTGTGGTCGCCTGCTGTCTGACAGGTCTGGCGCTCATGCCTAGGATGTGGTTTACTATGTTTCCTCAACTGTGTGTAGAAGTGGTGGTCAAGGGAAGAGAAGGAAAGGGGTGTAATTTTAAATCACACCAAAAATGGAAGCAACCACTAGGTATCTGCTTGGGGGTAGCTTTGGTCCCTTTGTCTCAGCCAAGGCCACCAACAGAGATCCTTTCTGGAGAAACTGTCATGGTGAGTTTTTCCTTTGTGGTTTTGGTGTGGAATGCTTTGTCACTGGTTTGAGGCTATTAAATAAGGTATCATCCCTCCAGCTGTGTAGAAGACAAGTGCAGAGTCAGCCATTACAACCCAGAAGACGACTGTCTGGTCCATTGGTATGTTTGTGAAGTATGGACACCTTAAGGTCATATGTCTGCGTCTATGTCCAAATAAGAATTATTTCTATAATGATCTCTCTCTCTCTCTCTCTCTCTCTCTCTCTCTCTCTCTCTCTCTCTCTGAATATAAGTACCATTTCAGAGAACAGCTTACAGGAGTAGTCAGTTCTTTGCCTTAACCGTGTTGGTCCCAGGACTTGAACTCAGGTTTCTGGGCTTAGTGGCAGGCGCTTTCATCCTGTCACCCACCTCACCAGTGTTTGTCTGTTTTTACATTGTCATTACTTGCAGGAATATGACTTTCCTGTTTCCATAGGTGTGAGAATTTCTGGATCGACTTAGAGGATTTTGAAACAGAGTCCTTCCTTTTAGAGAAAAAGCACATATTTCTCCTTGCAATAGGCATGTATAACAGTAATGGCTAATTATATCTAATTTTAGGGTCTGGACAGGTATAGTTTAGCCTATAACAGTTGTAACATGATTCTAAACAAGGTTCTGGCCCATTGACAAAGCCCACTCTCCTAGTCCTAAGGATCATAACTATCTGAGAATTTGGTGTGCTACTTCTGTGGCCTTGGCACATAGATAGCATCTAACTCCTGACTGCATTTGCCTCCCTGCTACCTTCTGTCTAAATGTCTGTCACCTCTATTTTGTGTTGTTTCCAAGTTCTGCTTTGTGTAATCTTTAACCACTAATGGTTGAAAAGAAAGGGAAGCAGGAAACGAGTTGAAGCCTGAGTCTGGCACTGACCTGGCATAGTTACCTCACCCACAGGCCATTTCCCTCTGTGGTGCCTACCATCTTTCCTTTGCCATCCTGTGTGCTCCCAGTTGAGCCCTGATCGGCAAGGTGCATTTGTCTGAACATCATTGCCTGAGGAGGCATAATTCAAAGAAGCCTGGGAGGAAAGCAGCCATTAATTCACTCGCAATCCCAGCCACAGCCTCCTCTGTGTGCTTCACTTGATTATGAGAGACTTTGCTATTCAGGTGCAAATCACCCCAGAGAAAGGAGGCCTTCCCCACTCAAGCCACAAGAGGAGAGTTAAATCAATAGCCTTTCAAAGTGGCTGTGGCCACTCTGCCCTGGATCAGCATGACTCTTCATGTGCTGTAGGGGACAGCCATCCAAGTCTCTGCATTCTGTGTTAGGACACTCACTCCTCGTGGAAGGCCATCTCACCATCCGTGATGTATATTAACATTGGTTTAAGAATTAGTGTCAGAGAGGGGGTCAAGCATGGGAAAGAAAGAATTTTAATTTCCCATAATACTCTGCTTTTTTCCTGCTTATTAAAGAAAAGCATATTTCAAGATGAATGCATAAACACATACATGAATTTATTGAACTATAAATAGACTGATACATAGATAAAGATAAGTAGTAAATAGCATATGTATTTATTTTCTATTCCTACTGCCACAAATGACTGCAGAATTAGTAGCTTAACCAATGCAAATTTCTTATCTGACTGTTCTATAATTCAGAAGCTAACAGTGTCTCATTGGACCACAGTTAAGACTTCAGCAGAGCGATGTTTCTATCTGAACGTGTTAGGGGACAATTTGTTGCCTCACAGTCTTTAGCTTCTAGAGGCTACTATATTCCTTGATTTGCTTCCTGTTTCTCTCTGAAGCCAACAGCTGTGGGTCTAGTCCTCTCTGATGCCAACCCACCCCTGTAAAGTCCTTTTTTAAGTGTCCCAAGATTGTTTGGAATTTGGAAAATCCAGGATAATAATCTCCCTGTGTAAGGTTGGCAAAAAAACAATTTAATTCTACTGATAACCTAAATCACATTTTGTTGTACAGCAGTTACAACAAGTCTTAGGGATTAAAACATTGGCCTCCTTGGAGGGTATTTTACTGACAATCATAGTCTATATTTTATTTGTGTATGTTTTATCTTTAAGTGTTAACAACAACTTTTAATAAAGTATTGATAGGTAAGCCCTTTGGTTGCTATTTTACTGGTAGGCATAATTCCAGAATTCTGCTGAGAGCTACTTAAGCTCAATACAGATATGTTTGTGTCCTTTTTCCTTTGTGTCCCTATCCTGCCTGCAGTAGCCTTTTTACTTTAGGGGCAAAAAGAAAGGCGACAAGGAGTGTGCAATGTGAGAACCACTACCACAATTCCATGCAGCCTTTCCATTTTTTATTTCTTTTTTCTTGCTTCCTGCCTATCAACCACTGTGCTGCTTTACTCAATAATAAATGGAACCAGAGAGAAGTGCTGAAATTGAAATCAGTTCACTTTTCTTCTTGTTATTAACTTGGTAGCAGAGGAGATTGAATTTAGGAACAAATGTGGGCTTGGAGTTACCGGTAGATTTAAATGATTTCATGTTCCTGAGACTGTCTAAATTCGAATTCAGGAATATTTTAAAAGAACTCAACATGAAATACCATTGCTTTTGAAATATTTTGGATATTATCTCAGGCTCTGGTCGGTTTATATACAACATGAAAAGGAGATTGAATTGCCTACCTCAAAGCCACTGATTCAAACTTTTAATTTCACCAACATAGCACACACACCATGTTTTAACAGAAGCAGGAACAGCTCCTGCTACCCACCTGACTTGAACTTCAGCTTGAAGGTATCTGGAATGTGCTAGTTAATGTCACTACTTAACACCACTGCTGGAAGAAGGCATTTGGAAAAACAGCTGTCTACTGCTCTTCCAGTCTTGAGGAGCAGCAGATGGAAGGTTTTCTTATTTATGTAAGAGAAATAGAATTGGGGGTGATTAAAATATTTATGCTTTGGAAAGAACTTTCACATTCTCAATATAGCAGTCCACAGAATAATCCATTGATTCGAGCCATTGAGTTTGTATTCCATGTTTTGCCTTTTATTACCAATATTTTAGAACATGCATTATTCATTTGTAGGGTTTCAGGGAAGAGCTAAGCTGCTGCCAGTTCCCTCCCCACACAAGCAGCCCAGCCACCATGTGAGGGCTTCACTTACAAGGATGTTTTGCTTACAGGAATCTTATTTTATGCTTGTGTTGGTTGTTGTCTCACTTTAATTATTCTGACAAGAGTTTGCAAGTAGAATGTGGATCTATACAGCATTATTCCTCACCCTTGGGTACATTTGGAGCATGTGGGGCCTGTTAGCTCAGTGGGCAGTTGAACCACACACCAGTGAAGCATGGGCTGGGAAAAAAAGCTACCTATGAATTGTTTTCATGCAGTTAGAATTGCTCATAAAGGTGATTTGTAACAATGGGATTTCCACCTGTTGCTATGTGCCACATAGATTTCCAACTAATATAGACTGCCTGCGTTGATAAGAGTATTGCAACCATTTGTCAAAAATTCCATGCCTGAAAATTAACAAAATATAAAAATGGAAATGCTATCTCATCCTCTCTTATTGGTGATGTTATTTATACTAATTGGAGTCATAATTATAAACATATGTTGGGAAAGTAAATTTATATGCAGATGTTACATGGCTTTTTGAAAAGAAATCATAGGATAAATCTCATCTACAAACATGGTTAAACAGCCTTTTGAGGTTCATTCTAAGTATATCATGTTAAAATGGTGGTGAATGGTGAAGATGTCCATGAATCACACACTAAGTTCTGAACGGAATGACTAATCTAACAGTGGCAAAGTTAAACTTACATTTTGTTCAACAATTTGTTCTCAAGCAGCTTTATGAACTGACTTGGTTCCTCACATCAACACATCTTGATAGCAGCCTAATAGAAAACCAGCAGGTCTCATGAATCGTGTGTCCCTAACAATTGATGAGAACTAAGGCCACTCCAAAAGCTGACTACTTGGTCGGACTCACTTAGTGGTAATCAAGCCATTCTAAGGACCATCAACTACCTGTTTTTATGGCACTGTCAAAAATCAACATTATAAACGAAGATGACACAACTTTGCATGTTTCAATGTAATAACTTGGACATGACAATTTTAAAAGTGGCCTTGCTGAGAAGTAAGTAATAGAGCTATTTTGGAATTTTATCCAACAGCAAAATAAGCTAGGCACACTTTGCTAGGGTTCAAAATCTTTGGCTTTCAGATGAAAACTTGTGGATGCTTAAAATATCAGAGACCTCGGTGGGACAATCCAGGTCTGGCAAAGTAGCTGCCCCATGGCCAAGCTGTGCGCATCATCTGTGTCAAAGAGAGAGAACCCCAGTTAGGAAGAATTGGAGAATGAACCAGAAGGAAGCATTCTTAGAAATCCCCTGAAGAGTAGGCACAGAAAATAATGGATTTTTGGTGTGGCATAAAATGAAATGGTGTTTAAAATGTTAAAGCCAGCAAATGCCTGGGCTCAAAGGGGAAGGCTTACTTTTCCCATTGCTTTTGGCTTACTGACTTTCAGTGTGTGCTTTGCAGAAGACAATTGTATATTCAGAAGTCCTCCTCCTAGCCCTGCTCAGCTCACTCTTTAGGTTCACTGAGCCAGCCTATGGAATGAAAGGTAGTCTGTAACTCTCGTCATGAATAAACATGAACCTCCTCATTTGCATGAGGCAGGTGACTGTAAAATATCTTGCAGCAAGTAATGAAAGGAAGCTTTGTGTGTCAGTGCCCAGGGGGAGCTGAGAGGACTCAGAGTTGTTTATCTTCATTAGAATTCCATCTAGTGCTGCTGTTATTGATCTGAACTGGACCTGGTGTGGCTAATAAAGTAGGTGTACATTTTAATTGAAACATGAATATTTAAGTAAGGAGCTGTCTTTTAAAGAAACCCTGTGTCATGCAATGAGATTATGTATTATTTTATCTGTCCAGGCTATTAACAAGTATTTATTCAAAAGCTTTTGCATCTGCCACAGTAGGTTTGTAGGTTTGCAATATAGACAGACATCCTCTACAACCAAATGCATTGTAATGAAGATATGTTTTTTTTCCTCTAACGTTTCCCAATGAATAGTGGTGAGTGGATTCCTGTGCTTGTATTGGTCAGTTGCTAATTTGAGGTAGTGTTGGGCTTTGTTCATGGTCCTTGCCACTTTTTATTAGATTGTCCTCATCAGTTAAAATTACACTATCTTAGGACAGCAGGAAGACCAAGAGTGACTTTGCTAACTTTGCTTTGATACAAAGCATTTGTTGAAATAGACTGTAGGGTATTTGCTTCACCAAAAAGAAAGTGTTGATAGCAACTGACATGAGGCTGCCTGAGTCAGGCAGGCGACAGCAGTGTGGAGCTGTGTTTCCCAACCTCTTTCGGTTATGCCCTTGTAAGACTTTTTAGATCATTTCCCTTCCCTAATCATCTTTTCTCCTGAAATCATTATTACAGAAATACCTAGTCTTGTGTATTAGTACCCAAGGTAGATTTTCAAATATCGATAATATATATAATTTTTTTCCTGCCTTGTACAGAGAACAACTCAAATTTGGCTTGGTCACAAAGGAAATTTGACCACAGTGGAAAGACATTCTTGAGTGAAGGGGCTTTCCTTTAAGGTTCCTGGTATTGGAGGTTTCCTTTTCCCAGCTCATCTCTCAATGTACTACATGTGGCTCAGTGCCAGATATGGTGGTGACTAAAAAGCCCAGCTCTTCCTTTCTTGTACCTGGATAACCATGTGGAAAGGACTCAGCAGCTAGGGCTTCAGGTTTCTCATCTGTGGAATAAGAACAAGAACTTTGCCTACCACTCAGGATGGCTCTGTACTCTCCTGGTGTCAGTAGATGAACTGTGTATCTTGTTTCTGGATGGAGCCGGTACCAGGCAGTGCTGATATGGAAGTAGGTAAGAGACCATATGCTGTAGGGTTTTAACTATGAACATTTCTAGGAAAAGTAGACAAGCTCCTCACTTGGACAGGGACATTTCTGAAAAGAACACCTATTGCCATGGTTCCACCATCACAGGGAACATGCCTCATTCATGAAGAACCTAAAATGACCTTTCCAGGTATTCTGTACCTCCTGCACATACCTGCTTCCACACATACAAATGAGAATGCAGGGAGACCCAGAGTTCTCCAAGAAACCAATTTGTTGCTTCTGCTCATGTAATTACAGTAAAAATGGTTCAGTTGTTTAACATTTGTTTGAAAGGCTAGCTGTAACCATAGTCTGCTGAAGTCATGGCTATTGTGTTTTGCCTTCTGGATATTGTCCACCAATGAACATGTGTAGCGTAAAATTTCATGAGTTTCACAAATAGTCCCAGATAAGCCTGACAATGCTAATATATTCAGAGGGTATCCCTTTGTAATCCAAGACTAGCATAGAGTTCTTTCTTCTAAAGTTTTCCTCAAGTCTGTATAACTTTCTCTGCTGTGTCCAGATTTGGCAAATGTGAGAAGGAAACAATTAGCAGGTTCTTCTGCACAGTCCATCAGTCCCTTGGTTCAGTTACAGACCATCCCTTAGCAGGAGAATAGTCACTACTCACCAAACTGATTGCTCCATTCATCCACATCTGAGGCTTCTTTCCCTTCTACTAACTGTGCTTTGGGGACTCTGTATGAATGGTTAACGAGTTCCTGTGACCTGAATTCCAGACTCCAGTGTGGAGTATAGGAGAGATTTGATAATGGCAAAGAAACCATTTTATTAGTATATGTTCAATTAACAGGAAATCACCTGCATTTTAAGTAGGGCATAATGAGATGAAAGCTTTTAAATTAAAGGGCAGACAGGCATTAGAGTTGCTTAGCTAGGAAGGGTACCATTCGGTGCTGATCTCTCATAAAGTATAAGTCCTTGTTGATCAAAAAATATTTATCTTGTAATTTCAAAGTAAATTATGTTTAGTGGGAGATTAAAAATGCAGTTGCAGATAGGGCAGCAGAGAAAAGGTCAGGGCTATATTATGTAGTCACTCTCTGTTGTCACCTGAAAGGGCCAGGTGTGATGGGTAGAGGACTGAGGTCAAAGAGGGACATAAGGTGACATAAGGAGTCTGTATTTAGTTAATATTCTGCTGCTCTGACCAAATGCATAATCAAATTGTCCTTAGTGCTCCAGAGGACTAGATGTCCATAACAGCGGGTGGGGAAGGCATGTCAGTAGGAGCAAGAAACTAAGAGCTTCCATCTTTATCTAAACACAGGAAGCAGAGAAAATAAAAAACAAAGTGTTCGTAAGGGTTCTCTAAAGGAGAAGTGGTAGAATATGCACGCGCGCGTGCATGTGTGTGTGTGTGTGTGTGTGTGCATGTGTGTGCATGTGATTTATTAGACTGATTCACATACAGGCCGTGGTCCAGTTAGTCCAAAAATAGCTGTCTCCTGACAGAGAAGCCACGGATCTGGTAGCTGTTCCATCCATTAGTCTAGATGTTTCCGCAATATCAGTCCCATGCTGGAGTCCTAGTGAGGTCCTAGAGAGCTGCTGTTCTTCAGTCTACATTGAACTCCTGAAGGAGTATGTTCTAACAACAGCGAAGGAATGGTGAGGAGCAGGATAGATGAATCTGATATCAAAAGTGAGGTCAAAGCTAAAGCTTCAGAAAGCAAAAGCTTCTTTCTTCCATGTCCTTTTATGTGGGTTGCTATCAGAAAGTGTGGCCCAACGTTAGGATCTTCTCACCTTAAATGATCTAATCAAGAAAAATATCTCACAGTGTGCTACCTCGGGTTTTAGTTGAGTCCATATGTAGTCAAGTTGGAAACCAAGATTAACCAGAAGTGAGATGAAGCTATAAGCCCTCAAAACCCACTCCCAGTGATAGTCTTCCACCAAAGGTTCCATACCCTCTCCAAACAGTACCACCAACTCAGGACCCCAAATGTTCAAATACAGGAGCCTGTGGGAGCCAATTGTCATTTAAATTACCACAGAGAATCAAAAATAATGAACAGAGGTGATTTGTAAAGGATCCAAAACAAAATCTATGAGAAGTTAGAAAACTCCAAGTGAGATCTTTATCAAGTGAGCCGCTATCAGCAATGATGCCAGATCTGGGACTGGAGAGGTTCTCAGTAGGGAAGTACACTGGCTACTTCTCCAGACTCTAGGTTTGATTCCCAGAACCCATATATTGACTCACAACCCTCTATTACTCTAGTTCAGTCCTGGGGAAGCTAATGTTCTCTTCTGGCCTTCAAGCAAAATATCCATACTTATAAAATAAATGATTTTTGGAGCCTCCCTCAGCCCACATACCAGCCTGCCTCCTGTGACCAGTCATAGACCTAAACCTCTGAGTCAAAAAACAGAAACAGGAACAGAGATTGAGAGGCAGGAACGGGCCAAAGGGAGGGCTAAATTTATCCATAGTTTCTTTAGCCCCTTTGTGGCAAGTGTTAAAGGGAGAAAAAATGAATATTGAAACTTGACTTTGAGAGCTCTGGGCTCCTAATTGTTTGTTTGTTTGTTTGTTTGTTTGTTCTCCCTCTGCTTTTCTGCTCTTTTGTTGCCTGTAAGTGTTTTGCTGACTGTAAAGTTAGAAGGAAGTGGTCCTGTGTGAATCTACACAGAAGGAAATGATTAAGGCTCAGGCAGCCAGTTCACTTCTTTCCCCAGTTGGGCCAACATCTTCTTCAGGGAGGTTCTGAAGCCTGTGACTGTTGCTTACTAACAACAACTCACTCAGATGTCCCTGGGGTACCTGCCACACTGCTCTGTCACTGTGGATACCTATTCTCTACAACATATGGAAGTGAACTATTAATTCTCCAGTTATCTCAGAGCAGAACCTTGAGATGTCTATATTCATAAGAGTCTTGCACTGTGCCTGGCATTTGAAAGACATTTAAAGTTATCTCATAACCATTATACAAATAGCACAGCGATATCTATGTCTACCTCTTGGCTAATAAGGCGATTGATTAAACAACATTTTCAATATAGGCCATTCTTTCCATAAATCTTTGTGTCTACATCAGATTGGGTACCAGAATATGAAAATGGCAGAACACTTTCAGCTCTCTTAGGACAGACAAGCTAGTAATGTTCTCTTTGAAGACTCTAAACTGACCTCTATTAGCCAGAGTCATATAACCACTGGATAACCTTTTATCCTTTCATCATTGCATTGATTCACAGGTTCCTCTTCTCATCCTAGATGTGGTCAGCTTGATGCCCAGTCACACTGTGCTTGCTTGGAGACAATTGTTCCTACAAGTCTTTGCCATATTCCCCTGGACTTGGTCAGATGGCTTTCTGGCACCAATGTGATGTGAATAGATGTGATATGAGCAGAGTACATAAGAGCTGTGCACTATGGGTAGCTGCTGCTAATCAGGGCAAGCCCCAAACTAAAACATATGGGTATAGTTTTCTAGAGTCAACCCACACATTTTGAGATGTCAAAATATAACCAAATAGCCATCTCAGCTCACCTTTAGACCTTGTAGTATAAAAATCTTTTGTGATTGCTTGTTACACAGCATCTATAACTAAGACACCAACTGTTACAATACTTAACTTCTGTCTTTGAAATCTCCTTGTTTTCAAATACAAATCTGACCATATTATTCCTACTTCTAGTCTTCCTGAGGCTGTCTGTTACCTGGCTCTGAAAGTTTCATGGCAACATACTTTTTCTGCCTCTACCTTGTTTTCTCTCCCCACCTTTCCTAGCTTGCCAGCACATCCTGAATGCCCACCGTTTTTTGTACGTGCTGTAACACTTTCATCTCTCAGCGTTAGCTCATCCTCATTCTCTCTGCCAGAAACGTCTTCTCCCATCTGCCTGTTGAGAGCCTACTTATCCTTTAGGATTTTGCACAAATGCCACTTCAGGGTGAGAGTTACCATCTATCTCCCTTTCAATTCAGTATGAAGCTTTGCACCTCTGCCTCCACAATGTGGAATTCAAATATTGTATTGGAAATTACCTTCTAGTTCTATATATATAGTGGCTTTTAATTATGAATATAACTTTCCAAATTAAGTCTTTCTATTACTGGATGCAGAGTTTTCATATCTCAGTATTCTCTAGATGCTTTGTAGGTATCGGCTCAATTAATTTGGGTCAAACCCTAAATGAATGGCCAGATATATCTGAGTCATCACATAAAATGGTCCTTCTGACCAAAAGTTGAATTGATTTATATCATTTAAATACAGAATGGATACTGTAGCTCAACTTCCAGAGGCCAGAGGCGCAGAGTATTTTGCAGTTATGCTGACTAAAGATTTGTCTTATTTAAACATAGTAGTACATGCCATAATCCCAGCGCTGTGGTTGTGCATAGATACAAAATGAACAGAGAACTTGGGAACTGTGTACTGTGGATAGCTATTAACTCAGTGCAATCCCCAGACAAGGGCAGGAGGATCCAGAGTCCAAAGCCAGCAAGTCTGAAACCAGACACTTCATCCAACAATAAAACCAAGCCAGTCAACAAAGCAGGTGACCCAGCATGCCTGAGATGTCAGTAAGCTCTACTGGTAAATCCTGCAAAATGTACCCTTCAAAAATGTCTCCTTAGACAGCAATGCTTCAGAGACTTATACGATAACAGCGCCATTTGTTACTTCATTAAAGTCACTGTAATGATCATTTTTCTCCCAGGATAGCTTATGTAAAGTGATGAAAACTTTCAGAGAATCTGACCCACTGCAAAATAAACCCAGTTTCTCCTTTCCGAGTTGTACAGTTGGAACTGTGCTCTTGTTTTCCAGCTCGGCTCATTCATTACATCACTGTTAGTCATGCTTAACCCCCACACAGGGAACCCTCTAGTCTTCCATTTGTCATGTTTTCAAGCCATTGAGGGGAAGTAACGTCAATAATAGCATTTATCCTTTCCCAAGATGTCTGTCAAGAGATGTTCCAGGGCAGAGGACAAATGCAGCTTCTGAATGCCCATCCCTTCCAGGTTACAGGTGATACCCAAGCAGACCTGAGAATGTGAGTGTGAGAGTCAGGCTTCCTAGATGACAAGCAGGAGTGTGTTAAACTCATCTCACAGACAAACACACACACACACACACACACACACACACACACACACACACACTCACACACGCACACACACACGCACACACGCACGTACGTGCACACGCCACTATGAGTTACCTTTGCCTCCACAGTTATCTTAAATTAGGGTGACTTTGCATTACCCCATGAGTGGCATAATACAGGAAGACCCCTCAGGATGCAGTTTATACTGAGGCAGAACTGAGGTGTTAGGTTCCTTGGATGGGCTCTGGTCTCCATATTCTTTATTTCTAGATCACATACACATTGGTGTGGCATGGTTAGATCTGAAGTAGGTGGCATATGGCTTTTTGCTGCTTGAACTGCCACAGAATATCCGTGGCATAGAATGCCAGATTTCCATTTTGTGACTCACAGAGCATGGAATTCTGTCTGAAGGCTTCCTGGCTGTAATGTGTCCTTAAAGCAGAAGGACACAAAAGGTGTGCATCTCCTAGGTGTGCTGTTCCTATATATGTAATTTATCAAGATGGAAAATCTGCTTGCAATGGACATGGACATGCCAATGACCTCAGGTGTGGCAGAAAGGCTGCGTGGCTTGTTTAATTGTGGTCACTGAGTAAGCACATTGTTTGCCCCCTAAGCATAGTTGAACAGACACCAGTGAGGTATGGTTGTTTTCTAAGTTTTTCAGATGAACAGAAGTTCTCTTGTGCATGTACCAGAAAACAGATTGTGAGTAAAGATACCTGTGCTTAGAGGATGGAGTTCACCACAATGTTGTAGCACTAGAATTTTCAGATTATAAATCACTTCCTAGCAGAGTCAACTGATGCGAGAGACCTAATGCTGTCACTCACACGTTCCGCCTTTGTCTCCTCTCCCGCCTATCCATCCTCTTACTGAGGATACAATTTGAAGATTTCTCAGAGGATTAGAAAGAACCCTATAAAATTGTCTTATACTTGACAGTTTAAAAGGTATTTCTTTTATTTTTGAGATTATAATTACAACATCTTCCCCTTTCCTGTCCTCCCTCCAAACTCCCATATATCTCTCTTTGCTCTCTTTCAAGTTCATGGCCTCCTTTTTCATTAACTATTATTACACACACACACACACACACACACACACACACACACACACACTCACACACACTCACAGACATACACAGACACACAGACACACACACACACACACACCAGTATACATTAAAAGAGAGAAAACTCCAGCATGCCCAGGCTATGTAATATTACTTGTATGTATGTTTCCAGAATGTGAAGTGGTTCAGCTTTATAATTGTGTGTCATGTAAGAGCAGAGGTGGCTACCCTTCAGAACTGACCACTGATCCCCATCCTGAGTTTTCTACAGTACCCTTCCCTCTTCCATGAACCCTGTTTTATGATCACTTAACTGTTTAAAGAATTTGCCATAGAGTCTAGCCAGACTGACTCTGAGCCCATGGAATGGGGTTCAATTCTAGCTCCAGCACTTCCTTTTTGGGTGATTAAACTGTCTTGTTATTTGTCTCTTTATCTGTGAAATATAAACCTTAATAGAATAGTTGTGAGTATTAAATGAGTCAATTGAGATGGAACCACCTGAAAGGCCAGTATTCAGCCATTTTTGAAATGCAGAATTAGCCATTCTCTCTGGCTCATCCAGTATGTCAAGCACTGCCTTCTGGAAGTGTAAGGGTCTCAGAGGAGACCTAGGGAAGCCTGGGTTCTAGCCCAGGTTTCTTCATATTTGTCCATCATCTGCACTCACCACCCATCTCCCAGGTAGAGCTTGTGTTCCTAGACTCTGCCGGGCCAGCTCTTCTGTGCTCTGAATTCTACCCCTGTTGGCCAGCTTTGGGATGCTGCTCTGCCAGTTATCTGTTTGAATCATTGCATCATCAATATCTTCCTCTCAGTGCCTTATGAATGCGCTGAAGCTCGCACTTACACTTACATCACTCCAAACCAGGCATCCTCAAAGGGCTATACCTTCATCCACCTTCTTTCCTTTTCACTTATTAATCTACTGAAAACTCCACCCTACACTCAATCAAAATATATTCCAGCAAAGGAGGGGAAGTCTGGGTATAAAATATATTGTTGGCTCTTGAAAATCTCTTTAGTCACAGAATATACCAGTTTTCTCAAATGCAAAAGAGAGACTTCTGATTAACAGTTCCAAATTTCAAGCATTTTATTTGCTTCTTTGTAGCACTTTGACTCCTTTGAACACTTGTCTTTCTTAGTGAAGACTGTCTCATGGTGGCTTACAAAGTACACATGAAAAAAGATCCACATTACACATACACATGCCAAGACCAACCTACACTGAGAAAAGTTACATGCAGGACATGAAATAATTATTGTTGCCTCAGTTACTAGTATAATTTTTAGACAAATGAAAGATAAGCAGCACTACAACTACACTAAAAAATGGGAGAATGAATTTCAATGTCAGTTGTGTGTATTTAACCGAGAAAACTCTAGTCAGAAAAGGTATGCTATGCTGTGGCTTAGCTTTTCATACGTGCACATCGTAAACAGATGTCCACTTACAAAAGGTCGGGTACCAACAACAAACCAAAGAAATTATTCTGTGCAAATCAAGTTTGGTAAAGTAATAAGCTTAATTGGGACTTCTAACAGGAAAATAGGTGAGAAGAGCCTGCAGAAATATGAATAATTTATGTGTAAACCACCAAAGAAAGGACTGCTACTCCCAGAAACTGTTAACTACCTAGATATCTACAAAAGGAGGCAGGGCCTTGAGGCGCCTCTCCCAACTCCATTATAGATCGTTAATCTGTCCAGTGGCCTGTGAGTGGAATGCAACTGATCAATGATGCGGAGAGCTCAAGAGGATCATCTTATGCCCAGAGAATAGTGCTCCCAACACATGCCATTTCCAAGACAAACATAGGATGGAGGCTTTACAGTTATTCTAACTGTAAGATTGGAATAAAGTTCTAATGAAAAAGATATACATATGACAAATCATAAAGCTTGCATCACCCATGCTTATTTGCATCTCCCCTACTCTGATCTCTTCTCTTCATCCAAAATATGTAGACAAGTCATTCCAATCCTTACATAGTATTTTCTGATGCTTCCCTCTGCTAAGTTCGTGTTCAGTCTCCACCTGTCTCTGTGGTGACAAATCCCCCAGGAGAGAATGCTGTCTCCACTGCCTCTCCCTATTGCTGTGGTCTGTGTCACTTGTCCACCTGCTGCTTGTCTAGAGTAGCAATCAGCTCTGGTTGTCAGGTCTGGAGATCTCTCCCCAGAGCTGGTCCCATCCTATTGCTGTAAAGCATGGCCATCCCACCTCTGTGATCCTGAGATCTTTGACATGTGACACTCGGGCAATGCTGCCGTTGTTCCCCCTCTGACCTCTTTAGCATGAACATTCCCTAAGCCTACCCTTTCGTTTTTATTGTATTTTTGTATGATGTCCTCCTGGCCACGCAAAATCCCTTGACTTTAACAGAAGACTAATTGACGTCCCCTGAGCTTCATTTGCATGGCTAGTCCACAGAGCCTTCAAACGGGATTGGTCTAAAATGAGTGCTGTTTAATTCTCCTCTCAGCTGACTTTTACTGCTTTCTAACTCTTAAGAGCTCTTTGGCAATCGACCCACTTTGTTTTTACTTCAAACCTTGGGTTGATCTGACTTTCTAACTTCATTTTCGTAGGTCCCTTAATCCTACCATCCTGCTAGTGTTGGACAAAGGGCCATCTGCCATCTGGTGCTGGGACTGTGCAGCAGCTTTCATGTTTTCTGCAGACTGTATGTGCCTTTTATTGTTTATGGAATCTGGACTTGAGCCGTTCATAAACTGTCTTGTCCCTGGGTTCCAGAAGGATCTTTTAAACACATAGGTTTATGGCATGATCTCTCCATACTCAAAACTCTTTCAGGGGGCTAGAGGGGTGGCTAGAGCCGTAGCTCAGAGGTTAAGAGCACTTGGTTTTCTTGTGGAAGATCTAGGTGTCTGCTGTAGGGGATGGTCAGGAGTGCATCCAAGAAGACCCTTCTCCTTCTCAGGCTGGAGTGCAGCAGTGGGATGGGGAAGTCACCAAAATGCTTTTAGAGGTTCTCATTCCCTAAGTGTCCATGATGCTGGGGAGAACAGAGTACCCCCGAACCTCTGTATTGTGCATGGAGCATCCTCCGCCAGGTACTTAGAGGTATTCCTGGGGTTTAGATAATAAATTCAGTTCTAAAGGATTCCTGGGGAGCAAGGGGTGGGTGTAACTTCACAGTAAAATACATGGACAAAGCAATAGCATATACATTGTACAGAAATCACACAAAGTTACAAAAAGAACTACTTTTAGGAGAGCTTTGGCCTATGACTCAGAGCACAGTGGGGAAAAGCAAAATCTGCAAGCAGTTGGAGAAGGATATAATGGAATACAAGAGGAAAAATTCAACCGGTTGAACTTTATTAACTTCAAGACGCCAACTGTGAAGACTTGAAAGAAGCACATGGCAACACATGAGAGCAC
The DNA here is from genome assembly GCA_036184795.1 of Tokudaia tokunoshimensis. Taxonomy (NCBI): domain Eukaryota; kingdom Metazoa; phylum Chordata; class Mammalia; order Rodentia; family Muridae; genus Tokudaia; species Tokudaia tokunoshimensis. The sequence goes on along the minus strand of BTHU01000022.1, from coordinate 43,511,502 downwards.
GTTATTGGTGCTTTCTAAGTATTAAGTAAAGTATCTAAGTATTAAATATTAAGTAAAGACACCTTACTTCAAACTGAAATTTTTGTTGAAATGTATTTTTTTTAGTGTATTTTCAGAAGAGCCAAGATGTCTAGTAGAAAATAGATTCCACAACAGCACAAGCAAGAACATTTATCTGTGATTCAACACTGGTGATTATTTGAGCTATTTGCTCCATAATTCTCATGCCTGCCCATGTGCTGGTAGAACTGTAGGCAAGATATTTGGAAATCATACTTCATATTCTCCCTGAAATGACTTAATAGAGGTAGGGGGCACTTTCGCATTGCATATTAGCGGATTACTTGTCACTCATGGGACCAATTTTTTATTTATATCATCAACTTAATAACTACTTTCTGAAGTTAGAAGCTTAAATATGCAAGTGAGTAGCAAAGTAATTAATAAAATCAGATTATGTCATATCTGAATTTAATTCCTGTACAATTGAGGTTGTAGAGCCTGTTTCTTGTGAAAGTCAGGAGTAACAAGTCCACAGCATTTGTCCAGGGGTTGTGATGCACAGGGGCCTGCAACTGAAAATAGAATGAGGGACAGTTTGAAGCCGTATGGTCATTTTAAGAAGAGAAAGATTGGGCTTAAGGAACAAGCAGCTCATCCCAGTGAGGGCAACAGTGCTTCCCTATGTGCATTCACTGTTGACATTGTGTTTCTGCAGTATGTAATTGTCACTACTCAATGCAACTTCACACACAGAGTTGTCATATTCCCAGTTGTTGATAACAACCACTTCCATTACAGAAGGTTAACATAAAAATAACTAATTTTTATAAGTCACTTTGGAATTTGTAGGTGACCACTCTGCTCTGTGGCTCACCCTGCCCACTGTGTTTCTGTGCCTGTTGGATCTGTTGCAAAGCCATCTGCTCTGTCTATCCTCTTCCACATTCACCACTCGGCCTCCCTGATAGTGGCTGATTAGCTCTCTCTCTCCTGTGTGCTGCACTAGTAGTCTATACCTGCTGGCTGGAGAGGAAGTCCACTTCCTTGCTCCAGCTTCTTATTCCCCTTTTTCTCAGCACTGTTCACTTTTCCCTCATGCCTAGCTTACCATGCTCTGATGCAGCGACAGGAGATCAGGATGCACAGGCATCTGGCCGCTGATGTTCTGATGTATCTGTCAATATGAAGCAGAAAAGCAGAGGAAGTGATAGTCTCTAGTGCTTAAGCAATTCATGAGAGAGTAAGCCAAGATTTAATCTCTAATATTTTGGATGAGAGTAGTCTTCAGAATGAGAGTATCAAAAACTAGTGTTTTCTTCCTCAAAAGATGCAATTGCTTCCATGGGAAATTGATATGATTCAGGGTAAGGAAAGTTGGACTCCAACAAAGGCCTGGAAACTGGTGTGTTGTGAGTGCCCCGAGGTCCCCTTTTCACAATGGCACAAAAGTTGTTTGCATTTTGCACTATTGATAGAGAGTATCTTCCGGCTGACCCAGTAGGCTTTTAACACCATATTGCCAGGGACACACTTGGCAACATTGAACTGAGAATGTGGGCATTTTCATTTCCTCCTTTTGGCATGATTCTCTCCAGCATTCAATTCTGGGACACATTTCCCTAGCATATTTGGAAAACTAGAATTGGCAAGATGCGGAGATCTGAAATTTCCCAACTTTTCTTTCTAAGACACTCAGGATTGTTAGAAATGTGCCCCATGAGGCAGGCCTTCCCTTCCTCTTTCCCATGGTGCTCAGGTAAGCCCATTCTATTTTGTCAACTCTGCCATACTCCAAACCTCCCTTGACTGGACCCTAACCCTGGGAGTGAAAGTCACCCACCGTTTTGGAAAAGGAATGAAGAACTGCGCAGGTTGTAAAATAGGTTTGTATTTTGTGGATTTTTTTAAAACAGTATTTGTAAAATTTCCCTACACTTTAGACATTTTTGTGGGAAATCATAGCAAAGTCCAAGGAGTTATCACCAGGTTAAAGCCTCATTTTACCTAACTTGACCTTAGATGCTGCTAGAGTGATCCTGCTCTAGTGTCTTGCTCTAGAATACTGAGGCCATAGGGTGCTATCTCCTCAGACAGATTTCTGAGTCTTTGTTATGACAGTCCCCTATCATTTGGTATTGGCTGAAAACAAGGTACTAAGTATACTGAACATCACTGTCTCTGTTTGTAAATGGACACTATGATATTAGCTTGTGAAAAACTCACACATTTATTTGCTGATAGTTCTGTGTGTGATCTCTTTCCCTGACACAAAGAGCTTTCTGGTTTGGGACCTAAAGATACAGGGACAGAGTATCAGCTTTCGTATGTTTTGTTTATGATTGTCTTTCCATGTATGTGAGAAGCCAAGCAGCTATCTATGTATGGAATAGTTCTATAGCAGTTACTGATCTTGTTCCCTTGAGATTAAAAAGTTATTCTGATCTATTTACTTAAAATTTTGCATACATTTTGTATTTAAAATATATAAAGTAATCATGAGATGATTGTACTAGTCAACCCAAATGACTGGCCAACTATATCACCCATGTCTCTGGAATGAGATAACCAAGTGAACCAAGCCAGTAATAACTATTTAGGCAGAGTTTTCATTCTTACCACATAACTTTATAAACATGGCTTAGCCATAGCTTTAGCCCAGAACAGCTTTATTCTGTTTTAGAAGTGAAGTAAGTTTTTGTGTGTGTGTGTGTGTGTGTGTGTATGTGTGTGTGTGATATATGCAAGGTGTGTATATATGTGTGTGATATATGCATGTGGTTTGCATGTATGTGTGGTGTATGACTGATGTGTGTGTGTGTGTATATGTGTAGTGTGTATGTGTGTGTGATGTATATGCATGTATATTGGGGTGTCTTAAGAAGACAAAGATGTGGTTGAAAATGAACTTATTGAAATACACACTATGTTTTTGGAATTTCATTAAAGCCCAACTTCTCCCTCAAGACTGTATAGAGGAAACTAGTCACCCAAGGAAAGAGCCATGCAGCAGAGCTGTATTTCGAACTGTGAGGTCATCACCATCACATTCATTGTAGTGATGCACATGTGTCTGGATGAAGTAGACGCTGAGGGTGGAGAAGCAACATGTTCAGGGAAGAGAGTTTGAAAATAGATGGGTTGACTGTTGTTATTACTATTACTTCTTTGTGATGGAGAGAATTGTCATTTTCCATCTTTTAATGCTTAATGTAACAACATCAGATTTCTTTGTACATTTGAATGTTACTTTAGAAAACATTCTGTAGCAGGTCCTGTAGTTTTGAGGGGGAAGAAAACAGTTTGTCACCTAACAGAACTTTTTTAGTTTGTAAAGTTTAAAAGCTTTACAAAAAATATGTCAGATTTGAGGCGGTATATAAGTCATGGTTTGGCAAAGAAATCAAACTTAGAATCCGCCAGAGAAAATGTGGGACTAGGGTACTGGCAATATTTACCCAGGGTGGAGCAAAGAACACCGCTCAGTGTATGACTCACATGGAAAGAGACATCTTCCAATGGATGAAGATACTCAGGGAGTCTAATTCTGATGTGTAGCAGCAGTTCTAAAAGTTTGTGTGTGCCCTTCTCGTCCCACAACTTAAAGTGCACTATGAAGACAAAGGGACTTTAAAAGAGCAGCCAACCTGTGATCTAAGGAACACTACTACAGAACAGGACTCCACAGGAAGCCACAGAAGTGTCCTAGGGGACTATGTCTTAGGAAGGGCCCCTTTGGAAATATCAGTGAAACTGGTTATTTTTCTAAACTGGATCCATAAGTAGGTAAGTTAGTTGGCATGCTTACTCTGCTAGCCTTTGAATAAATAAATAAGAGTGAATTAACACAACTGAAGCTTTAAAAATACTAGCTAACTTTGCATTTTGACTTAAAAATTAGTTTTGGGGTAAAGATGTTAACTGGCTGGTCTAAAAACTGCTCTACCTTTAGGGTTAGTATGTTTCTGCATTAAAGATGGATATTTACATGCTTTCAACAAGGTAAGAGGGAAAGAGTAGGTCAGTGTCCTTAGAATAGAGGCATCAGCAATCTATCGCTAGAAAAGCTGCACTGTTCATAGCCTCCAAAATATGAAGAGGCCTCTAGAAATCCCCATGCTTCTTCATAAGCCTGTTCACTAGAGCAGCTATTGAGCACCATGGGATGCTGGGTACTCACCTTGATGCAATAGGAATTTGCATCAATTTGGTCCTGTGATACAATAGGAATTTTCAATCCCTAAGATAAAGTTGACCTTGATTTTTTTTTAAAGAATGGGTCTTTGGAGGGTCACTTTTTTTATTGGATATATTCCTTCTTTACATTTCAAATGTTATCCCCTTTCCCAGTTTCCCCACCTCCCAGATAGCCCCATCTAATCCTCCCTCCCCCTACTTCTATGAGTGTTCCTCCACCCACCCACTCCCATCTCCCCGCCCTCAATTCCCCTACATTGGGGCATCTATCAAGCCTTTATAGGACCAAGAACCTCTCTTCCCATTGATCCCTGGCAAGGCAATTCTCTGCTACATATGCAGCTAGAGCCAAGTGTACCCTTTGAGAGCTCTGGGAGCTGGGAGGAGAGGTCTGGTTGGTTGATATTGTTGTTCTTTCTATGAGGTTGCAAACCCCTTCAGCTCCTATAGTCCTCTCTTTAACTCCTCCATTGGGGACCCGGTTCTCAGTCTAATGGTTGGCTGTAAGCATCTGCCTCCGTATTTGTAAGGCTCTGGCAGGGCCTCTTAGGAGACAGCCATATCAGACTACTTTCAGCAAGCATTTCTTGGCATCCATGATACTGTCAGGGTTTGGTGACTGTATATGAGAAGAATCCCCAGGTGGTACAGTCTCTGGATGGCCTTCCTTCAGTCTCTGCTCTACACTATATGTACATATTTGCTCCTGTGATTATTTTGTTCCCCTTCTCAGAAGAGCCGAATCATCCACACTGTTGTCTTCGTTCTTCTTGAGTTTCATGTGGTCTGTGAATTGTATCTTGGATATTCTGAGCTTTGGGGCTAATATCCACTTACCAGTGAGTATATAACATGTCTGGTTTTTGTTTGTTTGTTTGTTTGTTTTGGTTTTTGGTTTTTTTTTGTTGTTGTTGTTGTATTTTGTGATTTGGTTACCTCACTCAGGATGATATTTTCTAGTTCCATCCATTTGCTTAAGAATTTCATGAATTCATCGTTCTTAATAGCTGAATAGTACTTCATTGTGTAAATATACCACATTTTCTGTATCCATTCCTCTGTTGAAGGACATCTGGGTTCTTTCCAGCTTCTGGCTATTATAAATAAGGCTTCTAAGAACATAGTGGAATATGTGTCCTTGTTACAAGTTGGAGCATCTTCTGGGTATATGCCCAGGAGTGGTATGGCTGAATCCTCAGGCTATGTCCAGTTTTCTGAGGAGTTGCCAAACTGATTTCCAGAGTGTTGTACCACCCTACAATCCCACCAGCAACGGAGGAGTATTCCTCTTTCTCCACAGCCTTGCCATCATTTGCTGTCACCTGAGTTTTTGATTTTAATCGTTCTGACTGGTGTGAGGTGGGATCTCAAGGGTCTTTACCAACCCTACATCCGACAGAGGGCTATTATCAAATACATACAAAGAACTCAAGAAGTTGGGCTCCAGAGAATCAAATAACCCTATTACAAATTGGGCTACAGAGCTAAACAAAGAATTTTCAACTGAGGAATATCAAATGGCTGAGGAGCACTTAAAGAAATGTTCAGCATCCTTAGTTATTAGGGAAATGGAAGGTCACTTGAAATAGTGAGACACACACCAACTTTCCAAAATATTACCCTTTTGCATGATATGCACTAGAAACTAATCTGGGGCTCACCTTTTTCTCTGTGCAAAGCACATCTGGTCTGTAGTGACCATCAAGCTGAGTTGTTTCTAAGAATCTTCTAGAGTTCTAAAGTTCCATAAAGTCCTGATTTAGAAGAGGCAGTGAAAACCCAAAATCTGCATTTTAATAATGACTGTCATACAGATGGTTGACATGGAGCACACCTAGACAAAATGAAACCAGAATCCTTTAGTTCTAATAACAGTTCTGCACCTTAATATTTTTGAAACTGTGGCCAAATCGTTTAACCTTAAACCTCAGTTCATCCATTTACATGATAAGAATAGTGCTCTTTCTCAGGTTTTCAGTAAGGATGACACCTGGGTAAAGGTGAAATGCTTAAAATGTTTCCCAGAGTGATTATTAAGCTTAGTCCTGTTTATCTGACCAAACCAACAAATTAAGAATGTCCTGAAATAGATTATTTGAATTATATTGATATTCGGTTGGTATACCATTGAACATGACTGAGAGATCTCCAAAGTTGATATATTGGTAAGCAAGAAGTCATTTAATGGAGTGCCACAACTGACCATCATTGCTTACAGAATAAACCCTGACTTTTCACCTGGTATCTAGGACTCCACTTTCCTCGCCTCATATCTTCTTCTTCGTCCTCACTGCATCTAGTCTCATGTACATTCCTCCATCTTTTCCCGGATGCCAAACTCCTCCCACAAGCCCTGTGTGGGTGTGTTCCTTATATCAGATCATTAACTTTGACTCTTTGGTACTTTGTATTCTGGCTCAGATCACACTGCTTCTTCGATATGCTTCGGGCCTCACTAGGTCAGACCCACTTTCTGTGCTCATTGCACATATAGCTCAGATCTCTCCTGAACACCCATAGGTACTTTACTGTGTTAGTTGGCTGTACTCAAGGCTGAGAGCAGAGGGCAGAAGCTGTGTCACTTACTTGTATCACTAGCCTAAATTCCTGACACAGTAAGCAGCTGCTGAAAAATACTGAATTTTGTTTGATAGAGGATCTGGGTGGAATGACATGTTTCTGTGTAAAACAAACTGGATATTTGGATGTTTTCAACAAGGTAAGAATGGGCCAGTGGCCTTAGAATAGAGGAATCAGCAAGACTGATTATCAGAAAAGCTGCACTGTCCACTGCCCCAGAAATCTGAAAATAGTGGAGAAAATTGCAAGTAGTGGAATTACTTGATGAGAATTCCTTCCTAAGTTCACAGTGACATAAAGAGACCAAGTGGAACATCAGGGTCCATAGTCTTCAAGGAACAAATCTGATCAAATGAAAGGTGTGGGATCTGGGCTGGTAGTCACTCTCACTTTAAGAATAAAGGGAGTTCAGAGCTACTGTTCTTTAGGAATAAAGGATTTGTGCTAAGCATGTAACTCGCCTTGCTGCCAGACCCAGAGACATCCAATGAGTCATCTCAATCTCAGTCCTGTCAAAAGTATGCTTCATGTAATTGTCACAAAAGCGTCATACTTGCAAAGACCTTTGTGGGACAGTTTGCCTTGGGGATATGGTGATGCTGATAGTGACAGCAGATCCATTTAGACCTTAGCCTATTTTTTTCATGATTGTCATTTTTTATATATGCAGACATGTATGTCAGAGCATAGCTTTTTTTCATGTTCGTCATTTTCTGCATATGTAGGCATGTATATGAGAGATGCCTTGGCTTCCCCTCTAAGGAACCTGACAGTTCCATTCATGCAGCCATTCATTGCTCAGTGGCGGCCCCTGCTGCTAAGGGGACAGTCAGCAGTACATACAGCGTCTGGCATTAATTCTGATCATGCCATGTGTGCAAGCAGGAGTGGAAGAGATGGGAGAGATGAAAATGGGCTAAGAACATTAAGGAAGGTCGCTCATATTTTAGGTGCTCTGGTGAAATGCTGATGCAGGAGAGAGCTTAACCTAAAGACTTTGTGTTTACAAAATCCTCCTGATTCAGATATCTCAATATTTAAAGGCTTGCTAAAAAACCAAGACAGCGCTTTGTGAGAGGCACCAGTGCAAACTTTTCTTTGGGGTTTTCCAGGGCTATTATGTAATGGTTTAAAGATACCCCACCCCGTCTGCTAGGTTAGAAGTTTCTATGGGTTTGAATTAGGAGTGGAGGCTGTTCAGGTTCATCTGCATCTCGAGTTGGAATTAGAGTGTGGATCCTCTCTTGGGACCCTTGCTAGAAGGAATGCTCCTCTCTGTGTGTGTTTCTGGGTGTGTGAGCATCCCTGAAGCACATGCTGTATTTTACAAAACAAGGCAGTTACATAGCATTTCTGTCTAGAAACTGTAGTGGAGAGAAGGTGGAAGTATGCATTACAATCAAATAAAAGTAGAGGGGGGCAGAGATGAGATTGTAGTTGATTATGGGTCTGGCAGCAGATGTTCTACACGAATCCAACTCGCTGCAGCCAGTCTGTTTCCATGGCAACGGAATCAGTAATTATTGAGCCCTGGCACTCCCCCACCCTCCTTCCTACCAAGGTGGAGGCTGATGAATGTGAACTGTCTCCCGCTCCTCTTGTTCCTCTTCTTTCCCTCTTTCTTCAATCCTTCTTAGGAAAAAGTAGAGGCATTGAGGAGAACTAAGAAAGGGAACTATTTGTGTCTTGACAAAGATTGTTAGAAATTAAATTGCAAGTGATCTTTTTCCTTGTGATACTATCAGATCAGAGAAAAGCTCTTCCCAGAAAAGCCGATGATCTCTGAAGATGCTAAATAAATGAGCAGGAGTTTCCCTGAAATGGAAGCTCCCTTTGATTGGCTGATCTTTCCACAACTCCTGCCAATCGGAGCACCCCTGGGCTTCAGCTCCATAAACATAAGCAAAGCTACATGCTTATTCTTCTGGACTTGGAGCGTATTCCATTCGAAGGTGTGCAGCGGGTCTCTGTTCACATGGCTCAACTGGAAACCTGTTTCTTGAACAAGCTTACTGGGGAGCCCTCTGGTCTTCCAGCACACTGTCCTACTGGGGCACGACTATAAGTCATATTTGTGGCAGCAGCTTAGACGCAGTATATGCCGTTGGGGACGATGGACTTACGGAAGCTTGGTGAGTAAATCTTTGTCTTACACATCTGTGCACTGGTATTAGCAGGCTGAGATAGAATGTAGCTTTGTTCTATTGTCTGCCAAGAAAGCCGAATTGGAAGGAGCACATGGAAGAACACCCATGCAAAGGTTCCCATGATATGGGAGACTCTTTCAAAAGGCTTCTTGCTTTGTTTGATTCCGGTCAGATTTGTAGTTGATTGTAAATTATATTCAGATGTTGGCAACCTAGTTAGGATTAGTGTGAGGAGTGGAGTTGTGTCTTGTCTCCCTGGGTATTGATGCATTTCAAAGAAAATGTGTTTAAAAGCACATTAGTAAGAATTAACCCTGTGGAGTGGTGAAAGGGAGGAAACGGCATGGGTACAGGGCTTCAAGCTGCCAGGCTGTATAGCTGACATTTGCCTTGAGAAGAGATGTTTTTAGAATGATCTCTCACTCTTCAGAACCCTGGCCACAGAAGGAAGCATCTCTTCCCCATGTACTGCTGTTCTCAGTTTCAGAAATGTACAACCTGGCTAGGTCATGTCCTTGCCCTTTATCAGGAACCAGTATCCAAACTGAAATGCGCTTTTTCAAATCAATTTCAGAGATGAGTTGAGATGTGGGCAGAAAGATTTTAGCAGCCAGAAAGCATGTGTGAAAGAGCTCTGTGTTACATCTCTCCAACCTCGGAAACCCAGAGGGGTTGCAAAGTTACATTTAAGCGCTGACTCCGTACCAGAGCTGGAATGCTCTGTGCTATCACTCTGCTCCTTGGGGTTTAATTTTCTGATACTAGTGGTGAAATTTGCCATGTTCAGTAGTCACAGACAGGCAAGAGAGCAGTACTGTGAATGAGCAGTGAAGATCAGCACAGGGAGAGGAAAGGTCACTACCCTTGCAGACCTCCTTTAAGCCACAAACTTAAAAATATACATGTCAAGAGGAAGCCGGGCACAATGCAGAATTCCACAGGAGCAGTGATCTTGGCAGGCACGAGAGGGAAGGTGTTGTCTTCAGCTTGGATGCAGAGAGAAGGACTGAACTTGAGTTTCCACCTCTGCTTAAGATCTATTCTCTTGTCTCTGATGTTTGAGGCTTCATGACTGTCGCTTTATATACGAATGTGATTTCTGATCTTATATCAGGAAAGTGCTGTAGCATCCTTGGAATCTTTTATGGGGTGAGGGATAAAGCATCACCACTGAATTTATAAGGAAAATCATGTGAAATAGTGGTGCATGGGAATGCACTGATTAGAACCTTTGAAAGACTGTCCTTTTGCTTGAAGAGTGTTGTGGCTCTTCATGTAGAGGTAAAATGGAAATTGCTGTGTCCAAAGTGGGAATCTGTGATAGACTGATAAAGACACAAAGGAACTAGGAAGGCTCTGCTTGTCTGAGACTTGGGAGAGGGCACTGGATCGAACAGATCTTCTTCTCTGTCCATTGGAAAAACAGGCTGATGCTGGGGGACAGTGAAGATTTCCTGACTGTGGCTAACAGTGCACTAAGGACCTGGCCATCAAGCAGAGCAATGACCTGTTCCTTTGTTGATGTCCTCCCTAGGCATGTAGGCTGGGCTCTGATTCTAAGGCTGCATATGATCAGATGCATTGAGTCTCCCTCCTGATTAGAGGTGCATTTCTCTGGATGAGTTAACTCTTCCTGAAGCTTCTCGCTCTGGCACACACTTCAGTACAGGCACAGGTTTGAGGAAGGCTGGTTTCTCGTGGATCCATGTTCAGGAACAGTCATCTTAGAGTGTTCTCCATCCACATTTTGCCCCTTCTCTGTACCAGTAGTATCACTTTCCATGGGCGGGGGGTGGGGTGGAGGGTTGGGGGGGCGTTGCTGGCACCTGTTGGCAAGAATGAGAGGAGAAAGCAGCCTTTTATGGAAGAAGTAAAACTGTTTTGAGAAATTCTAAAAGTGTAATTCACAACCTATTTTTGGATCCTGGAACTCTTTCAGAAAGCTATGCACCTCCTACCTGCCCCCAAGAAAATATATTTTGCTTAATTCTCTCACACTTTGATAACAAGCTGTTTCTGGGGAGAAGGAGATGCCTGTCTTGGGGAATAGCAAACAATTTTTATACACTAAGTCCTCATCAACTTTTTTCCTTTGTCAAGTGTGAGTACTAACTACTACTACATCTCCCTCTCCATCAGCCTTACTGGTCTTAACAGTGAGGCTGACTTCTGAATAAGGTTTTCAATGCCTTCAGTCACTGCTGGAATTAAATGTATTGAGGATAGAACTGCAGCTCAGTGGTAGAGGGCTTGCCCAGTGTGAACAAGACCTGGATCCAATGGCGGTAATGGTATTCTGTCTCCTGAACTCGGTGAGTTGTTGACAAAGCAGAGTTGTGGGATTCGTGCTGCAGTTGTTCCTTCCGTGTTAGGGCAGAGACTGTGCCTGGTGACTATACAGCTCATTCCTGACAGAGAAAGCTGCTTTCTATTGCTTCTTCCTGATGTTCATAGACTATGGAATATGGAAAAGATAAAGGTACAGATAAAATACAATACACTTAGTTAATCTTCTGAGGAGCACAAAGTTATACTGTAGGAGCGTAAAAGAATATGAATATGTTAAATCTTATTCCTGAAATTAAGTACTGAGGATTTGAACACCGATTTTTCACTTTTCCCATCAATTGTAATAAAATTGATCACAAGATGACTGCTCACCTTCGATTGTCACAGTGTGCTTCAGAAATGAAGGAACAATGGGATCCTCACAGTATCCCTATTTTAATATATTTTATTAATTCTTTGAGAATTTCATACAGTGCATTTTAATCATTTTCAACACCCCCCTCACTTTTCCCTCTAACTCCTCCCAGATCGCCCCGACCTCTTTAATCCCTCCCAGCTCTGTATAGTCTCTGTACTTTTTAATAATCCACTGAATCCAGCTTGTGCTCCACACATACTCAGGAGTGTTGAACACGGTCAACCTACTAGGGGCTGCATTGTTAAAGAAAGCTGGCTCTCTGATCCCAAATGCCATCAACCGTCTATAGCTCATCCGTTAGGGAGCTCTCTTCGTCCATGGTAGAATGCTGACTGGCTTGCTCTTTGCCCTTCTGAAGATCCTGTGCAGGCAGCCACTGCTGCTGTGAGGCCGGGAGTATAGTGGGGTCCTGGCATGTCTACAAGAGACTGTTTCACTCTGTTCCTCTCTGATCTCTGGATTTTGCAGTCTTTCTTCAATGTCCTTGAGTGTTGGTTGGGGAGTGTTTCAGGTGTAGAAATGTGCTGTTTGTATTTCATTGACACATATGCACATCACTTTAATCAGCTATAAATTTCTGCATTAATTGCTGTCCATTGCATAAAGAAACTTCTCTGATGAGAACTGAGAGTTGCAGTAACACAGGGAATAAACAGACAAAGTGACAGGGAGTTTGATTCCTGTTCATTTAGCAAAATCTCACTCTTAGTAATCTCACTCCAGGGGCCTAACTGGACTTTGAGGGGTCAGGAGGAACAGAGACAGTATCTCTCTTTCTCTATAAGCCAGGGGTGGCTGTGAATTCACAGAAATTCATAATCCTTTGACTTCTGAGTACTGGGATTACTAATGTATGCCTCCATGCCCAGCCTGGGCTATCTTTAATGCCTGTTTCATAGGTGAAAATATCGAGTCAACAAAGTATTATAGGACTTGTCCAGTTTATCCTTCTAAAATGTTGTAAGCTCTTGGTTTCCTAAATTGGTTTACTAAGTGATACATTCATAGATGGAAAGAAGGTGAGTAGATGGGGAAGAAGTGTTTGTCAGTTTGTCAGTCTTTCTGATTGGAGTCAGCCTGCTGATGGCTGAATTAAACAACCATCACAATTTAAATCAAATGAAAATGGCACTCTGAAATGTCTGGTTGCTGGACTAATAGTACCATCAAGGAAGAACATTTTGAGCTAAGCAAGCTAAGCAAGAACTGTCACCAAGTGCCCCTTTGGGTAGCCCTCTTATGTTATTGTATGATGCATAGTTGCTGCCATGCACACATCACTGGATTCAGTGATGTAGGAAATGAGCTTTACTGGGATGCTGGGGAGAAACTTCGGGGTCCCAGCTTTGCCTATATCCCCTTAGATTGTGTATCCCAGGAATGATTTGCAGTGACCACAGCACTTGTAAGAATGGAGCAGGAAGCCTGGGGCTTGACTCGCCCTATGCTTGAGAATCCCTGAGCTCTGAAACTTTCTGAAGACCCATGAATAGAAGCAATGAGCCGAATTTAAAAATAACACACACACACACACACACACACACACACACACATTGATGAAGCAACCAAGGTCCCATAGAAGAGTAGTCTTGGAAATCATTTGATAAAATTGTTTTCGAAGCACATTCCACAGAGTTTTAGAGAGAGCTGATGGCTGTTTGCTTATTGTAGAACTCATGGGGCAGATGGATCCTCCTCTCCCACACCCATAGAGCATCGCCACTTTTGTTTTATGAATTAACATCCACAACGGAAATGCATCAATAAAAAATGAAAGAGAAAAGGTTACCAGGAAGAAAAATAAAAACTATTGATCTTGTCAAAATTTCCCATTCAGTATCTTGAGGAAGCTTGCAGTGCCAAGTGGGATGGAATCTATAGTGGTTTCCTTAACAAACCTGAGCTAGCTGCTACCTGTGCCTAATATTCTAAGCATTCTAGTATATGTGAACGCTTTAATAATTCCAGAAAAACTATGTTGGCAGATATCTTTATGGACCAGTATTCTATAATACAAAGTATATGCAAGTTATATATGAGTTAAAAGCTGTTCATTGCCGGGCGGTGGTGGCGCACGCCTTTAATCCCAGCACTTGGGAGGCAGAGGCAGGCGGATTTCTGAGTTCGAGGCCAGCCTGGTCTACAAAGTGAGTTCCAGGACAGCTAGGGCTATACAGAGAAACCCTGTCTCGAAAAACCAAAAAAAAAAAAAACAAGAAAAAAAAAAGCTGTTCATAGTCACCTTAAGAAACAGGTCAGGTAGTTTCAGTAAGACATTACTGAACCCATTATGTCTGACATGTCATTTTAGTATAACTATAAAATTATTAGTAAATATTTATATGGAATTTTTCATGTTAGATCTCTGATGTTTTCTTTGAATTCTTATAGCCCAATCCAATTTGAGTATGGATTTCACTTTTATTTTTGGTTTTCATTTCTTAAAATTTATGGGGAGGAAAAGCAGATTTGTGCATAAGCTATTCCACAATTTCCTAGTAACTGAATTGAGTATCTGGTGATTTGGGGGCTTGTTCTTTTTCATTTTAAACTAGCTCAAGTCAAATGAAGTAGAAATGTATTTGTAGTCATGCTGGCCTCCACACTGTGAGTTCAGACTGATGCCTCATAGCACTCTGAGCAGACACTGAGCCATTCACTCCTGTGCTACAGTGCTACAGTGTCTGTCTTCTCTTCCTTCCATGAGGAATCTGGAAGACTACTCTGGTAACAGAGCCTGGGGCCTGGCTTTCATAAACATGTAGAAGCATTGCCCTTAACAGTGCCATACTTGCCATATAGCTATGCCTTGATCTCGATTGCACTGTTGGACATGGTCAATTAAAAGCATGTCGGTTCCTTTTGCTGAAAATCAATGGTGCTCCTTCCATAGTATTTTTCAGTTCCTAAATATCTTGTCCTTTAATCAGACCTCCCTTGTCATGGTGCTTTTCCTGCTATTACAACAGAAAACTCAAGATTGGGTAATTTGTGGTGAAAAGAAATAAATTTCACAGCTGTAGTGACAACAAAGTACACTAAGGTACTAGCATTTGGTGAGGCCATCACATGAGAGAGCATACGTAGTTTATTCTACCTTCTTCTATCTAGCTGCTCCTACCACCTACCTTACCTAGCCTGAATTGCCTCCCCAAGTCCCAAGTAACATCAACATCTGAATTAGAGGATTAAGATTTTAATACAAGAACTTTGGTAAACACTTTCAAACACTAGCATTTCTCGATTCAGGATAGAATGTGGATTTAATTTCAATTAGATGCAAACCATCCTCAAGAAGGTGACTCCATGGCAAACAGATTATTCTTTACAAAGGTGAGTACAAATGAAGACCAAGAGCAGTTTAATTGATGTTATCCTTTTCAATTCCTCAGTTTGTTTAGCTGGAAAGTATTGACTTTATTGACTTGGTCTTAAAATTCTTACCTTCAGCACCAGTTATTTTCTAGGTCTCTATCTCCTTACAAAAGATATTTTAAATGTAAAACTAACCTGGGGTGGTCAAACTTTCTAATAATAAAGTAAAAATTATACTGATAAAGTTTCTTAGCCTAGTCTCAACCCCTTGAAAATGTCCCAAATGGATGGTTTCAGCCAAATCTGGTGACTGGAAGAATACAGTTCACTCTGAGCTCTGTCCTCTTCCATCTCTTTGAACTAAGGAATATCATTTACAGTTATACAAACAGGACAAAATTCCATATGGTACACTAATGTCTGAAGTTCAGGGAAACCTTCTGGTCCATTACTCTCCATATCTTGCATGTAGCACAGAATCTCCATGGAGACTATCTAGTGTGCTTCAACACTAAACAGGTATTTGTT
Organism: Tokudaia tokunoshimensis; assembly: GCA_036184795.1. NCBI lineage: Eukaryota > Metazoa > Chordata > Mammalia > Rodentia > Muridae > Tokudaia > Tokudaia tokunoshimensis. The sequence continues at coordinate 43,496,028 of BTHU01000022.1, read as the reverse complement.
GAAATGAATTGTGTGTTTTCCTTATTACTTCTTTATCATTATGGGTTGACTGTACCTTCTTCCCTGAGGCAAAATTGGCAGGCTAGGCAGAGAAAACTTTGGGTAGGATTGACTCTAACTGCACATTGAGTCACTTTGCATATCTGCTGGTATTTGACCAAGCCAAGTGCTAAAATGACAGAAGAAAGTGGTTTGCGAGTTAAGTGAGTGCAGAGGCACCGGGACACAGCTGTCTATCATACACATAAGATTAGTATTACAACACTAATCTCAGAATTACTACAACGTTTGAAGTCTGCTTATTTGCTGTGTTATCTCAAGCAACCTGAGGGATTCCTGAATCCAGGACTAAACTAGTTCTTACAGCATAAATGCATAATCTAATGCCTCAGGTTATGCCTCTAGATTATTAGCTAACTCTTGAAAGTTTCTTGACCTATTTTCTTCAGCATCCTTAAGTGGATAAGGGCAAGTTTAGACCTCGTGACGTATAAGCAAGATAGGTGTCAAATTTTCTGATTATTTTGCACCTATGTTCCAGTGATTCTAGCCATCTTTTTTAGTATACCTAGCCAGAGCCTCAGAATCCTTCTTAATGCAGAACCATGCCACTGCAGCCAAAATCAGAATTGGCTAATAGCTGAAGTAGACTTGTAACTCCTGTCCTCCTTTTTCTACTCCAATGCCTTGGTCAAGACTCTGCCATGGAGCACACAGCACATTTTCTTCAGTGCTGGGCTTCAGAGATAATGTGGTGTCAGCTCTTTCCTCATCCTCTTGCTTAGCTGCCCTGTAGAGGTACTGCAATCTGACAAGGAGGGCTGTAGGCTGGCACTTTGGGAGCTCACTTTCCTTTGCCTTTGAGCTGTAAGTGATGAGAGACCTGTCAAGGAAAACGGTTCCCTGGAATCATTCCCAGACCTGGAAACATAATGAAATAAAGTTTCATTCTGACTCAGTTGGAATTCTTGCTGCTGAACATTGTAGATAGCATCTGGAGTATTTCTACCATCCATTGTCCAGGTGGGAAAGAGTACTCATTAGTTAATGGAACTTGGACCTTCATACTGGCAGCCCAAGTCAAAGGCCCTCGGAGCAACACATTTCAAACCAGAGTCACCCAGGCCACACGCCAGCACATACAGTAGAGCCTACCCTGTCCTGTGGACCAACCACTTGAAATGCATGTTTCAGAGGTTTTACCATGAATAGAGAGAGTGGTATCAAAGTGGTTCTGAAATCCAGCCACACTGCTCATGTTCCCTAGGTCAAGCCAACTTCTCAGTGCCAAGGGTTCTGCACTTGAGAGTTGGAATCAAGACATAAGTACATCATTATTTTTTTTAAAGATTTATTTATTTATTTATTATATGTAAGTACACTTCAGATACCAGAAGAGGGCATCAGATCTTTTTATGGATGGTTGTGAGCCACCATGTGGGTGCTGGGATTTGAACTCATGACCTTCGGAAGAACAGTCAGTGCTCTTACCCGCTGAGCCATCTCTCTAACCCCCATTATTTTTTTTTATTCCCTTGGGAGTTGTTCTGCCATCTCTGCAAAGGCCAGACCCCCCCACAAAAAAAAATCTTCGGGAATATCTTCTGCCTTCTCTGAAATATCCCGAAAACTGTGTAGATAGGCTTTATAAATTTCTCTGGAACCTTGGGTTCCTTGCTTGTAAAAATAGACCCAAAGACATAGCTCTTATAGAGAGGAAAAACAATAAAATTAAAGAAAAATAATGTCCGTGTGAGTATTGCTGTGCACTTGTGTGTGTGCTCTATTGAGTCTAGCAGATGATTACGTTCACGCTCAGGTCGAACCTGCCTATTTGTCCACACCCCATTGCAGAATGGCTGCTTTTATTGTCAATGATGCTCCATTGTTCTCAGGTCATTTTTGTCTACTCCTATAGAAACCCTCTGCTCAAAATAGCAATGGAGGCCACCCAGACAGAGCTGGAATAAAACTTATAGACAAGATGCTGGAGTCAGATCAGAGTTCAGCCAACATAGTTCCTCCATCATTACCTCTCTAATCTGTCATTTTTTTCCCTCATGTTACTACTATACTGAAATTCCTATCACTGACATAAACATTTAAAGAGTGCCACATGTCTTGTGGACTATACTGTAAGATATTATATAATTTTTATCCCCACCCCCCAAATCTCCTATCTTCTAACAACTGGGTCTTGTTTATTGAAGCAGAATTATTAGAAGCCTGTTTGTGGAGCCAAAACAGCAGCAACTCAGGGCTGATGCTGTTTTCTTCCCTGACTTTGGAAGCCAGTCAAAATCAGGCTTGTGTTCTGGGGGAGATGCTGTGTGGCCTTCCAAGACACTATGACCTGCAGTCACTAATCAGTGGCTTTTACATTTGTAAGTCAGGATGTTCTTTGTTTGTGAAGAGACTATAAATCTATCTGATAGGCTAGCCTTGGCCATCCTACTCTACCTGCACCTTTCTTCTTTATTAAGATAGTGTCAAGCTTTGGAAATGCACACCTTTAGTCGATCCGTGAGCAGGTTCTTAGCCTCTTCAGGCTTGCTTTTCTCCCTACCTCACCAGCCACATACAGCCCACTCTGATTTATGTATATGACAGGAAAGGACAAGGGTCCTTTCTTACTCTTTAAGGTAAGCCTACAAAGGAAGGCTGAGCTGAGAGAAGACATGCAGACAACTGGAGTCTACCTGTTTTGACAGCCTAAGGCCCACTTAGCTGGGCCCAGTGGGCCTGTGGGCAGGAAAAAGAGGGTATTACCTTATTACAGGGAAGGAAGAGTGCCCCAGAGAATTTAATGACTTGCACTGTCAGTAGGAGCAAGGTTTATACTTTCTTGCTCTCTTAGTTTATTCACCAACTGGTCTTTGCTTAATGTCAACCACTTATCAGATATCATAACCTCAGGATCAGAGGTTATGAATACCTGTAGTTTATACCACCTTGATATTTAATTTTTTCAGACAATCAACGTTTTGGATTTCTCAGACTATGGAGGTTAAGATGAGAGAGAAAAAAAAAAGGTTGAACAAATGACATTTGCTTATCTATTCACTAAGGCATTTGCTTATGCATTCATTTCCATCCCACTTAAGTAATAGGAAAAAATACCTACTTAAATAAAATAGGACACTGATGAGAGTTAATTAGAAACCAACCTAAAAGTGATAGATGAACAAGCTGGCCATTACCTGTCCATACCTCTGCCTTCCCTTCCAAATAACCAAGAAATTAAACTGTGAAAGTGAACTCAAGCCATCTGCTAGCCCAGGTTTACATAGCAACCTACATGATAAAGCCAGGTTGAACCCAAAGCTCTCCACTATACCAATGTTGACTGAACTGTTAACTAAAAACTGTCCTGAGAGAAAATTTATAGCCATGATGATCTAGAACTGTTGTGATTCCATATCACCTGGGGGGGGGAGTGTAAACAACAATTGGCATGAAAGCTTCCAGTCCCAAAATTTGAGCACTGCAGCTAAATGAACAGTCAGTGCACCAACTGTTTGTCACCCTTGTCTCTGTCATACCTGGTATAACTGTCCTTTATAAGCTTAATCCCTGTCATGTGCTTCAAGGCTAAACCAATGTCAGAAACATGGCCTGAGGGTAGGAAATTTTTGTTTTCTTCATGCTGGATATATTACATATCCAATGATCTACTAGAAGATTGCCCAAATCAATTTTTTAGCTTTATCATAGATACGATTTTTAAATTATCACATGGCATGGCAGGCAACAGGATTTTATGAAGAGTAAATATCACTACTTGAAAGACATAAGCCCTAGAGTGAGAAGACTCCATTCTCAGCCTCTCCCCAGAGTTTTAAAAGCAATGTTAAAAGGCACAGTATCTCCTGAAAATGCAGGAAGAGACCCATAAGAGCTTTGGCTTCATTTATTCTCTAGCTAATAAATAGACTGGTGTTCACATCCACCTAGGTCCTACTCCCAGGCTTTAGCTTCAGAGGCAAAGTTAATAGTTGCAACAGTAATCACTTAGACAATCAATCTTTAGTATTAGGACTTTTACATTAAAAAGAAGAACGTTAACCCTATTGAAGGTAGAAAATATTGTTGTAAAATTTCTAGCTGTTTAAGAAGGGCTCATTCATCATGCTTTTTAAATGAGTGAGTATGGACCTCTGGTCATTATTGAATATATGCAAGTTACATTCAAAAGTGTGACATGGCATTTTCTTTATAAAATGCCAATATTAAAACATACTGAAAATTATATTATTTAAAATGTTTTTAATTTCAGTGAAATATTTTACCTCATTGTTATATATATATATATATACATATATATGGATGCAATGGTTAGTGTATATTGTCAACTTTTCATAATCTAGAATCATCTTGGAGATGGTCCTTTGAGCATCCGGGGTCAGGGGTAGGTTCTTTAATTCATTACTTGAAGCATAAAGACACCATGCCCTGCCTGGGTTGTGTGACTGCATATGTGGAGAAAGGGAGATAAGCAGCAGTGTGCTTCTGTTGCCCAGTTTCTTTTCTGCCTGTGCAATGTGACCAGTCCCCTCAGCTCTTGCCACTGGGACTCCCCATCATGAGGGACTATAACCTAGACTGCTGAGTCAGCACAAGACCTTCCCTGTTTAAGTTTCTTTTGTTGGAACATTTTGTGACATCATCAAGAACAGAAGCTAAAACCAAAGGACACCTTGTTTATTGAGAATAGGGAGGTGAGAGGCTACACTTTAGAAGGCAGTTGATACATGGCCTCAAGAGTTCAAGACCATTTTAAGGTACTTATTTGTTTCTCAAGCAGCAAATCAAGGATCCCATGAGCCTCATGGCTCTCTGCAACCTTGAGAAGTAGCTGATGTAGACATGGGGCCCTCATAGTAGATTATCAAGGAGTAGCCTCTTAACTTCTGAACTTAGTCATATAGAATAGGAAATTTCTTCAGTAATTGGCTTGTCTACAAACCAGTGTGGGGTCTGAGGTCTGGGGATCTCAGGAGCAGCTTTCCAGGAAGGAGAATCTGACATCTTGTATATTTCAGAACCGGCAGAAACCTGTACTGAGGCCTTTAGCATTTGAAGGGATGTTTAAAACCTATTTTGTAATCTGGATGGATGCTACAGGTTGATATGCTAGAGTCCTAACCTTACAATGATCACATTTAGAGATTACATTAAATTGACATCAAAAGATGGCCTCTAGTTCAGTATTATTGATGTTTATATCCAAAAGACAAGTGTGGCTATCGAGACCTGAATTCATAGAAGGAAAATAATATGTATGAAGACATGCAGAGAGTGAGGACAGCCATCTACTACTCTAAGGAGAAAGACCTGGGCCCTCCCCATATCCCTCAGGAGGAATCAGCCTTCCTTCTGTCATGCCCTCTGTGATCTTTATCATGCTGTCTTAGCACACAGCTACAGCAATCCTTAAAACAGAGCTTCTTCTGATGAACTTTCCTAAGTCCCATGATTTATTATATTTTTCACTTACTACCCATCAGAATATGCTTGTCTTGCTCCCCACAGTCTCTCCTATTCCCTAAGTGCAGGGATCAGGAGAACAGTCAAGATCAAGTCTGAGTTCCTGGGCTTAATTGTGACTGGCTGTGCTACCTTTACCTGAATGACCTTATTTGCAAATCAAAATTTGGAAGGAATATGGTCAGTTGGCTTTGCTGCATTGGAGATGTCTTAAGGCAGAACTGCACAGCACGGAGCTCACCTTTTTCATGCAGTCCAGGAGCCAAACCTAGGAAGCTGTGGCATTCACCTTTCACATCACTAACACAATAGAGCCAAACTGCTCTCCTGTTGGGATGCATAGTTTTAATTGTCAACTTGACACAATCTAGAATCACCTAAGAGGATCTTCTCAATAAGGGATTTTCTTGATCAGGTTGACTTTTGAGCTTGTCTGTGAAGAATTGTCTTTTTATCCACCTTTCAATATGCACTAACATTTTAGTATTTTAATCATTAAAGTGAATTCTTGGAACATATTTTTCTAAAATAATTACATAAAACAGCACCACTTCAAATGTTGACACAAAAGGGGAGTAAAGAAGTTTTAAAAGTGGGCCTTTCATTTGTGACTTTATTAGAGAAACATATATAAGGAATTTTTTTTGGCCGTATTTAACGCAGTGATTATCATTCTTTGCTGCACACAGTAATCACCTTGAGAAGAGCTAACAAATGAAAATAACAAAAATTGGAAGAGTAATATGGACATCATAAAGCCCAAATGCTTAAAGACCAAAAAAGTCATTTTCTAGACTTTAAAGTGCAAGCTCTTAAATAAAAATGAATCTTTGCTCATAATACAGCTTCATCAACATATCAGTGAAAATGGAACTTTAAGGAGACAAGCACAATATGGCTGTGATGACATTAATGATTGCAGTATTATGCTACAAATATATACATTCTTGTGGTTAATAAGTATCAATAAATAGGTATTGAGAGTGTGACTCAGTAGTCACATAGCTTTTTAAAAATTGTGTAACTTACTTGACTAAAGTTAATTTTTTCTTGAGTCAAAGAAGGGAACCAAACGGCTACTAGAAAGCATTTGAAAAAATGTTGACAGTGAAAATCTCCTATGCCGAAACTTACCATATACAGCCAAAGCTGCCTCCAGCATATACATTGATAACCCTAAAGCCACTAGTTTTTAGAAATAATAAAAAGGTAGACTAAGGTTGAACTCATGTTGGGAACTAACATTAGAAGTACCTGAAGGATACAAGAGGAAGTGTGTAACTATAAACTCTTAATAGAAAATTAAAAAAAATAGATTCAGTAAACGAATTTAAGACCTACATCTATGAAATTAGTCAATTTAGATAAAACACTGGCAAGTTTTTCAAATCAAAAGAACAAGTAACATAATGGAAATTATGGAAATAAAGAGGTGATGAAAAGATTATTGATGATTTTAGTGGATGCCACTATGCCACTGTGCTTGACAATGCTCACTGAGCATATGCAGGCATATGTGCAGACACAAGAAAAATAACTACAGACTACTTGAGAATATATACTATTTGCAGCAAAACACACATTAAAAGAAGTGTGTGTGTGTGTGTGTGTGTTGTATATTGTGCATATGTGTATGGTGTGTATATGTATGCATATGTGGTATGTATGTGTTTGTGTGTGGTGTGTATGTGTGTGTGTGATGTGTATATGTGGGGTGTGCGTGTGTGTGTGTGTGTGTGCACACGCATGTGCACAGCCACTCATATATGATGGCACTCATATGGATATGAGACAGTTCCCAGGTATTGGGTGTCTCCTGCTACCTGTAGGATCGGGGAATTAAGCTCAAACCATCAAGGCTACATACAGAAGCCCCTCCCCATAGAACCATCTTGCCAGCCCTGAAAGATACAAATTTTAATAGTCATCTTCCACTTTGCTGTTCCACATATGGGTGATACAGTCTTATAGAAAATGGCAGTAGCTTTCAAACTTCTTCAATGTTTCCTGGTCTTTGACCTTTAATTTTAAATGAGGAAATTTATCCTAAGAAAACCAAAAATGTTGAATATATATTCTGTTACTTAAGACATGTGAATTTCAGAAAACTAACACTATGGGATCATGTTAATAATATTAAACTCTGTGGCTAGAAATAAAAGAAATACAATGATTTCATCCAAATACACAACTGTGTAATTATAAACATAAAACTAATTCTGGAAGACACCAAACCACAATGCTAACACATAATTTTTAAGTGAAGGGATCATACATGAGTTTTACCTTCTTTCTTGTATTTTTTGCATACTCCAAATATTCAATAGTAATATAATTTTTAAATATTTTATTTTAAACGTTTATATGTAAAGCCGTGCATGTGTGTTTATGCACCACGTGCATGTGATACCCATAGATGCCAAAGAGGGCGTCAGTTCCCCTAGAACTGAAGATAGAGGAAGTCTTGTGGGAGCTGGGAATTGAATCCTCCAGGTCCTCTTGACGAGCAGCTAGTGCTCTAGAACTACTGAGTCACCTCTCCAGGCCCTAAATTGTAATATTTTTAAATTGATACTAATAGAAATGAAGAAATTTAATATAAAATAAAGGGAAAGAGCATACAGAAAGCATTGTTCTCAGCATATCAAACAGAGGTGTCACTACATCTCTTTGTTCCATAGGTGGTTTGCCTGGTGTTTTGTTCCCTGCAAGAGTTTGCCAAAAGAGTTTGGGAAAGATATAAGCTGAGACATTGTCTCCCTCCCAAACCTCAGATCTTTGATAACCACCCTGTTTGCGTTTTTGGTCTTTCATTATTAACCCAAGAAGACAATCAGCTGTTTCTTCTCAGACACATGGGCCTGTATCTAAAACACTGCTTGTTCTCACCTACCCAAGAACAGAGGCTTCTTTTCCTCCCGTGGTCTGCCCATCCTTTCTGTGAGTCTGAGGGGCTCACAACATAACCTCCTCCTTTTCCCAGTTGGACAAAGTTTGGCCAATACTCCCCCTAGTGGCCTTCTAGGAAATCTCCTGGACTAGCCTACCCCTATAGAGAACTGAAGCCAGAGGAGTACCGAGCTACTTGTTAATGTCTGATCAGGCTCCAACTCCAGATTACGGCCCACAAATGTGTATTCTCTTTTTTCTTTCAGCAAATAGTGCAGGTTATGAAATATTCAAGTTGTCATCTAATGACCTGGATTGTATATCGTTTTAGAAGAGAGATGACGAAGAACTCTAGTAAACTAAGGAAGTGTTCGTTTCCTACAGTAAAGTCTTGTGAAGACTCTCTTTTCTGCTGTGTACCATCAAGGCTGTGTCCTCACAGAAAAGCCAGTCACAGGGCATTGCTTCATTAGTCTCCCTGCACATTTTTAAGCCTCTCACCTTGGATTTTCCAGTTGCCAGCCAGCCAACCCATTTGAAACAGCCTGCTGATTTAATCAACACCCTGCTTCTCATGTTTTCCAGATGGTTAATGGGTCCCTTAAATAAAACTGGCCCTAATTCTATCTGGTGTTTCTATTCTGGTCCCTTTCACAGAATAATTTGTTTTATGGTCCAAGTTTTCCTTTCTTTATTACTCTGTAGTCTTTGGTGATCTCTTCCTACCATTTCTTTATTTAAAACTGTCAATGGCACATTAATTCAACTCATTGATGTTGATTTGTACATTCAGAGAAGAAGAGACCACTCAGATTAATATCAACACATTACTCTAATCGTTTAACATCATTATTATTAGTTTTGTTATTATTATTATCTATTATTATTATTATTATTACTTGTGAAGCTTAGAGAGTAGGTTTGCCAGCATTATTGATTGAGAGAGGAAAGAAATCACCTTTATGTTGTTAAATCACAGACTAGCAGTTTCTTTCCATTGCAGATTTTGCCTCAGGAAGAAGAATCATTGTCTGTCACGTGAAGCAGAGTTATCTGGGAATCAGTACATAGATTCCAGTTTTTAGGAATCTTACTTAATAATTTGTAGTCTTAGTGATCCATATTACAACAAAGGATTCCAAATCTAAATAGCTGAGCCAACTGTAGATTCAGTCTGATTCCCATTCCACAAATGGTTTCCCAGGTACACCGTCAGTTTGAATTGAAGAGACACTAAAATGCACATTGGCAGAATGCCACGGTGCGTGACTTCCACAGTAATGAGTAGCTGAGAGGAGGCAAGGTAATGTAAGCTTTGAATGGTGGTACACTCTGAAAGGAAGGTGGCCAGAGGGTCTGGGGATTAACGGTGGAGCTACAGGGGGAAAATACAGCTCTATTACAGCACACACTTGCCTCTTCTTCCTTTCTATTGCCTGCCTGAGATGATTTGGCCAAGTTTAAAAATAAATGAAGTGTATTCATTTATTTCCTTCAGAATGTTGCTTTGAAGGAATTCTGTAAGGGAAAAATATGAAGTACTTACATGAGCAGAATGGGGCAATCAAGACATAAAACCATTTGCCTTGTGTCTAGCAGGTGTACCCTTACATGGGGAGATACACATGCTTCCAGTTAAAGCCAGTCCTACAGGTGAGCATGTTGCTTCTATGCAATGTTAATGATCAGATAGGTGATTCTGACATGATGACATTTTGAATGGGTTCGGCTCTCATTTGTACCTTCGTACTGCTATCTTTATGAACTGAACCATACCGTGACAGGGACTGGGTTTTTTAATAGAAACTAAATGCCAATTTTTAGAGATGACTAGAGATGTGATTCTATACATACCCAGGCTATCATTTATATTGATATGCTTTTCACATTTTATTTTAGCTGAAAAACCTTTACTTCAAAGTGGAAAACTATACAGATGCACATGGAGTTTGTCTCTATGGGAAACCAGGATGGATATCTCAGTGATTTCCCTGCTGAGCTATTTTCCCAGTGCCTGTCTCTTTCTGTCCTTAGGCAAGTTAAGGAAATAGTTTACTCTGTGACCTTAGAGGAAATGCTTCAGTGGTCATTCCTTCCCAAATATTTATTCAGTGCTCGTGATAAGCCAGACCCTCTTGCAACAGTAGGAACAAAGCAATAGAAAGAAAAGACAATGCCTGTCTTGATCAAGGGAGTGGCAATTAATGGGGGTGGGGATGGGCACTCCTCTGAAGAAAATGAAAGACATAAAAAGGGAGGGACCCTGCAGGACTTAGAGAGAATCGGCAGGGAAGGCCTAACACAGAAACCCAAGTGTTAAGAAGAGAGCCTGTGTAGAAAGCTTGGGAAAGAATGTTCTAGATAGAAAATTTCTGGAAGTCCCCAATATGTCTAATACTGTTACAGAGTGTAGGGTTACAATCTATGCCCCAACAAAGCAGGTTGGGCCACCTGTCTTTGATAAACCAATTGAAAGAGTAAAACTGATAATGAAAAACATAAATCAGGCATTTATTTTCCCAGTATAGCTACATTGGAAAGGTGGACAGGGAGATCCATAAGATGCAAGTTTATCTTTGGGGTCCTGATGTGACAGTAAATATAAGGTAGGCGATATGAGTAACTAAGCTGCCCTGCCAAGGACTCACCCCACCTAGCTCCACGTCTCCCCTACAAGGTCAGTTTCTTTTTCAAGGTCAACTGATGAGTTGTAGCTCTTCCTCCAGAAGACAAGTTCTTCTTGCTGTTGCTTTCTTCTCCCAACTGGAAATTCCTGGGCAGGTCTAACTTCTTAGACCCACTGTTTCAGTAGCCTGAGAACTAGAGAGAAGAGTTCAAGTGTTTCTTTAGAAGACATCCATTGCTGTGAGGTAGACCAGGTAGCTAGCTCCCATCTTTGGGTTCTAGGGTTGGACCAGTCTACGTAACAGGATATTTGGTATACATGATGGAAATTCATTGTTTCTCTTTTGTCGTCCATCTCTTTTACTTTCCATTTATTGCATTATATCCTGTTAATGTCAATATCTAAAAGGGTTTGAGGTAACTGCTATACAGGGCATATACTTCGGTCATTTTGTTTTTTGTGTTTTTTTTTTCCTTAAAAATTCAAAGTCATGTAAAGGAGAAGGAAGAATTTGTATCTTTAAAATTGTGGTATGCTTTAGATAGTGCAATTGAGAATTTTAAAAAGTAGTTCCTCACAGTACAGGTAGAAGGAAAAGGGTGGGGAGAAGAAAGTAAAACGATGGCTTACATAATTATGATTCATCAAAAAGGCACGGTGTTCTCTGGGGAAGAAATGCCTGGTGCTAAATTCTAAATATAATGTATTACATTGGGCCTTATGTAAGAGATATCAATAATTCTCTTTATGAATATTGAATGCTTAATATATGCAAACTGGGGAATACAAATTGTAATCACACATAAATTCTACCTTCTGCGAGCTTGCAGTTTAGCAGGGCACACAATGAACATGCGGGAAAACTATACGAGGTAGGAGGTATAACTACAAGTTGGTTTGTTAGTGGATTTAGAGGTGGACTTTCATGAAACTCTCAGTCATAGGTGTAGCCTACATGCATGAGTCTGGGGCACTGCAGGGTGGGAGGACACAAAGTAGTCAGCCAGGTTTGTAGGTATTTTATAGTCAGAACTAAGCACTCAGTACCCAGGAGCATGTCTGTTAGGTTTCCCTGAGACATCAGTTGCAGAAGATACCTACTAAATTCACACTTGACATTGTCAAGCGCCCAGGACAAACCAACCTTATGAAATTTGATTAGTGCCTTTCCCCTATTTAAATATATATTTATATGGAATAAATTCTGGGTAGAAATTTCAAACTGTAGTTATAATAAAAGGAAAATGCATAATGTCTGTCCACAGTCCACACACTCACGAGCACTGCACATGTGGCATGTCACCCTGTTTCAGTCACTCTCTACTGGGCTGGCATGGGAGCAGGATGCCCAGTGAACACGCAGCGCTGTAACCAGCATCGTCCAAGGCTGGTTCCGACCTCTTTCCCCACATCTATAGCACAGAGGGCAATGATTTTCACTTCAGTCTCTTATGAGTCACACTTCTTCCCAGAGCTCTTATTTAAGACCTTTACTGATTGACTATAGCTGTAGAAATGCTAAGCTATCCTTTTTTCCAGAAGTGGTACCTCAGAGCACTTAGCAAGTCAATGAATTTTACATTCTCATTTGCTTTTCTTGTCTTGCCATCCAAGCCTCCATCAATTTCCTTAAATGAGCATCCCAGGCCAGAGCTTGGGCTGCTTTCACTCTGCCTCCTTACTCAACCTTGTCCATTGAAGATGTTGGATCGTACCTCCAAAAAAGCCCTGCACATACATGCTTCCTTTCTCCTGCAATGCTTGCTGGTCTGGTCACCTTCCCTAGGTGGCTTCAGGATCTCCTAAATCCTCTCTTCTTTTGGGTTTCAGTTCCTCTTCTAAGCCATAGTCAATATCATAATAGTCAACTTGATAATACTATGCTCTGCCTCAAAACTTCTAATGGCTCCAAACACTTTTCTGGATAAATTTCAAATCCCTCAAAGTGACACACAGGCCTTTATTTCTGGGTCAGGTCAGTGGGTTGAGGTCTTAAAATCTGGATTTTCCTCTGTGGGTTTAGGGCAAGCATATGAACCCCTGGTTAGTCTCAAAGTGGGCACCAAAGAAGACATGCTGATCTGCTTGGAATCCCCTTCAGGACGCACGAGCCAGCTACAGCTGGAAACTTCTCCCAGCCAAGGCTTAAAATTATCCAGCACAGTGTAGTTATTTTAGGAAAAATTTCAAAAGCATTCTACCAAAAAGCAGCCTGTTTGCAAGTATAGATTAGAGGATCATTTCCATTTAGGAAGCCTAATTTAATTAAGCAACACAATTTTTAAGGTAGTAAAGCTTTTCCTGCCAAGTCAGAATCCCTTTATTTTTATGTATCTGTGTGTGCACTTCTGCTAATGTAAAACAGGTAGTAGAAAAAAGATACTGACTCCTCGAGAATCCTACGTGTCCAGCTGGCTGCCACAGTGGCCAGAGCAGCAAATGTTCTCCACACTACGAAACAAGAGGTTAACTTGGGTAAGTTTTGTTACAACAGTACGTTCTGAGTTTTCAGTTGAGACATTTAAATGTCAGGTTCTTTTAAAAATGCTTGAAAATCATTAGTGATCAGTTCACAAAGAAAACAAAAAAGTTGTAATTCATAATTCTTTTCAGGAATGAGGCTTATTAGCATGAAAAGACCTCCAGGCCATGACTGAGCCCTGAGGTGAAAAGACGTCAAAGACAATACAATATGGAGACACAAAAAGCTTCATTAATAGCTTGATGGTTTAGTTTACCCAATGGATAATTTGATTGAAATAATTCATCTTAATATTTTCCTACAAATGTCCAATCCTGGAAATCATTCATCTCATGAACTTCCACCCCCCCCAAAAAAAACCCATTAAGATACTGATAAGTTATCCCCATCAAAAATGGCCACACAAATGTTCACATAATGTGAGAAAAATTCTCAGAATCATTTTTACCTTTTCAGAAAAAAATAGTCCCGATGTGATTGCAGGGAAGTGGGAAATTTATACCAACTAGTGCCACGAACCACTCTGAAACAATTTCATTTTGATTCTGGATGTTTCGTACTCCTATAAGTACACACACACACACAATGAAAATGAGAAGGATAGGCTGAGTGAGAGATAACCCTGACAGGGCTAGGTCTGGCAGCAGGAAGTCAAGCAACCTCTTCAGTGAGTAGCCTTTAGAGAAATCTCATAAGCAACTGATAATCTACAGTCATCAACAGACCAGTCCCCATAATGAAGGAAAGGTCTGACTTCCTATGACCTCTTGGGGGTCACAACACTGTTTATATCACATGATAGTTCATTATAGCATGTATAGAAAAGAGCATGGCAGAAGCTGGTACCATAAGTTGTTAAGTCACAGCAGGGACCTCTTACGTGAGAGAACTTCCTCGAGGCTTGGGCTGAATCAGGCTGTGGAAGCTAGCCTAAAGGTACAGGCATCTCCTAACACTTCCTATGTCATGTAAGAAAAGAGCTACATACATATCACCAAACTGTTGCACAAAAAGAAAAACAAATGTAAACTATTGTGTTCCTTTGAAGTTAATGGTGAAGTATTTGGAAAAGATGGTGTGTGTGTGTGTGCGCGCGCGCGCGCGCGCGCACAATAAGACAATAAACATTTTATTTTACTTTGGGCACTTACCTTGAAGTTGTTTAATGGATTAAAGTTCTCTAGCTTTTTATGCCATGTAATATGAATACCAGGGGTGGTAATATCACTCTAAACAATAGAGATGAGATTTTTAAAAATAATTTCTGTGGATTTGCTTCCTACGAAATATTTGCCATTTCCACAAAGGGTCCCTGTATCTGTTTCCCACCATGTCCCCAGTGTCTATTTTGTGATGGCCACAGGGTAAAAATCTGCCTAGTGCCTGTTGCACTCCTCCACGGAGGTATGAAGGCAAGAGAATTGACCTTGACCTAAAAGAATCTTGTGATAGAAACAAAGACCTCTTTCTAACCCACTTACCTGATTTATCAAATTATTATACCATACATATTGGCAATGAGATTTTTTAAAAGATCTATTTTGTCTTCCTATATATCTGTCTTTTTTCTTCATACTTCATGCATATTCTCCATTCATGCATTCCATAATTTTCACAAATATGGAAGTCCTGTATATGTGTGTAGTGGGGTCAAGTAAGCTATTTTATCAAGTCATCTCTAAGTATGTAAAATAATAGAAGTTAGTTTTCAGCATCGTAGGTAGAGATCAGCTTCCCCTGTGTGGCCATGAGCTCTGTGGAGCTGTTTTGCAGCAGGAAAAGGAACTTCCACAGAATGTGAGTCAGCTATGTCCTAGACCACAGTGCTGAGTTCAGCCTGCATTTCCCAAGGTGGACATTTTAAATGAAAAAGGCAGTGACAGGCTTGTCTTCTCATGTGAACTGATGAAGTAGCACTAATCTGTAACAAGTTATTGGATTTAAAAAATTATCTAGTAGTAAAAATATCTCCAAACTGCTTCTCAAATGGAGTCAATTTATATTTGTTGAATAGTTACTTCTTAATATTTAGAATGTAAGTAAATTTTGAATAGACAAGTGGATAGATGATTTTATGTCAGGTGGTCATGATGGCATGGGCTTACAGTGTGATAGGAGCTACTTTAGGCATCAGAGGACTCAGGGGTGGTGTCCTAGTTTCATTTCTATTGCTATAATAAAATGTCTTAACAAAGAAGCAAGTTAAGGGAGAAATGATTAATTTTAGCTCGCAAGTCTAGGTGCTTCTCTACCATTGCAGGGGAGTCACAGTGGCAGGAGCTTGAAGAGCTGGTCACATCCCATTCATAGTAGAGAACAAAGAGAGATAAATGCAAGCCTGCTCATTTCCACAGCTAATTCACTCTACTCCTATACAGTCCAGGATCTCCTAGGAAGTAGTGCTACCCACAACGGACTGTGTCTTCTCACATCAATTACTATAATCAAGACAATTCCATGTTTACAAACCAATCTATTCCAGATAATTCCTCATTGAGACATCTGAGTGACTCCAGGTTGTGTCAATTTGATCATTAAACCTAATATCACAGGTGATTTCTCTGAGGGGGACACCTGATCTGTGAAACTTAAAGCTACAGAAATTTAGCTTCAACAGGAGCATTTTTGAAAGAAAGAGGAAACAGTATCTAACAACCCAAAACTAGGCATGAGAAACCCTCATTTGGGTTGTTGGTCAGAGTTGTCTAAGAGACTCCCAAAATATTACAGGCTATTGCCAATGCCCGCAGTTGCCTGACATGGGTAGAAGGTAAGTCTCTTTTGGTGGAGACATCATGTACTTCAGATGTAAGGCCCAGAGGCCTCTCAGTTGGAACTGACCTATATGCCTCCTCCTTGAGGACTATCTTTCATGGTAGCAAAAGGAGCCAGGCAAGCTTCCAAAGGGAAGCAACAAGCAGACCTATCCAACTATTATGCCTATGAACTATAACAACTACCAGCATGTCATAATAACCTGAAAACAATATTAGCACACATACACACCTTCCCAATAACCAATAGCTCTCTTCTTGGACTTCAGTCCTACTCAACAAGAGGGAAGCCATGCTTGGCACTGGAAACCTAGCCAATTACCAGGCGTTGCTGAAGTGCTGGAGCTTAGAGAAGAACCAGCATAATGTCAAACTACATTCTAAATATTTGTCCTCATACCCACAGATGAGGTGTTTCTCATGCCTCACTGGGGACATTTCTCTTTACAACAGAGACCAAGTATAGAAAACCACAACCAATCAAAATGAAGACTTGTGGAGCCCAGTCCTAACAGACACATCTACAAAACACTCTACCAGCTAAGGCCCGAGAAACATTGCAGAAGAGGGGTAAAGATATTGTAAGAGCCAGAGGACCAGGGAGTTTGCTGTGAGCTTGTGTCTCCTAGCAATGCCAGAATTTATACTCATGAACTCTCACCAACCTGACTGGCTAAACATGAGCTGAACAAGGCCAATAACAGTAGACATGCCAAAGTGGATGGGGAAAGGCCACGATGCCTCAACCATACACAAAAAACTACAGGCAACTGAGGAAAGCTGAGAGGAAGACAAATAGTCTTCCATAGGGAAGAACACACCAATTATTTATCCAGTTCCAAATGGTCAGCCCTGAAAATGTACGTATGAATAACATTATACAGCCTGAGCAGGTTCTATTTAGTTGCATGTGTAACAACAGTTCATGAAAAAAGAGGCCATGAATTTGAAAGAGAGCAAAGAAGGAAGAAATGATGTAATTATATTATAATCTCAAAAATAAAATAATCTCAAAAGTAAAAGGAATGAGGTGGAGGCCTTCAGAGATGGATAGTGGGTAAATGATTTACCATGTGAGCACGAAGACCTGATTTTAATTCCTAGAACCCATGTAACAGACACATACGCAAGTGTCTGGAATCTTCAAATTCTTGTGGGAAAATGGGAGGTAGAGATAGGAGAATCCCCAGAAACTCATTGACTCAACTAGTCTAATGTATTCAGCAGAAAAACAAAAGAGTCCCCATCTCAAACAAGGAAGGAAATGATCAAGTTTCTCTAACTTCCATATATACACTGTAGTATGAGTATGCTCACATTTGGACACAGGGATGGTGCACACATATGCAGAGAGAAGGTTGAGGGTTGGAGCTAGACATGCTGGAGGGCATATAAAAAAAAGTGAGGCAAAACTTTCATTTAATTTAACATTTAGCTAATATATAAAATTTTTTCAAAGCAAGCTTTCATTTTGCCTGCGGGATAATGAACAAGAAAGAGCTGTAGAAAATTAGATGAGAGAGGTAACCACAGGCCAGACTTTTCAGGGCCTCGTAAGCTATGGTAAAGATATTTGCTTTCGTATTTTTTGAGATAGTGTGCCTCTGGAGGTTTTGCAAGACAGAAGATGCTTGATCTGACAGGTTTGATATAGTAACTGTGAGTACAGGGAGTATGGGTGAAATAAGGCAAGTGACATTGTAGGTCATGCATGGAAAGAATGCTATCTTAGACCAAGGTAGACAGGATGATAATGATGGCAACTTACCATTCTGAGCTTTTAATTTTTAAATACTTTTTTATTTTTGAGATAATATGATTATATCAATTCCCTGTTTCCTTTCCTCTTGCCCAATTCTCCCATGTTTCCTACTTTACTCTCTTTCAAATTCATGCCCTCTTTTTCTTTAATTGTTGTTACAAATGTGTGTGTGTGTGTGTGTGTGTGTGTGTGTGTGTGTTCCTAAATATCATCTATATGTAACTTGTATGCAAATGTTTTCAGGGCTAACAATTTGGTACTGGATAAAACCAAGTTGGTATGCTCTTCCCCGGGGAAGAATATTTCTTCCATTCTCATCCCCCCTAGTTGCCTTTAGTTCTTTCTTTAGTGTTGAGGCTTCTATGAGATCCAGCCTCCATAATCACATATCTGTTGCTGTTGTCCTTGTTCAGGTCATGTTTAGTGTAACTTAATGAGTGTAGCTCTTTTGCAGCTTTTTAAGGACAGATATGATAAGACATATTAGCTGGGTATGATAGATGGGAAGTGGGGTGAGGAAGAATAAATTAATACGACACCACACTAAGTTTAATGATAACAGTCATTGAGATGAGTACTACTGAAGGAAGGAAGAGGAGGAGGAGGAGGAAAAGGAAGATGAGAAGAAGGAAGAGGAAAAGAAGAAGAAAGGAGTTTGGAACTGTTGGCTATGAAATGCCTAATAGACATCCTAGAGCAGATATGGAGAAAGCAGGGGAATACATGCACCAGAGTCCTAGGAAGAGGTATCCATACATAGATTACGCTGGATCATATCACCTAAAAATGACAGAGGACAAAATGCAGGACACTTTAATAGATCCAGGAGTCTGATTTAAAACAAAAGAAACAAACAAAAAAGATTTAGCAAAGGGAGATGGAGGCTGGGACCCTGGGCATGAGAAACATACAAACAACAACAAAAATGGAAAATTTGTTTTCTCAACACTGAGAAAAGAAAAGTTGTGAGAACCAGACCTTGAAGGACTACTGTGAAATGAAGATTATAAAGGATCAGATTTGGCCTTATGGAGGTCCTTGATGCCCAAGATCAGAGCACCTTCAGATCCAATACTTTGCTTAAATTAGAGGAGCTATCTTATAATTGCTCTTAGTTTCTTGGTGAAAGGCGAATTAGTTATCTTGTGAAAACTAAGAAGGAAGCAAGAGATTTGAGAGCTCTGTAAATAAAAATGCTGTAGCATAGTAATCTGAAGAACAAATCCACTTGGAAACACAATAGAACTTCTGGATAAACGAATAATTCTCTTGGCAGTTAAGGTTATAAATTTAAAATGGAAGCTCTGTGCTTTGTATAGTCTTCCCAAACATATTAAGCTGTCCAGGTGAATGGAAGCAAAGAACAAGATTTAAACAAGATCTAGCTATGGTAGGAAGGGTGCTGGGGCTTTGGAAATCAATATGAAAGGATGATTGTATTAGAATGGAAGTAAATCAGACATGTGGATAGACAGACAAGGAAGAAATGGTAGTATCAAACATCATCAATAGGATCAAAGACATTTTTAAAATGGAGATGCAAAAAAAGAGTAACAGAAAGATATGTGTGGCTGTTGAAATTTTGTAATGACTTGGTGTTTTGATGGTTTGATTAAGAGCATTTGATAATGATGTATTGGCATAACAAGGCTTAAGATACACTGGATAGTAACAGTGAATGGTCACAAAAAACATTGTAAGGGGAAAAATCATTTGATTAAGAACCACAGAATGAGAAACTTGGAGGACTTATATCTTGAGTTCTTTATAATTACCAAGAACAAAAATGAGGGGAAGGAAGGGCAAGAAAATCTCCAAAGAACTGTGGCATGGCCTGAAATAGCTGAAGAACATAGGAGGAATGGGATAGTATTCTCTCATGGAAAATGGTTTAAGAGAAGACCAGGGAGTCAGCAAATAGAAGACTTCCCTCTAGAAATAGCACTGAAGAATAAGAAAGCCAAACAGTAAGATGAGAAGTACCCAGGCTGTTGGAGGAAAACCAGAAAGGACAGTGAAATAATAGCCATGCCCCCACAGAATCATCCAGGCTTATATGAGGATCAGAAGGAACAGTCTGTGCCCAGAGAAGATACAGAAGTTACTAATGGCAGACCCTGGTTCCCAAAGGACACTCTGGACACTCTCAGGGAGATATGGAGGGACGAACATAGGTCAAGGAATAAGCAGAGCCTCTGGGAGTGTAGATCTAAAGATTCTGGTTGCTGTTGCTCAGACCAATGGAGTCCTTGGCCTACTTGGGTACAAGGAGGAATGAGAGTTATATGCTCTTGGGAACTATGTGTACTGATTCTGGTGATGGGGTGGGACAGATTGAAGAAGGGCTATGGGAAGGTTTTGGCAGGAGCTGCAAATATCTAGGTCTTTGCTTCCACACTGTCCTTATGTTGAGGGTAACCATGAGGTTTTCAGAAACTTCTCCAATTGTTACACTATCCTCTAGATTAGAAAAACACCATTATGAAATGGGGTCTTTGCCCAAATGTATTTAGGAATTCCTGAGTTGGTTGAAAGCATCAACAAACACTGTTTTCATGGAGAACAATGCCACATTTACATTATAAAAGATCTGGTATATCCTTTCCTCAGATACAAGGCTGGCAGTCCCTAAATAACTTTGGCTGTCTCTTAGGAAGATCACAGTTGGACCAAACTCTACAACATTACCATGAAATGTAGCTTGGAAATGATACCTTTCTTTGCTCACCACTGAACATTTTGAACTTGGGAAGCTCACACTGCCAGCAAAGTTTATCTTTCCTGTAGGTCAATCCTGGTTTATTTGTTAAAGCAGTACTTGTGAAGGGCATATGCTTCTAATACTGATTCTCCATCATTTTTCTTGCCTTATAACCAAAGCCATAGATTTACATTATTTACTAATTTATTATAAATTCAGCTTTCTTGCTTTTCCCATTTCAAAGTATTCTAAATAGTAACCAACTGATAATTTTTGTGTAGAAAGGACTTGATGTCTTAGTGATTTGCCCTGTCGCTGTGATAAAATTCCCTGACAAGAACAAGGGAAGAAACCTGCATTTTGGCTCCCAGCTCAAGGGATGTGTTCATCATCACAGAGAAATCCCAGCACAAGAGCCTGAGCAGCTGGTCACAGTGCATGTGTGGTTAAGGAGAGAGTGATGTAAGCTGCTCCTCAGCCAGCTTTCTCCTTCTCTGCAGTTCAGGACACAAATGCAGGGGATGCAGTCACCTACCTTCCTTCAGGGTGGCTCAGAAGCTAACCTAATCT
Source organism: Tokudaia tokunoshimensis (assembly GCA_036184795.1). NCBI lineage: Eukaryota > Metazoa > Chordata > Mammalia > Rodentia > Muridae > Tokudaia > Tokudaia tokunoshimensis. The sequence continues at coordinate 43,474,737 of BTHU01000022.1, read as the reverse complement.
AGATAATCCCTTAGCTTGTCTGCTAGTGGATGCTAGATCCAATCAAGTTTTGATAGCCAAAGTAAATCACCACACATCATTTTGATAATTGTCATAGAACTACTAAAAACTTTGTTATTATAAAGTGTCATGAAATAGATTCATTTGGTCATCTTAAAGTCTAATTAGTTTTCCTGAAGGTCTGGGTGCCTTTTGGGACTGTGAAATAAAACTTGTTAACCTTTTTTTTTTCTAAATGCAATTTCATATTTCAAAAATGTCCTGTATAAGCATATAAAACATTGATTGATTTCATGATATTTGGGTCTAAAATTACTTCTTAGATCAGGAAGAGAACCAGGCCTTGTTTTTTAAAGTTTTTTGACCTAATGACTTTCTTTCCAAAAAGAAGACAAATTCAGAATTTGAAAAGAACTATAGATTTCATTCTGACCTGCTCCAGACTGAATGTTTAGAGCCTTCAGGATGCCCCAGATAAGGGTTTCAGAATAAAAACAGATCCTGAGATGAGTAAATCTGGCCCGGGCACTGCCGTGCGCCTGGCAGTGAACACACAGTCCAGCTGAGGAAGGGAGGGTACCACAAACCCAGCTGAGTTAGCGATAGACTTCCATCACGGAAGCTGTGGGGATGGCTTGCTGTCTTGGAGAAGACGGAGAGAAAGCTGGGCTTGGGGGAAGCAGGAAGAACTTGGAGTTTACAGAGAGTGTGTTTGAATTGAATTTTGGTATATAATTAGGAATTCTTTACCTATTTTGAATGGAAATTAAATATTCATCACGTAATTTTGCATAGAATAAGATAGAGGACATTAGGAAGAGGATTCAGAGGTGGGTCAAGAATCTGAAGAGTAGACAGAGGCAAAAAATAAGGCAGCCTTTGGAACCCTTGAGATTAGTAAGGGGCCAGAAAGAAGTGCCCTGGTGAACTGGGTCATTACATATGGAAAAGATTTTTATATTCATTATTCATTGCAGTTTGAAGGATCACACAGAGGCTCTTGTATGTGTTTATGAGGCTGTTATCACTGTGCTACAATCCAAGTCCTGGAATGATGCTAACTGAGGGCCCTAGAACACCATCTTTGACAAATTTGGAGAGAATCAAAAGATGTTTTTGTTTTCAAAATGTTACAGAGAACATTCACTTTTGTTCCTTCTGTACTAAGAGGCATCGTGGATCATGTTGTTCTAATGAACTAATGATGGGATTGGAACATTTCTCACAACTCTGACTTATCTAGTGGGTGTTTCTACAAAGGAAGACTTTACACCTGCTCGTGTGTGTTCTTCCAACTAAAATACACTATGAGTCTTTTTTTTTTAAAGTGGATTCTCTATTCTTCAGTGAGTGGTGCCATGGAATATAGTAGAGAGAAAGAAAACAGCAGGTTGTCCTGTAATACAAGCAGAAAACTGAAGGAAAAACCTAAGGAGGGTTTATTTTCAGGTGAGACCAGTTAGAGCCTGGGGTGGGCATCGTTTGGTTACAGGTTAGGGCCCATCATCAGGGGAAGCCAAGGCAGGAACAGAGTAAGATCCTGAGAGACAGGAGCAGAAACAGTGGCTGTGGGGTAGGGTTGGGGTAATGCTGCTTACTGGCTTGTTCTTCATAAGCTTACTCCCAGTTGGAAACTGTGACTAGAGTCGCGTTTCTCCCTATGGGGGAGTCTTAAGTTTTCCTGAGGCTCATAAGGTGTCATGGAACCTTGGGGTTCCATCAGGCATCTCAGGATTGAGCCTGTAGTGATTCTAATCTCTTGGTGCAGTCTTATACTCTCCTCTATGGCCATTTCACTGCAACAGTTGTAAGGTGAATTTAAGAAAAACATGGAAACATCTGTTACGACTGATTCTTGTCCAAATAATCAAGTCTCTGGAACCACCTCCGGACTTTCCGACTCAGTAGAACTACAGTTGAATTTAGGAATGTGCATGTTTAGTAAACATCCTGTGATAGTTCCTAATAGATGGGATATTTCAAAGAAACTGACCTAAAAATTCTGGGGGAAATTACTCAGTAATGTCAAGTCAGAAGTTGTCCTGCTGTAATGGGCCTTTCTATATTACCCCTAGGTCCTGTATTTAAGCTTTTGGCTTCATACTTAGGAATTGCTTCCAACTAGCTCGTAACTCTATTATCCCATTTATATTAATCTACATCTGCCGAGTGGATGGTTCCTCTCCTCAGCTTCATACAACCAACTTCTTCCAAGTCCTGGTAGTGAATCTCCCACCTCTGACTCCCTCCCAGAGTTCCTCTCTGTGTCTGGAATTACCACCTTACTATTCTGCCTTTTGCTATAGGCCATATATAGGCTTTTTATTTTAACCAACCAGAACATGCCTTAGTCAGGAAAGACAGGATAGAGACACGGTTTACAAAAATATCACTGCAAAATTGTCCAACTCATTAATAGATCCTTGGATTCTCATCTAAGTAAAGGCGGAGATGCCCCTTTAGCTTCTGAGGGTCTTCTTTGATATGCACCGTTTGAGCTCGGTTATATCATCTTGCTCCAGATAGAAATGGGATGTAAGTGTCAAGCTCATGTTGAGTGTGGTATGAGAAATCAAAGCTGAGGCTGCTTCTGGAGTGCCTTTGTGCAGTGGTAACAGTCAGGCTCAGCCTTCTCTCCTGGGCTCTCACCTCACTGTGACCCAGTGGTGTTAGCAGTGTCCCCCCCCCCCGCCCCCATAAGAATCACTCCACCCTCCCAAGCCTCCCACTCTCCATCTGCTCCCTCCCTCTGTGATGCAGTAGAAGGTGCTTGAACCCTAATCATAGTACCTAGTGGGACTGTGACCTCAGACCATTGCCTTGCTTTCCCGGTCTCCATTCCCTCAACTGGAAATAAGGATGGCGTTCAGAGCTTGTAGCATTTCTGTGATGAAGAAGCAATGTGGCAGGATGCAGTTTGTTCCATGTGAGCTGCTGTGTTGTATCTGTTGTTCAGACCATGAAGAAATCTGATCTTCTATAAGTTGCCTATTAATGATGCACTTTTGGAGTCAGAGTGAAGGGCCAAATTTTAGGTTAAAAACAAACAAAAGAAGACAAAATAAACAAAAACAGCTTTTTGGATTTTTGCTAAAAGATGATAAGCTCTTTTTGTGCTCCGGGATATGTACCAAAACCCTGGTGGGTACCTGAAACCACAGATAGCATCAAACCCTTCAGGCTCCATGTTCTTCCTTATAATCTGCTACCTACATAGATATGAGAAAGTTTTGTTTGTAAATTAAGCAAAATAAGAGGTGAATAACGAAAGCTAGTAAGGAGCACAATTGTGATAGAACACTGTAAGAGACTTTATATAAACTCATTTATCTGAGGAATTTTTCACTTACTGTGTTTCGGATATAGCTGTGTGTGTCGCTGAAATTGCAAAATGTTCACAAAGAGAAAATATGGTGTTAGCTTCTAAATAACAATGGTAATATTTAATTGTGCAACTTAGCTCTCTTCCTTTGGAATTTCCTTTTGAATCAACCAATACACATGTGCACACACAGACAGACAAACAGAAACACACACACACACACACACAGAGTAATATATGATAAAACTGTGTTTAAGAATACTCTTAGATACATGCCAAAAGCTTTCTGTCAGTGGTAGAATTAGAGATCATTTAAGATTATTGCTTACTCATAATATACTCTATCAAACTTCATGTATTTCTGTAATGAACAGAGTTTCATTTGGGGACTCATTAATTTTTAAAATATATTTGGTGGGCTCTCAGATGCCATACTCTGTGTGTGAAGGTCGGACAAGAAGCAGTGGAATTCTGTCGTCATTTCAATTCTGTAGCTCCCAGGTACTGAACTCATATACTCAGTCTTGGCAGCAAGCAGCCATATCTGCTGAGCCATTTTTCCAGCCCAGGCATCTTATTCTAGCTGACGGACTAAAAATATTTTCTCAGAAAACTGTGGGATTCGAATAGAGCTGCACCCTGACTTCATGTCATTCAGACGTCCTCAGACTTGATGACTAGTCCCTAGGTACCCCAAGAAATAATTGAGGGGCAGTAAAGAGACATGGCACCTGCAAAAGCAGACATCGTTCCTTCCTTCTGGTGCCCTCTGTGTGTTTCTTCCTCCCCCACTGTTCACATGACAGTAGAATTTTTCTTAAGGAAGTAGACCTTCTTGAGACATTCTGTGATGAGAAAGAATGAGTTGCATTTGCTTTTTGAAGAATTAATACACTTTGCTCTTTGCCTCCATTTATTCTTCAAGTAAATCTAGAGTGATTTCTTTCCTTGCCAACCTTGCTCAGTCTCCCAGTCCCTTTCACCTGGGAGCTTCAGAAGGTTAGGCTGATGACTTAGGGCTGCTGCTTATTAATCAGGTGTTTGCTCTGTGCACCATTAATCACACAACCCACACAGCTGGGTCAGATTCATTAGTGTCATTTTCCATAGCACTTCTCTCCCCACCCTGCTTGCTCTCTGTAGCATTCATTAAAATGCCACCATCACTTTGGTCTCTGGCTACCCTTCTCTCTATCTCTCACCTCCCTAGTCATGTGCTGTGTTTGCCCTCTTGGGTCTATGGAAAGATTACTAAGAGGTTGTTTAGCAGAACATTTAATTACAGGGCCTCGGATGGCCTTTTTGACAGATTTCCTTTCAGATCCTTGGATCATCTAGAAGCTTCATTTCAGGATTTGTGTTCCATGCTGAGCCAAATGGCAGCCCCCAGGGGTGCAGACAACCTCAGCATGTTACTGAGCATCTGTGTGGGGGGCTTTCCCTGTAGGACAGCTCTGCTCATCAGTCACTCCCTCCAACCCCCAGCTAGGGATATCCTGCCGATGACAGACCTTGCTCTTTGGTCCTCAGACAGCTCCTTCTCAGTATACTCATTATAAAGCTCCCACAAAGTCAGATTTAGGCTCAGTGCACTTCAGTGTTCTGGTCTTTAGACCTTCAATTAGTCACTGTTCAGCACATATTTATAAAGTGCCTATTATGTGACCAGTTCTGAACCAGGACATAATGCTAAGTCACAGACACATAGTTCTGACCTGTGTATCTCTCATTGTAGCTGGGAGGGCATATAAAAGCAGAACCAATGAGCAGATGTGTCCTCAAGTGCTATGAGGGGACAAAACTGGGAAGAGGCAAAATTTACCAGTTGTGGTTGGTCATAGTTCAAATAGTGTGGTCAGAGAATGCTGTGGTCCCAGCCCCAGCTTCATTTGCATTGTCTGGAACACTCCCACTCTGTTCCCACCTACTTTAGTCTTGACTTACTAGACACTCTAGCAAATTCTGGGGATCACACAGTCTGGACAATACTGACTTTCACTGTATCCCTGTGATGGGAAGGAGGAAGTCATGTACAGAGTGAAGAAAGCCAAATACCATGAAAGGCATGGCTGGTCCAAGAAATGGAATCCAAGACCATAGAAGGCTGTGTAATTTAAGGACGAGATGCAGAACTGTGCTGCAAGGAGAGCAGCTGTCTTCCTATTAAAAAGGGATTGAGTGTTGTCAGCCTTGCTTGAGGGTTTCTTCATCTGAGGAAAGTGGAAGGTAAAGAAGAGAGATAGATTGCTTAAGGCAGTGAAGCCAAGATTGCCCAGACATGTAGTGGGGTTTCAAACAAAAGCCAGAAGCAGATGAAGGGGTGACAGCCAGGAGCAAAGGAGGAAGCTAGAAGAACCTGTGCTCCTTGGCAAGTGACCTTGTGACCAGTTACTACTGTACAGAGGGAAGTGCGGAAAGAAATAGGTAGGAGGACAGATTTTAAACTCCTCGATTCCTGCAGAGAAGGTAGGATGGTAGCTCCAAATGCTGTGTGAGGGTTTTTGCAGTACCACAGTCTCACCTGGATGCTGTAGAAAACATCTCGTCTCTTGTGCCTGTCAGTCATGAGTATGTCAATTTGGCCAGTCAGGAGTTGGTCCTCTCCAGTTGTCCAGACTGCTTTATGATGGTGCATCTTTGTGCATTTTTTGCCATGTCAGTTCCCAGATAAAGAGTCTATGTCTTTGAGATATAAACCCTCCAAAAATACTTTTAACAAAGATTAACAGTTGTCAGGGAACAAGTCAAAGAAGGTGAAATTCTGTTCAAGTGATTTTGAGCTAAATCTGAGTTGTTGATATGGCATGACCAGAGAACCTTGAGGTTTTAGAAGATATTTATAATGTCTATATAAGTGTCATGAGGCCAGACCAGGAATTTTCAAATGGGAGAAGAGGATAGAAAATTTAGCAATATCTTGATATGGTTTTGTTCACTGCAGTTGGGTGGACAGAGGGAGCCACTGATATGCAGTGGGTGGAGGCCGGGCTGCTGCTAAATGTCTACCTAGGCACAGGAAACCTAGAAGACAGACAGAATTGCCTGCACATGATCAGTAGTACCAATGCAGAGGATCCCTGGCCTAGATCCTCTGAGAAGCAAAGATCCACAAAATACAGGCTATTGTTTGCCACAAAGAATGGATCCAGTCATACTGAGAACATACTTCAGCATTGGCATGACAGGGTGCAGATGAAGAAGTAAGGTCAAATCCAACTGTAATTCTACTGCTTGTTTAAGTCTCATGGAAATCAAACTTTGTTTGCTACTTTCCTCTCCAGCTTGCAAGGCGCCAGGCAAGGCAAGGCAGGGAGGGATACAGGTGGGATTAAAAGATGGTGTGCACCCTCATGGAGCTTATAGCCCAAGGATGGATTTTTGTTTATGCAAAGTAGTGACCAGTCCTCTGTAGATAATGTGTCTTAGACGCTCTGTAGTATGTTGGGAACATGTTTAATCCCTATATATGCACATCTTAACCTTGATATGGTGTGAAGAAGAGTATGGATTTGGAAAGCATAAGAACTGTCTTTGCATCTCCATTTTTTTCTTCACATGAAAGAGATAACCATAGGATTACATTGAGAATAAATAAAATTATGTAAAATAGTTGTTCAAACAGTGCCTAGCACATAGTTTTCAATTAATGGTATTTTATAGTGAAAACTACTCTTCTCAGGGAGTCTATTAATTTTTCAGAACTTATATTTCTTTATCTTTAAAAAGAGATAAAATAATAGAGCCTTTGAAAGGTAAAACAATCTTTGCAGAGTACCTAGTAAATGGCAATATACTGACATATACTATGTCTTCTTGTATCAGAGTTTAGTCCACAGACTCTTAATTCTGTATACAGTTATTCAAAGTCTGGACCTGAAGGTGATAGGATCCCTCATCCTCCCCATCAGTACAGGGAAGCTAAGACTCCTTCCATGATTATGTCACCAGAGGGTTTTTAAGAAGAAAATATATGTGCTTATAAACAGATTTGAGATGAGTAATTATTTCATATAAAATCTAGTTCCTCTAGACTCTACTTTGAGCTCTTGTTCATTGGTCTATTCAGGTTGCACCTGAATCTACGATCCAGCATCTACTGTATGCTAGGAACTGTTGTAAAAATTAGGCACAATAAATCAAAATGCCTCATTTGGCTAATTTTTTTTAAATAGACAACTGCTCATCCTCTGTAATTTGACATCCACCTTCATGAACTCTACCATATTATTTCAGTGAATATACTTGGTATACTCCATGAAGAAAGACAGAGGTGACCATGAGGAGATTTCACAGTGAAGAGGAAGTATGGGGCCTATAGGCAAATATAGCGCAGTGAACTTGTGTATGAAAGTCAATGGAGAGGACCACACCTTCAGGTCGCTGGTCAAAGTATAAGTGGGTTGCACCAGAGCTTGGAAAGGGCCTTGTACAGTGCTGTGAAGGTGAAGCTTCAACCCAGGGTTATAGAAATGTTTCTCTAAAGGACAAAAGGAAAATGTTAAGCCCAGGAGAGATGTCCTCAAATTTGCACTTCAGAAAGATGGCACTCTAGTCAAAAGACGTTGATCGCTGAAAAGAGACCAAGTTAGGAATCTCTATCTGAGCAGGAGATAGAAGTGTCTAATCAAAGTAGTGGCTAAAACTTAGAATGGAATCAGTGGATTGCTTAGACTGTGGAATCAACAATTGATTGCATGTTATTGAGATTGAGTCAGATAATTAGAAATCAAAGATTATTTCTTAATAAATTCTGGAATAGGATGAGCATCCATAGTCTGAGTCCTCAAACGCAAAATGTCCCAAATTCTAAAATATTTCAGTGTCACAATGGAATTCTTACCCTGACCTCAAATTATAAGTCACAACTAAAATGCTGATTTACTAAACATGCTGTATAAAACTACCTTCAGCCCTTGTGTATGAGGTACTTATGAAACACAAGTTTTATATTTAGACTTGGGTCTCGTCTTTGAAATATCTCACTACGAACATGAAAATGCTCCAAGATGCTAATGGGTTGTCATATGATAAATTTCTAGTCCCAGGAATTCCAGATGAAAAATGCTCAAACTTGTGGAGACAGGAGGAACAAGAGCAGACCAGGTTGGGAGGAGAGAAGACGAGGTGTGCATTTATATAAAGGAAATGCTTTAAATGTATGCAGGTGGTGAATTTCTCTTTCTCCATCAAGAAGAGTCTAGAAAGTAAAAATGGCCTAGAGATGCAGACATTAGATCAAACTAAGTCATTTGAATGGATTGCATCAGTGAGACAGAAGGTAAAGAGAAAAGAAGGTGGTTACTGGATTCTGCACCTTCTCTTAAGAGTCTTGCAGAAGAAAATGAACTCTGAAAAACTCATAGGATAATCAGAGAGGCATATGGGGTATCTCTTTGCAGGGAAAATTATTGGATCCTGATGGCTTCAGTAGGTGGCATTCTATGAAGACCACTTGTCTTTGTCATAGATACAGTTTTCTTTTAGAAGACATGGAAAAACAAACATTGTCTCCAAATTACCATTCTAGCTTAGCCAAGGGTAGCTTTGAAGATTCAGCCACAAGGAAGTGATAAGGAGAATTCCACTTTTGTGTCCTTGATACCTTTTATCTTCACTATAGAGTAGGAGGGTCCAGTGGCCCCATGGATGACAGGTACACTTAGCCTCTAACCATTAATACCACTCATTCTCTCACCTACTGGGAGGGCCATGTAGTCCTCCTCGTTGCCCCTGGTCTCCCTTCCTGGTGATAGAAATTTCCATTATTGACAGGGAAACTGCTGGCTAATGGCACAGATGAATTGTAAATTTTGACAACCCCGACAGGTAAATATTGGCTTTGCACAAACAAGTTTCTATAAATAACCTGTCTGCTGAAGAAACTCCACAGATGGCAGCAGGGCTGCCCAAGCGTTCATTTTCCCCAGGATGCTCGGTGCAAGAAAGCACAGCTGTCAGCTTTGCTGCTCTTGCTGGAGCCAAGGCCTCTGCTGTGCTGCAGCAGACTGCCCACGCCCAAGGGACATGGCAGACAGACCCTGGACAGGTAGAGATCAATCATTCTGTAACCTCCCTCCAGTGCTTTCCATCCCTCCGCTCCAAGGGGGTTTCTTAAAAATGTCACTTCTCTGGTTTTATAGTCAAAGTGAGGAGTTGTCTGATCTGGGGATTTATTGGCCTCTTTTAATTAAAGTCGACCTTATTGAAAAGAAAACGAGAAGGAATGAGACATAGCCATTGTGGACTGCGCACCATATCGCTGCATTGCTAAAAATAGGGGTTTCAAAGACTCTGAAAAGATTGTCAAGCTATTGTATGAGGCACATGGTGGACTCCAACCCAGGGGATTCACTGGGGTATGAGACCCTTCATGTCACAGTCATTCCAGGGAAAATATTTGCCCACTGGCCATGTCACCCCATCTGAGGGGAGAGTGGCAAGCCATTTTAAGCAAGTTACAGAAGCACTCTTTACCTCTCTGTTAAGAACCCCCAAAGGGAATAAAGCTGAGGGAAATGGTGCTCTGAGTGAGCTTGCTAGGAGACTCCTAAGCTGGTGGTGAGTAAACAGGCCCTCCATGAAAGGACAGCCTCTGACTTAGATTGTATCCCTCCCTCCCTCCCTCCATTTCTCTCTCCCTAATGGTCATTTTCGGCTTCTGATTATATCTTTGGCTCCTTGGTCTAGTTTACGCTATCATAAGCCCCTTCAAGCCCTTTAGAAAGTGACAGTGCCTGAGAAAAGTGAGTTTAGAGATGTTCAAGGTAATAGTAATAACCAGAGAACATCCTCTACCAAGGCCCTGGAAAAGCACACAGTGTCAATTGACGCCAAACATTCAGACTACATGGGTACAAAATCGAGAACAAAATAGTGCTTGAGGACTGGATAGGAAAGTACTCATGGACAATGGAGTAATAGTGGTGTCACAGTGAGAAGAGAGAAAGACAACACTGGACATTGGAGAGTGTAGCAAGGGAACATTTCCTCATGCTCTAAGTCATTCAGTTCCTGCTCCTGGGCAATGGGTCACATCACCGCATGCTCCTTTGCTTTTCTGCTGGGGGACACTTGCTGCTTATAGCTCCATGTTCAGAAGGACAAGCATTAGCCTGTGGATGCTTTACACACAAGGCTGTGCCCTTGTGCGTCCTGACTATTTTACACAGCACTTGGCATCCAGCAGGTAACAGATCAATGTGTGCGGAAAGGAGGTGGCTTCAGTGAGTCCTAGTTTTCAGGGAATATAACTTCCATATTGAAGGAGCAACCAGAGGACATCTTTGTGGATAAAATTAGAGATTCCTATCCAACCCTAGATTCAAGCAGTATGCTCAGCATGCAAAATTATGAATTACCATCCACTAAACATGTGATACTAGCAGGAGGCCTGGTAGCATGGTGAAGGTATCTAGGGCTCTAAAATCAAGCCACTTTCATTATAAAGTATGCACTCTCCAATGTGAATTGGTGGTCTTTGGTCAAGTTTGAGTCTTTGAATTCTTCATTTTTACAATATAGGCAATAATAATTCTATTCTCCAGTTTCCCAGATCCGAAAGGTGCTATAAACAGCAGAAATGCAAACAAGGACTCAGGACCTGCAATGCCAGGTTCAGATCGCCGCTCTGATGTTCACTACAGAGTGATGTGTATCTAATGGTGTTATCTTTCTGATCGAAACTTTAAAATGGGGTAAAGGTGGTATGTAGTTTAGTGAAAGGGCATAGCCCTGGGTTAAATCCCAAACACAAATAAGTAAATGCAAGAAGTGGCTGTAAATAGTAGTTAATTTTATGACATTCTTTGAACACTGTGAAACATGCATAGTTCACATATGCTATGTCAGGTGGAACTGAGAACACCCTGCCCGCAGTCATTTCTCCACCACAGGCTTCTAACTCTCGAGCTTTCTTGGAAGCTTCTGGATCACTCTAAAATGTGGAACCACATATATTATCATATTCCTAAAGGATTATACATGGTATTATTTAGTGTTGCTTCCCAAAAAGGGAACCTTGTACTGGCTCCTCATGGAGCCAAGAAGAAAGCCCTTGAGGCCCCAGGAGAGAGCAAGATGAGTGATATTAAGTACAATGGTAGTAAAGTTTTATTTTTTTTTCTTGTGGTAAAAATAAATTCTTAAATTGGAGAAGAAAATGACTACACAGTATTCTGAAAACAAAGGTATTTTCCATGTTTACTGAATAAGATGTAATTGAACTATTTGACTGAAGCTAGTGCACGTCTGTTATTCAAGATGGGAGACAACTATTCCAATCCTTTTCTCATTCGCTTAATGTTTTATAAATATGTAGTCATTGTACATTTAAACCTACCTTGGGTAGAAATAAGATACTAAATCCAATCAAACTGGTAAAAATCAATGAATGAATATTGGTGATACAAGCAGTTAAACAACAATCTGTTTATGAATGAAGAGTGAGATACAGACAGGAAGGCCACAAACAGGAGGAAAGCAATCAGCCTTGTGCTAGGACCAGTACCACAGCTAAGGCAGCTACAGGATGAAGTGGGAAAGGAAGTCTCTAGTTTATACAAACACCAATGTTACTTTGAGTTTCCTTTGTATTTACAAATAGAAGAGAAAGTATTGTTGACAATCTCAGAAGCTAACAAAGCAAAGTGGTTACATGATAATGCATACAATGGAATAACTGTCTTAGTTCCTGCCACTAACATAAAATAGCCACTGTCTGGGCAGTTTATACACAATAGAAATGCATTTCTCAGAGTTCCAGAGGCTATAGAGTCTAAGAGCCAGGCAACAGCAAATCTGGTGTCACCTTGAGAATTACTTTCCATTCCCAATATGATGCCTCTTGCTACAGCCTCACAAAGCAGAGGGGTGGGAGGGCCAGTGGACTAGGGCACACCCCTTATATTCTCTTATAAGGACAAAAGTTCCCATAGTTACAGTGCGACTAACGGCTGCCTTCTTAATTCTATCACTCTGGACATTAAGTTCTCACATTGGTATTTGGAGGAACACAAGTATGAAAAGCATGGCTATAACTTTGGTAATTTTCTTTCATCTCCTTTGTATGTTTAGCTTCCTCTGGCCACTCCAGATGTGACCCTCTGATACAGATGAAGAAACTAGAGCTCGAAGACAGTGAGGGACAGCATTCCCCAGGGCACCTGAGTTGGAAATCCAGGTTCCATCCGTGCATCTCTGGATCCCAATGCCTGGGCCCCATGCCAGCCTGCTGATACTATGATCACAAGATGGTTGGTCATGATGATGTTCCTAAAACATTTTTTGACTGGAGCATTAAGTTTCTGAATTAGTGTGCAAAGCCTTGTGTGACCTCCAGTTCCAGTTCGTCTGGGCTGAAGCAACAGCAAACCCATCATCAAAGCAAGAATTTACCCAAGTGGATAAAATCATGCCATTTGTCCCAACCTGCTTCCTATCAATGTACAATCTACAGTTCTCATGAAAAACAAACAAAACAACAACAACAACAACAACAACTAAGTAGTCCTGATCAACCACCTTGTAATCAAAGTAGCAGCAAGCTAACATGGGGTCCTGTGCCAGAAGCCAGACAGATGCCACCTTGAACTTTCCATCTCAAGTGTCCTTGGGGAGTGCAGTCCCTCACAATCTTTCAGATGAGTCAGACTTCCTTGCCTATAATCCACATCCTGTGTTATAAGTTCCCCCAGCGGCCAGCAGCTTTGCTATCCCGTCTCTAGAGACAAAGAACACACCGTTTTGAGCCTTTCCACATGTCAAGGGCTGTCACTTCCAATTACTTTATAATTCTATTTTAAGCTTTTTTGACACACTCCTGTAAAAGTGTTTGTTTCCTCCAAATAGAGCTGAGGGGTCTTAGAAGTTACAAGCTGCTACACTTTGCAGTAGAGGAGGAGAAATTTACCTTCTAGCTGTGGCAGAGAGGGTAGGGCTGCAGAGTGAGTCAGACTCAGGGGTCTTTGCAGTTCTTTGTTCAGAGTCCACCAGGTTATGAACCACTGTGTGGACTCTGACCTAACAAGTGGGTACTTTGAGAGACTTTGCCTTTAAAATTTGAGGAAAAGAAAAGAACAGCTTTATGCATCTACTGATGAGATGACTAGCTAGTCCATTGGTTTGTGAAGTAAATTTCACATCAAGGCTTACTTATTTTTATGCCCAACTCATAGCTTTCTAGAACAAATCATGATGATAACTTCCTAAGGCTACTGTGTCCCAAGGCAGCTGGGCTGGGGTGAACAAGGAAGCTTTGCAAAAAGAATTCAATTCCTACCACTGCCCAGATGTGTGGTCTTAGACATATTGGCTCACCATGTTGAGCTTCCATAGGGCTATCTATGAAAAAGAGAGGCATGAAATCAGCTTCAACGAGCTTTCTGACAGAACAAAGAACATTTTGGGAGAGTGGATAATTTCTTCTAAATGGTAAGTTCAAGTAATCCAGGGGAAGTTCCTGCTTGATGAATTTACCCAGGAGTGATCACCAGACTGAAGTCATGGGTGAATCCTACTGATTGCTGGGAACGTTTTGGGCTTGTGTTTATGGTTTGATCAGTGCTATGCCAGCTGGAAAGTGAATCATTTAGCAGCTCTTTTTTTTCTTTTCTATTTTTTTTCTTTTCTATACATTCTGTATTTACATTCCCAATGATTTCCCCTTTCCTGGTTCCTCCCTCCCCGAAAGTCCCATAAGTCCTCTTCCCCTCCCTCTGTTCCCCATTCAACGCCCTCTCGCTTCTCTGTCCTGGTATTCCCCTACATCCAGTCTTTCCAGGACCATTTAGCAGCCCTTAACCTGGCAGGGGACAATGTTTTGTAAGGCTGTGTGTGATTGTGGTGTTCCCAGTTTAAGAAGTTGAATGGATATGACTGATAGATGCTGATGATATGTATAGTAAGCCTCCAGGAGACTGTTTCTCAAAAGTTCTTATCATACAGTTCTCTCCTTCCCCATTCACTTCTCAGAATTTCTAGATTGGTATGGCACAGAATGTCTTCTGAAAAATGCAGGTTATATTCCGGCATAATTGCTCTTTGATCTTGACACTTGTATTAGTACAAACATAGAAATTATACTCATGATGGAAGGTTAGCTACTGATAGAACTCCATCCGAGAATATGCAAGGCCAAGGATCCAATCTCCAGCATTGCTCCTCCCCCAACACACTCAGCAAAAGAAAATAGGAATTTTTTTTTGTTTCTGACTACTTGCTATATTTCAATGTACCTCTCTTCCTTTATGTATTTGAAATTTTTTACTATATAATTATATACATGGTTTACTTCCTCTGCTGGTAAAGAAACTCTGCATTGCCTACCACAGATTGTGGTATGAGGTAGATATTCGGATGGTGTCTAGATACTCAGATGCATCTCTGGTCAATGAGTTTTTCATATTTCATTTCCCATTATAATAGATATTGTTAACTACCTTGTATTCAGCACCATTGTGTTCATCAATTTGAGTTGATTATTTCATTCAAAACATTACTCTGAAGAAGATAGTCTGTCTCTTAGCTTATAAACAGAAACATTAACAAACTATCAATACCTTGCCTAGTCTCATAACCAGTATTCCAAACTGGCATTGATTCACCCAGCTCACCTTCCAGTCACAAAGTTACTCACCTAAAGATAAAGGAACATAAATATTCACAATCCTTATGTGTAGACTCAGAGGAACTTGGAACTTCTCCATTCCTTGAAAGACTCACTATAGTCAATATTATAAGCTATACCAGTCACTTTTCCCAAATGGTCTGAATGTGGAACTCTTTCCTAGGCCTATTTGTCTAAGGTTGTTTCACTAGATCTAACGACTGTGACTCTGAACCCTTGTTAAGCTTGGGTTAATTGCCAATTTAGGCAGTGTTCTTGTTTAGAAAGTCCCTCCAGGGAGCACAGCATCAGAACTGGGAGATGGTTTTCAGTTTGCTCTCACTTGCCCAGCTGCTGATGGGGTTACGAGGATGCCAACAACATATGCCACTCCAGATTCTTCTCATTTACAGAAGCTTAATGGTTTCCACACTTGTGGTTTGGTCTGTGGCCATCTTTAGAATCAGGAAGTCAAGCCAGCCAGTGTTATTGGGCACGCATCAACTCCAATACCAGAGTAGGCAATGACGTCATTTATGGTCTCTCTTGTCCCTAGCTTGCTCCTACTTGGAGCAAGGGCATGGCGAGGAGTGAAACAGGATTTTGAACTGTTGCTGTAAGTCACATCCCACTGTTTGCATGCCACAGGCTAGCCATTTGTTTCCCCAGGCTCTAGGTCCCAGCAGCCATAACCAGCAAAAGAATGGAGTATTGCTACTGTGTCCTTCTTGATTGTGTTCTGATAGTGCAAGGGTTTCCCTGCATTCTAAATACACAGGGTATTCCAAGTTTGCACATGATGGTGCAAGGTTGCTGAGATGTTTCACCTATCATCTAATCTCAAAATGTCAAGAAAATGGATCTCTTATTTTACTCTTGTGAGCAAAATCAAACCAGAAATATAAGTTGGAATAGAGGCCACTGTGTAGACATTATCAACATGAGAAACCAAGCCTCCAGGAAAAGACTGTGTGAGGTTACTCAGCCTCCGGAGCTAGTTCCTAGACTTTTGTTTCAGGTGAGCTGAGTCTTTGGCCGAGACATAATATGGCCACAGAGTTCACCTCCTGTCTGTGTTGTGTCAAAATACATTCTTATATGGTTAGGAAGGTAATTTATGGCTTTTTGATTTTTTTTTAGTGATGTAGATAAATAAATACTTGTTTGTACCTCTAACATATCATAATGTGTATAATGTTCTGAGTCAGAAGTCTTATAAAGAACATTATTAAACAAAACAAATACTCACTGTCCCAGCTTAATGTTGCTGTGGTAAACACCATTACCAAAAGCAAGGAGGGAGAAAGAATTTATTTTGCCTTGCAGCTTAGAGCCCATCATGAAGGGAAATCAGGTCAGGAACTGAAGTGAAGACCATGAAGGACTCTTCTTACTAGCTTCCTCTCTATGGTTTGTTTAGCCTGCTTTCTTATATCACCCTGGACCACCTGCCCAGGGATGGCACGATCCACTGTGGGTTGGGCCCTCCCACAGCACCATCATTCATCAAGAAAGTGCCCCATCTGCATTTGCCCACAGACGAATATGGTGGAGTTTTTGTTTGTTTGTTCATTTTGGTTGTTTCGTTGTTGTTGTTGTTTTATTGAAGTTCCTTTTTTTCAAATTATTCCAATTTGGAACTCTTAACAACGAAACGTAGTCTTTGTCTACTTAAGAATAGTGTCTAAGATGAAACCAACTGCAGGAGAATCTGACTATCTTAACCTATGAAGCTTGTTAGTTAAAACGTTGACAAAAATTCTTATTCTGCTTTTTGTTGCTATAACAGAATATCTAAGACTGAGCAAGAAAGGATTTGGGGTCATTACATTTCTGGAGCCTGAGAAGCCCAAAGCAGGTGGCCATTTCTTGCATTAATTTAAACATGGTAGAAGCCAGAAGTCCAAGTAGCACCCGAGAGTAGACAAAACCAAAAAGTATACTCACAAAGTAACAACCTATTCTCAAAGTAACTAACCAATAACTAATCTCCAATAACCAATAACTAATCCAGGCCTTGGAGTGAGAACGCACAGGGAAAGGATTCTCCTCTCAACCAACTACCCCTCAAAGTAATCCTACCAACTACCAAAATCAGCACAAGTTTTAGAGGGGACTAACAGTATTTGACATATAACAATGGTCATGGACTATGCCCTCTTTAAATAATTTATTTGAATATAAAGCATATAAGCATATATTCAGCCACAAAGGTTTTTTAATGTGGAATCAAAACATGTTTCTGGGCTTCCTAATTATTGTTTATTAACAATAACTGCTTAAAACACCACATGTTATTTCCTGTTTCAGAAATGTTTTTTTTTTAAGTGAACTCAAATCTTTAGAACGTCTCAAACACAATCTAGATATTGCATCTCTAATCTTCTGTGGCTGACCCACCAACCACAGGTTTGGTCTTATTTCTGAAGCATTTTTCTTTCTTGCCTTTGAAAGCTTGCAGGCTCATTCATATAAGAGTGTTTCCTTTTCACATTCCTATGCCATCATTGTATATAACATGCAATCAAGTTACGTAATTACAATATCACGTGTAACTGTCAGAATGGCGTTTGAAAACAGAGACTCCTAAGCACCACATCACAGCTGGCAGAAGCAGAAATGTGGAACAGTCCCAAAGCTTGACTGTTAGCTTGGGGTGTCAACTTGGGCATCAGGCGACACAGTTTTACAGAGCGAACTGAGCCTGTTTTTTACTCAAGCAAGCCAGCTAAATTAAGAGGTTTCCTACATTCAAGAATGCAGTGATAAGCATATGTTATTTGTGTCCCCTAAAAACGTATTTCCCAGAGTTCCTCAGAGAGCAACAGGTGTGAATCTTATCAGCTCCCTTCAACAGCAAGAATGTACTATAATCCGGCAGGGCCTGTGTTAATCTTCTAAAAGAATATGAGAAGATGAATGTTTTAGACCATGCTTATAGTATGCATTGGAGAGGACATCTTGGGCTTTTAGCAACCTGGCACAAATTGCTTCTGGTTGAGGATACCTGGTAGCAGTTTAAAATCTTTTATAAAGACACATAATTTAAATTGCCTGCTTGGCACTTGGTTTTATTCTACTGTTTCTGGGTTGGCCCTGGGGTAGTTTTCTAGACTGTTGTGACAGAGTACAGGAGTCAAGTGGCTTAAAATGTGTCATTTCAAAGTCTGGAAGGCAAAAGTCTAATGTTAAGGAGCCTGCAAGACCTTGGACCTTTGAATCCTGCAAGGGAATCTTTCCTGGCCTCCTGGGTATTTCTCATGATTTGTTAGCAGTCTTTGGCAGTCCTTAAATGTGCTAGATCCAGGGATAAGAACTGCACCTCAAATGTGACACAATTTGTTAAATAGTCAGAGGACCCCATCTTAACCATTTACGCCTCCAATGATGAGTTCTGCTCCCTGGCTCCAGCACTTTCAAGCCCTTAAGGCTTCCACGGAATGATGTTAACATTTGTAATGCCAGGGTCAGGGTAGAGCCTTAATACATTCCCTGAAGGATTTTGAAGCTGAGATCAGGCAAAAAAAAAAAAAGCCCAGATAAAAGAACTTCAGTGAGAAAAAGAAATCTGTTGTTTGTTTTTTGCTCAGTCCTATGCTAAACAAGCACTGCTTGCAATTCATTGTTAATTTTTTCATTTGCCAAAATGAAATGTGAAATTGTCATGTCATATGTTTTCATTTAGAAGTAACAGAAAATACACATCTTTCACTAGAAACATGCATTTTTTGCTAAGTAAGCAGAAGCTAAAAGTAGGATAAACTTCAGTGCTTATATAATCATGGGGTTGACTTCAGTACTAGTCTAATTCAGGGCCACCGGTTAACAGTGTGCTTCCCTGAGTTCTTCCCACATTCAGCAGATTTATTTCCCAACTGTTAGGCAGTAATGGTAGTAGTGTGGGACATTTGCATACCACCTCACCTCATGGAATACAGAAGGAGCAAGCACTTGCACAGAAACACTCATTCAGCCCGACCCTCTTGTGTCCTTGGAACACTCACACATCAAACTTGCATACCATTAAAGGAAAAGGAATTGGTAGACCAATTAGGTCTACACCTGTGTGGCAAATGGGGGTTGGAAATTAGCAACAGTCTGGCTCCAGGACTGCCTGACAGAAGAATAGAATAAAAATGTTCTCCAAGGAAGGAAGAGGACCAGTTACCACCAGTAGCAGTCCTGCATAAAGATGAAATCATGGAGGTTCAGTGAACCAGGCAGATCTTTGCAAAAAAACACAGCTCCTAAGTGTTAGATCAACACTCCCAGACTTTTTTTCTGATCTGTTTTCTTCTGTGCATCACTACCTCGTCCTGTACTAGATAGAATGGCCAACCACCTCCTATGGGTGGGGGAGTAGTTTCAAAGTTGCAGCTTATCAGAAACCTGATCTTCAAAACCCTTGATTGTGCATTTTCTAACAAGATCACTGTGTGAAATACAGTGTCACTGGGGGGGGGGGGTGAAGAAGAATTATGGGGGTGCTCCTGACTGGAGGATCTCTCACTGGAATAGACATTTCCCATTGAAGCATGGCGTGTCATTTGATCAGGGCAGCAGATAGAGGTCCTGGAAAGGTGGCGTGGAGAAATAGAGCCTCCTGACTTTGTGTTGGGCCATCTGGTTCTGAGAGAAGGTGCTTCAATGCTAGGCTTCTCAGAACCAGAGACCTTGCTGGGTGTCAACCCACGCTCCCACCCAGCATGGAGGGAGGGGCAGGCTCCTCTAGCTCACACCTAAAGCACAGCTAGGCTTTGGCTCTGACCTGAGTTGAACTCCGTCCAGGTATTCAGTTAGAATTGCTCTGACCCTTGGCTCTCTGAGGCTGTTCTAGAGTTACTAGAGAAGGATTTCCTTTTATGGGTATTCTACTCTTTGTCAAGAAGGGAAAAGAAGAAAGAAGGGAGGAGAAGGAAGGAAGGAAGGAAGGAAGGAAGAAGTATCTTGTCTATTATTAACTTTCAAGGTAATTGTTTTTTTTTTAATTTCCTAATCACCAAAAGCTAGTTTCATTACTATTTCAATAATTCCAGTTATTTGCATCCTAAACAGCAACAATCCTAATTTTATTACCTTTCCTAATGGCCAGAAGTAAACATCTCTGAGCCTCCCCTGTCATGACTCAAAGGTCCCACTTGCCTTGAAGGTCAGCTACGGTGCCATATGAGTGCCGAAGAGTGAAGTCAAGGGTGGACGGTATCAATTCTAGTGTCCTTCCTGGCCTTCTCTACTCACTGTATCAGATGCCGAAGTAGGCACTTCCCATTCACTGAATCCAAGATGAAGTATGTAATCCTCCCAAAGGCAACCCTCAGCCACTCTCATTCCTGAGCCTTGTCAGAATGTGCTTGAAACCTCACCTCAGCATAGTTATTTGCATTGCCTGGAAGGAAGCCTGTCATTTAGGACCCCCTCGGCCTTGCACATTCTTGTGCTCCTTGCCTTATTTGCCCAATTGCTTTGAAGCCGTTCCCTCCTGCCCAGTTGCTTTGATACTGTTCCTCCTGTCCGGGTCTGATGCAGCACCTGCATGGCTTCAGCAATGACCTAACTGAGACAATTAGGGGATGAAGACAGGACAGACACACATACAGAAAAGTTGAGTCCAGCGAACTGCTCTTGCTCTTATTGAGGGCACCCACTGCAGCCACAAAGCAGAACCTCAGCAGATTTATTTTCTGTGTTTGAATTGAGGAGGTGGATTTATTGTACACGCTGAACAAGGAAGCTGGTTTAGCTAGCCTCTGTCGGAAGTCTCTGTAAACTAGTCTCAGGCTGCAGTTATCCTGGAGGAGGAGGAAGCTGAGGTTGATAGTTTCCACATACACTGTCAACATTTGCTCTCAGAACTCTCTTGAACTTCACCAGGAGAAGAAGGCTTTGCCACTGCCATGGGTCTGAGGCATTGGAGTCCTTGACACGGCTGTGCTCATGTCAAACAGCACACATCCACTTAAGATCTGCTTCATCTGTTCTGCACATTCTATCCTCAGATTTGTGCTTAGCCTTAAACCTCTCAGCTTCATTTCCCAAGGATTCTTCCCAACCCCCAACCCACCCAAAGCCACTACAATCCTGCTATCATATCCTTTATCATTCCAAACCTTTCCACTGCCAAACCCTATCATTAAAGGAAATAAGGGGAACTCAGGAAGTAGTGTAGATCAAAGCTGAGCTGTTGTCATTCTGAGGGAAGGGACAAAGTTCTCTCCTTGGTTCTCAGAGGGGCTGCCAGCTCACATCACCTGCCTCTTTCTAATGCTGTGAAAGGCACAGACATGAAATCCCGCAGATACAGCCGGTCAGACCAGAACTCTTAGCTATTCCCGTGTTGTTTTCTGACTCCTGATTGCTCTGCTGAAAACCCCAAGTCTCCAGGTTTTGCTACATGTCTAGAAGGTTCCCACAGAGCCTTCTTCCCCTCTGCCAGAGATTGTTCTCTTTACCTTTTTTCTCTTGTCCTAGATATCTCTCTCATTAGAGTGCCCCAACACAAAGGACTTTTAAAACCACCCCACCTGTAAAGTATTTCCTATGTAACTGAGATTCTGTAACTTATTCCTTACCTAGGAGGCTTGGCAGGAGCCACCATACTAAAGTAGTAAGAGAAGAGAGTAAACCTAGAGCCTTTGCAAAACTTTACCTAGAAAAAAAAGCATTGGCTTTCTAGGAGAAAGTGACCTGACATTCCTAGCTGGGATACCCTGGGCCAAACATGCTTTATTGTCTGCAATGATTACTATTAATTAGCAATTGGACATTACAAGTCGCCATGGAAACAAACCTTTAGACATGTGTATAAGGGAATTTCTAGACTGAGCTAACTGAGATGGAAAGATCCACCCTAAATATGGAGGATTCCATTCCACGGGCTAGAATGCTGGAATGAGTTAAAAAGAGGAGAGCATTGAGCACTAACAGCTCTAAATCTCTGCTTCCTGGCTTCAGCTATAATGTGATCATTTGTCTCAAGCTCCTTCTCCCATGGTTTTCCCACCGCCCACCTCTCCACACAAACTGTGAGTCAAAAGTGACTCTTCTTTCTAGGTTGCTTTTGTCTGGTATTTTGTTACTTTGAGAAAAGCAACTAACATTAATAGGGGAGGGGGTTCTTTGTGAAGGCCCTTGCCACTCTGTAGAAAGTTGTGAAACCAAGGATACTGTTGCAAGCCTGTGGTCCCTCTTCTGGGGAGATAGATGCAGGTGGGTTAGGAGTTCAAGGTCATTTTTTTGTTACATACTAAGTCTGAAGTGCTTAGCTACATAAAATCCTGACTCAAAAAACAAAAACAAAAACAAAAACAAAAAACCCAAAACAAACAAAGAAAAACCAAAAAATCAAACCAAACCAAGCCAAAAAACAAAACAACAACAACAACAAAAACTGAACAGGATTGGAGGAAAAGAAAGTCCATAGAATGGTGAATTGTCAAATTTAAGTCTTGAAGGTGGTTACTATACAGAGCAGTTGTTCCAGGTTCTTTTTTTTTAGTTTGTTGTTGGAGATAGGGTTTCTCTGTGTAACCACCCTGGCTGTTCTGGAGCTTTCTTTGTAGGCCAGGTTGGCTTAGAATTCACAGAGATCCACCTGCCTCTGCCTCCTGAGTGCTAGGATTAAAGCGCACACTACCACCACCCAGCCTTACTCCAGACTTGTAGTCCTGTGTTTAAGGTAGAAGAATCAGAAACACAAAAGTAGAGCAGCAAGAAGTTTTACTGGAGAACATACAAATTTGGAGTACACTGCCAGGTGAGACCGTAGACAGCATGAGTGGAAGGGCATTCAAAATCCTGTTATTGTTTGGAGCGGGGGGTGTCCTTTTCTGAGGTCCCATAGAAGAGGGAACTTGTTACTGAGTGGCTCTCTGGTTGACAGGTTTGAGTTACATAACCTGTCTTCTACTGCAAATGACCTTTCCCAAGATGCATCTGATTTAATCATGTACAACCATTTATGCATAGGCATAAGATTTTAATGAGATTCTGTCTAAAAATTCATTCAGGGCATGTACACTAAACCAGTCCTGACTTGATCAGCCTATCTCCCTTGGTGTCAGGATGTGTTCTAGAATATCTTTGAATAGAAACAGAGCTTTAACAAGGGGAAGTAACTTAATTTCATTGTGTAAAGCTGGTATATGTACAGGCTAATATGGATCCAGGTCCCAGGTTGCCTAGAGGTGTGTTTTAGGGAAGTCTTATGCTTGCTTTCCTCATAAGCAAGCTTGGCATACAGTCATTCCTAGCCTGAAGCCTGAAGTACTGTAGTCCACCCAAGTAGGAATCAGTGACTAGCAGATATAGTCTATCTTCACATGTTCCAGTGCTACTTTCAGGCGGGGGTTAACTGAGGGAAAGGATACCTCGGCATCTTAACCACTGTAGTCCTGGGTTTCTGCAAAGAATGGGGCAGTATTGATTCTTGTCCTTTTGGGATGACTGAGCCCTGAGAGGAGCAGCAACCTGGGAAGACTTTACTCACTGTCTCAGTTGCTGAAGTAGGCATTTCCCATTCACTGTTGCAGATGAGAGCAGACATTTCCATTTACTGTCATAGATGAGGAGAGCAGACATTTCCCATTTGTCTGCTGCATCAACAACCTTCTGTGAACCCTTTCTGTGCTAGGGACTGAGCATGAGCTCTGGGTGTTGAATAGGAACACCACCAAGGGTGTTTTTAAGCTGACACAAGAGGCTGAAGGTCTACAGGCATCCCCCCCCACCCCACCCTTAGAGATATCCAAGATAACATGTAAGAACAGAGAATGCACTGGCTAAGGCTTGGCCCTCAGTGCCTCGTCTCACACACTTCTCCCCACCTACCCTCTCCAGCTAACAGAAATAGCTTTGGGTTTGGGGTGATGTTTCAGTCCACATGCTCTGTAAGCACGAGTGCAGATCCTCAGGACCCACATAGGAAGCTAGCCTTAGCCACGTGTGCATTTAACTCCAGTCAGAGTTGAGTAGGGGAAAACAGGCCAGTCCCTGAGACTTACTTGCCAGCTATTCCCAGCTGAATGGATTTGACTGTTTCAATCACCAAAGGTGACAGAGAATCTAGGAAAGACGTCTTATATCAACCTCTGGCCTCAAAACCTACATGGACACACATGTGCATGTACTACCAAGTACATGGAGCACATGCAGCACGCCCCACAAAGAAACATAGCCATGCTTCACTCGCTGTGAACTTGTCAGTCTGTCTATCCACCACCTCTTTAAGAGGAAGCAACAGTTAACCCTTTCTGGAAGACTTAGAATTACTGCCTTTTGACTTCATGATATTTGTGCATCTCATGAGTCCCAACTAAATGCATTTCCACCTTAGCACAGGTTTTCACTCCATCCATGGAACCCTAAGTGACGACAGGTATTTTAGCCCACGCTCCCTTTTTGCCAGTCACCATCCAGTTCTGGGTTAAGTTTAATTTGTGTCCTTGTTAAGAGAAGAACAGGACAGTGGTAGAAAGAACAGGAAGTAATAAAAACGTAATACTAAATTCTGTACAGTCTAGGACTAAACTCTTCACCCATCAAGCAGGCCACGTGCAATGGGAAAGCTGGGTGCTCACATCAATTCTTTCCACTTTCAAAAGGGAATGCAGACAGAACGAGCCAGACCCAATAGAGCCCATGCTCTCACCCATCAAACGATTCTCCAGTCTGCTAATTCCCTACACGTTCTCATTATGAACAGTCTCTTATTTAACACAGGAAAACAGGCTCTGACTTTTTCCTTTTTTTTTTCTTCTGTTTGCATCACTAGAAAATACTGAGATTACAAATCTGACCTGGTTGGGTTCATAAACTTGCTCATTGAAGGGGAAGAATGCAGTCAAGTTTGTTTTTTAAAAATTGGTGAAGGGTTTCTAAAAACAGAGCACAAAAAATGATGTGTCTGAGCATACTCTGAGGAAGGGTTAGGGTTCTCTCTGGGGTTGTCAGTGGTGCCTTCTCTGTGGGTTCTGAGAAGCAATGCCCTGGAGCGCAGGCACTGTGTGCCAGACTTGGGAAGTTTCCTGATAAATGCAGCTCAGGGAATCATGGACATAAGTGATTTTAATGACAGCCTAAGAGAAATAAACCTTCAAAGGTTGGGAAATTTCAGTTTTTACTTGGGGGAATTGCATCAATCCAGACTTTCTATTCTTTTCGTCTTAAAAAGACACCCCCTAAATTATTAAAATATATTCACATGGAATAAAATTCACCAGATGTGTAATATGAAGCAAAATATAGCTTTTAAATTATTCTAACATTGGTCTGCTATTGATTTTTTTTATTAACATAAGTGCTCCAAAGTCTGAAAGAGCCACCGTAGATTTGTAGACACATGGAGTAGACATTGCTATTCCCCAATCAAGGGTAGCTGTCCCTGGGCTGGACAATCCTGAGCAGTAAGTTAGCTCAGTTGTACTATATAGAAAGAGAGTTTGTGACTGCTCAAGGATGGTTTCTTCCCACATCTCTTTGCTGTGAGATGCTCAGATCTCCTCACAGCAGGGACGCTACCTAATGAGCAATATAATCTCTAACCATGATTCAGACCCTTGTGGGAATGCATTATTTCATTAAGCCACTTGTATCTCTTGGAGCAGCAAACTGTTCATTTTCTCAATCGCTCCCAAAGGATGTACAAGGCCGATGAAACTCCTTACTTACACTTCGGGCACAACTCGATGACCAGAAAAGCTCTTGCCCAAGTCCAGAGAACTAACTCAGGAGCTTGGTGCCTGTGAAAACCACTATAATGGGTCTGAGCATCATAGACTCTAATATTTCATGTTTCTGTACAACATTGCCAGCAGTGTTTATATTGTTCCTGTATAGCAACTCTTGAGACTTTAAAAAAACTACCTGTTGCTTGAACAATCATCATTAATTCATTCAACAAATATTTTTCTAGGAGATGAACATTCTGGAATGAATCATGCTGATCACGAAGCAATAGAACAAATATGGTGCTTTGTGGATTGTCCCTTGTGATGCCGAGAGTACTGATGTACTGTCCATCAATAAGTAGCTATATATAATCATTTTAATTCCAACTTAGAGCTTTCTGCTGAGTGTCTTGACATCTATCCACCTACTCAGAGCTAAAGAGGAAGGAGTGTCTCCAGGAGTAGCTCCAGGTACCTAAGAGTTATGGCAACACTAAAACATCTCTTCCATCACACAGGTGGGGTGCAAAGCTAAGCTCTAGAGCCTAGAGGTGTAATCAGCCTCAGGACACTAGGAATGAAGTAAACTTTCGGAGTCCTCACCCCAGTCTTCAGTTTCCCAGGGAGACAGTAGTAAAGCTTTAATGTCTCCCATCTCACCCGCTTCTAGGCACCCGCTGAGTACTTGTGTACACATGGCCTTTCACTCAGCCACTGACTAAAGCAAATATTTTGTAGCTGGAAGCTGCCTGCAGCTGACATGCTTATGCTGTTTTCAGTCACCTCTACTCCACTTATTACAATGTTCGTCGTGAACACCCCTGTGTGTGCACAAGTATGTGCATGCTTTGAAGAATTTGGGAAAGTTCCTTTCTACAATCCACCTGATAGAGAAAGTCTTTCCCTGTGGGACCATCTGATTCCCAGGGCCTCTACAAGCAGACTCCAGAGGTGGGACGACTAACCACTTTTCAAGCAATAGTTAATATTTGCAGTCTGGACTGTGAAGGGGCTGGACAGAAGACTGCCTGGTGGTGACTGGTACTCACTCGGCAGCAGTAGATCAACAGGGCTAGGCATAGATGTCAACTCTCATTGTTGGTGGCAGAGTGTTGCTGCCTCTGGCGTTTCCTGTCAGTGCTTCCTGAATGGGTGTAAGAGAAGATGGCATATTATACCATTCTTATCAGATGTGTAGCTTTTCAGCTATCCAGTGCCATCCTCATGTTGCCAGTGCTACTGTAATTGCCTTCTGCACCTGACGGTGCCTATTGACTTAAAGCCTTATTGATTGGGTTGGGAAAGACAAACCTTGCTGTCAAAGCCCTGACACTGTGAAGGCAAGGAGTTGGGAGGAGATGCAGGGCTTACAGTGATGCTCTTCTGGGGGTAGCCTTGAAGGGTTTTTTAGGCAGCCAGCTTCCAGTTTCTGGGATAGTGGGAATTTGCATTTATGAGTTCCAGAGTTAGCCCTATTGCTTCATTTGACTACAAGGCACTCATCACATTAACAAGTGCCCAAGCAATGAAACTTTGAGATGTTATGTTTCCTTGGTTGCCTTCTGTGGTCCACAGAGACTTGCTAATACCTAAGGTCAAGTTTGGGTTTCTAAATAAGCAGATGTTAACTAACCTGGGCTAAATATTGATTAAATGAAAGTCTACCTTACTCGAACAGTGTAAGATGAGTCACCTATTATATGACACTGAATTCCAAAAACCTTTTCTGCCCGAGCCCCTACTGTAGTGCTTAATGGAAGATCTTGGAAGTAATTAATTCCTTTGGGTATAGAAATGGCACTTAAGCTCTGTCAGTCATCCATATGTTAGTAGGAACAAACTCCTTCAAGTCTGATCCCTAGAGATAGCATATATACATATATATATATATACATACACATACATACACACATACCACACACACATACACACACACACACACACACACACACACACACACACACACACACACGCATGCGGAAGAAAGGCAAAAACTAAAATAGTTTGGTACTATATCCCCAAGCAGTAGGACTTGGTGTGGTGAAAAACATTGGAAAGTCCCCCATCCTGGGCTACCTTGTTTAATTTAAGCTTGCCTATCTCCTAGTCTAATTTTTCTCAAGGGAAGGTCTTTGTAGTTCACTCATTGACATTAGTGTGGGAATTGGCCTAGAAAGACTAGAAAATTTTTGCCAGCAGTAATATAAACAAGGACTCTTACACATTATATTCCAAGAAACATGTTCATGCTACTGCTAATAGGTATAACATATCAAAGTGTTTTGTGGCCCAGCATCTCTGACATACACATGCTAAGCCAGAATCCAGAACTTGGTAATTTGTGAATATCCAGTATTCCTGGCATCATTCCTTGCTCACTAAGCCTACTGGGCACCTTTTGAGTGAGGACTGCCTCGTGATTAAGGAGATCCACTTCCTGTTCTCCCACTCACTTCCTGCGTTGCCCTCAGTCTCTCCTCGTCTGTGCTGCAGGAGTAAGGACAGTACCCAAGTTTTGATGTAATTGAGTGAACCGAGCTCTACAGAGCATGAGAAGCATTGCTACAACACAGCAGTAGATGTGCTGCCAGAGGCAGAAGCCTGCTTGCTCGTGTGTTTGACTCCTAAGTCTGTTTATCTTACTAAATGAGGCTAAGCATCCACCCACAGCTCCTATACGATCTACACCGATCAGAGGGAAGTACTCATTCTTAAATTTAAGATAAGTTATGGGATTTTATTTTTCCTTTAGCACATATGGAATTAAGGCACAATTATTTGCAAAATTGGAAGCACACACTAAATTACAAAACTGTTACATTGTGAATTAAAGCATGAATTTACATTATAAACACAGAAATATAAATTATAAAAGTCAAATAAGAAATTTAGCATTATACTTGAGAGCCATGAAGGGCAGGCCTTGGCTTTTGGCAGTAAGTGGGTGGGCTGGCAGCCCTGCTGTCAGGCATTGGAGACTGGCACAATGTTGTCCTGGCGTATCCAGAAAGCAGCATGTAGCTGCCATCCTAGTCTGTGGAGGAGAAGGGGAAAGACTCAGCAAACTAAAGCTACAATTCTGAGCAAGTTCTCCACGTAACAATGATAAAACCTAGGACTAATCACAGTGTGAGTGGGTCACCTTCCTTGTGGCTCTCAGCATCAATACAGAAGGCTAGTCAACCCTAATGCTAACCCTGACGCTCATTACAGATGAACATCTGGGTTCTAGAGCAATGGGAGCCCAGTAAGACCTTCTCCCTAGCCTTCACACCATGTGTGACCTTGTACAAGTCAGACAGACTCAGCCTAGTTCTGCCTTTCATTTATCCTGACCACAGGGACTTGTGTAGAAGTGGGGGTGGACTCTGCATCTAGAGTCTGGGGTTCTTCCCTCCCTCCACCTCTCTTCTTTGGGCAGCTGGGATCTCCCTTATGTAACATGCTTAGGAAAAGGAGGACAAGGTGGTAAAAATATTACCACAGAGATGGGTTCTGGGGTAGAAGAATGAAGATGGAGGACCCAAAGGGAGGTAGAGAGGAATGGGGCAGGCACACAGAGAGATGGGTCACCCTGGCCCCTGGTATTCATCCGTGCTTGCTCTTCCCACTCACTGCTGGGGCTGCCCTAAGATCAAGAGCCTTCATGGAGGGTCTAACGTGGAGACACATCCACCACCATTGCTCAGGGTTTAACTTTCCAGAAACGGTTATTAAAAACATTTCACAAACCATTGTTGGAAGAAAATTACCAGTAGGTGACGAGGTAATCACCAGGCTGGTGCTGGATGCTTAAGGTCTTTTTACCTTTTGCTTTAAAAAGAAAAAAAATGCTTGTTAGAAAATTCATTTTCCAGATAATCTTAGTAATCACCTTTACAAGGGTCAGAGGAAAAGAACAGAGAAAGAGATCAAACACTGAGCTTTCAAACCCTATACTGGGGCGCAGGAGGGTTGAAATGAGGTGGGGGTAACCTTGGGACCAAACGGAAGGGATGGAAAAATGAACTGGGAGACACTGCTCATGAGGAAGAAAACCTACACTGCAAGCTTCTGCCATTTCATGCTGAGAAGAGCCTCCTTTCATAAATTCAGGCTTTATCTTTTGTGCAGCAGCTAGCCTTGGAGGCGGGGGACAGGCAGAGGGTGGTGGATCTGAGGCCGAGCTATGTATAGTTTGCAGGGCTTTGGTTTCCCAGACTCTGGAAACCTTCAAGCACTCTGAGAGTCACAAAGAAATGATCGCTCTGTTTGTTCCTTGAAGTATAAAAATGGTTTTATTTTTAGACATGACTGCGTGGTTTTTTTTTTCTCCTTTAATCTACTGACAGCTGTCTTCAGAGGAAGCCAGGGGAAGCAGGATAGTGTGTCCAGGGGTGGGCACAGGCAGGAACAGCCTAAGATGTCAAGCTACCTCACCCTCAGCACCCTTGACATTTGGAGTTCCATCCTCCTGGGTTGGGGAGCTGCCTTGTGCATCTTGTGATGTGAAACAGGATTTCTTACCTCTGCCCACTAGATTCTAGTAGCACCAGAACTCAAGCAAGGAGGACTACATGGTGCTGAGCGTTCCCCGGGACAGAACTGGCCCTAGGTGAAACCATGCTCCAACTTCAGTCATCCAGTCACTGACATTCTATCTTCAGCACAGTGGGCCTCTCCTGCAGTCCCTGCATTGCTTTTCTTGTGGTGTCAGCTGGGTTCCCACACTGGTCTCTCAAGTCCTCTTTCCTTCCAGGCTTCTGTGCTACTTCCCCTGAGGTTACTGTCCCCTGTCTTCTGCTGGCCTCCAGCATAGTGAAAGCATTCTCCTTTCCTTCCACCCCCATCCATAGAACAAGCGTAGCTTCTGCCAATCTGTCAAGAAATGTTTGCATTGTATTTACCAAATGTATTCCCGTTAAGTGAAACTTGGCTAAATATGTTGCTTCAGCTGGAGAAACACATTTCCACTGTGTTTTATGTTGACTTTGTTTATGTGTGTGTTCCAAGGTAGGGCCTGGAGGCCATGTTCATCCTGAAGATGCTATGGTTCTAGTTGTGGGATTTGTTGTTGATGATTTATATGTGGATGTAAAATACATCCAGTCATAGACACCCTGCCCCTCCACACATACCCCTTCTCCTATCCTCCCTTCCACTCCCTTTTCAACAGTTCCTCAGTTTCATGTCTTTTTGATTTGTTTGTTCATTTGTTTGGTTTTGTTTTCTTTGACTGTCTATGTTCTGGGACCTACTGGATTCTACGAGGCCACTTAAGTGGGCATGGATGTTGAGACAGCCATCCACATTCGGCTTCCAGTCTGATATTTTGAATAATCTCCTCCCTAATGTTTGGACTCCTAGAAGGAGAGCAGAAAGACATGATCTGCTGGTGGGAGGACTTGGGTCAAAGCACCTCTAAGCTCCCTTGTAACATAATGAGCTACCTAGTGGGGAGCCCCCAGTCTACAGATATGCAATCCCACTCCCCACTGCCCTTAAACATATGCCTTTCTTAGGAAAGGCAAACTAAGCCATGAAATCAAGGCCAGGATTGGAATCTAAATTTGGAATTTGGAAGTAGAATCTGGCAGGAATCAGGAATGTTTGAAAGAGCAATATTCCTAAGACACAGCTCCAGGGATGACAGCAGGATTTCTTGTTTAGAGCGCCTGAGTATACCTCCCTCCCGGGATGCAAGGCTGCTCTGACCTGCTTTATATGCCCTTTGTCCACTTTTCCTGAGCACCTGATTCCTCTCCTCACAACCAGAGAGATGGGCCATTACTTTCAGTTCCCAGACATACCAAGCTTTCTCACCTTTATTTGGAGAGTTCCACTCTTCTCTTATGCCTGGGAAATTTCTACTTACTCTCAGTCTGATTGCTGCATCTTTTTGCTGTTGCTTCTGGGTCCAGTGCTGATGCTATACTTCTATATCCAAGGAAGTAATGGGATTGTTCACTGCTGCTCCTCTATGAGTTTCGAGTCTGGGTGCAGATTCCTAGATGTTCTGTGCAGAGAAGACCTAACTGGGGCATGATCTCAGTCTTACAGAAGTATCTTAGATTTGCCATTCTAGAAAAGACTTTTGCTGATTTTCAGAGGCCTCTGCCCAGGCCCAACCTGGCATAATGAGGCTCTCTGCTTCTGACACCTACCTGCAGGTTGTGTTTGTCATGATCCTTCTTTGTGAATTTCCCAGTGGCATCTTGGAACTCTTTTCCCTAAGATTATCTCTGTTTCCTCCTTCTCTTCACTGTCCTCTATGAAGACATGGGTGGGCCCATTTTCAGAAAGAATTTCACTCATTGCTAAGTTAACAGACTCATTAGATCTATAAAGGCATCTTCTATTCTATAAATTGTAATCTCTTTGAATTAATTAATTAATGTATCTTGTTACTCTTTAATTAACGAGCTTCTCAAAGATGTAGAGAAATTACAGTTTCATCACAAAGAGCTCACAGTTGCTTCATTTAACATTTCTTCTCCACAATCCATGTTCTAGGGAATTCTATGCTGGGAACTGACCAAACCACTGAGGGCGTGTAAGAGGACTGTACTGGGACAGGACATAGGTAGATGACACCAAGTAACTTAAGGGAGGAAGGGCTTATGTGGCCTCACAGTCCAAGGTTATGGCCTATCATTGTAGGAACATCATGGCACCAGGAGATTGAGGCAGCTGGTCACACTGGGTCTGCAGTCAAGAAGCAGAGATGAATGCTACTGTACACTTCGCTTTCTCCTGTTTATTCATACCGGGTCCTCATCTTGTAGAATGGTGTTGCCTACATTTAGGATGTACCTTCCCACCTAAATGGACCTAATCTAGACAATCCCTCATGAGCATGCCCAGAGGACTGTCTTCTAGGTAATTATAGATCTTGTCAAGTTGATAGTATTAACCTTTATACCCTGGTGTGTGCACCTTGAATTCATGCTTGCCATTCACCCTGTCTGACTGTGTTGATAATGGTCATTCCTTGTCATCATCATCTATAAGAATGGCATAAGGTACAATGAAGGGTGACACAAAGACTTTCCCTAAGAAGTTTGTCATTATATTAAAGCTTTAGAATAAAACCTGCCATTTGTCTAAAAGTAATGGTGGAAGGTGAATGGGAAGGAGATTCTTAGACCTTAGTTGATACTGGCAGCTAAGTAAAGCCTCCAAGCAGAAGCACGTATGCCTGCCTGGAACCCAGGCCATTTCCGGTGGAGCCACCCTTTCCCAACTACAGCAAATCCATGGTTAAGATGAATTTACCTATAAAATGAAGACAATAATTCTTTTCTTTATATTATTTTTTCCTTTTCTATAAACTCATTTTGAAGATGATTTCCTAATTTTCAGAGGCAAAAGAGCCTCCTGTCCAAGAATAAAACTAATTATAATGACAAATTGACCAAAATGAGAAAAATAATCTGTGGGCTGAAATTTTCCCCAAAGCAATGAAATAAATAAAATGTCTTTTAAAATACCTGGTGGAGGAGGCTGATAAAATGAATTTAATTGTCTGTTGATTTTTTTAAGAATCAATAGTATATGAATTTAAAATGAAAAAAATAGAAAAAATATTTAAGGATATAATATAAAATAACAAAATTTATGCGCTTTGTGAATTTGAAAGTTCATGGAAAATATATTCACAGTAAGATAGCTAATGAATCTTTAGGTTTGCTTTGAAAAACAGCATCTCTCGCACAGCCCCTTCTCCTCTATGTTAAATTGCTTCAGGTGAGATGGCTGGACTCATTATTAGTTTTGCACTTCGATTTTTCTAAAATTTCCCTCATTCTCATTAGTGAATTAGTCAAACTTAGAAGATAACAGATATTTAGAATTTCAATTTTTGGGGGGGAAAGTTCCACAAGAAAGAAAAGATTTCTGGACCCTGGTAATGAGGTAAGTTGAGAGAGGGGTACTACTGTAAGGGTACCTTAACTGTCACTGCAATCCAGTATGACAGACCCAAAAAATGCCCTGGATATAGTTCATTCTAATAGGACTGTCTTTGACGCTGTTTTTGACCACAGGCTACCTTGCCTCTCAAGGAGCTGGCAAGTTCTGAGTCTTGTGACATTTTCTTCATAGGGCACCTTATTTCTGCATTTCCACATGGCAGAAGCAGTTGCAAGCTCCCTAAGGCCTCTTCTATAATAGCATGAACCCCATTCTAATTGCCTTCCAAAAACCCCACCTCTCCACAATATTGCATTGGGATTAGATTTCAACAGATTATTTAGCAAAGATAGCAACATTCAGGTCATAGTAGATCTCGACACTGATGGACTTAATATGCTCATAGAAGCCTGGGAGATATATAAAACATAGAGACACTAAAGGAAGAGTCAAGCAAGAGGGCATTTTGTGAGAAAAAAGGGGTCAGACAACAGGAAATTAAGTAGGCAATTGAGAAAAACATGGACAATTCCATTATTACCATTTTGAAAAATAATTTAGTATGAATGCTTTATGGCAATATTTTAAATAAATAAAACTATACTCATCTATTGAGATTCATTAAAATCTATATATGTATGTATGTATATATATACATCATTATGTACATATACAAATTAATGTATTCAATGAGAGATGATAGCTTATAACATAACTAGAAACCATGTTCTGGTTAAATTTAAAATACCTTATTGTTTGTGACATTGTAGCAGTTCTTTTGAATGTTCAGAAATCATCATAATTAGAAACATTAAACCCCTTGGAACTCCCTGCATTCGACATGTCTCCCATAGGTAGTGCCAGATGATGGCCTACACTGGGCAGTAATCCCATGTGCAATCAACCCAAATATGACTCAGAAATGAAAAGTAATACAGTCATTCATTTTCAATGAGTTCTTTATTTAACAACCACAAAAAAACCCAAAAACAAACAAACAAACAAACAAAAACAACTGTAGTAGGTTCCAGTCCCTATAGATTGGCCTTTGAGTGACTTGGCCAAGAAGCATATTAGCCAAGGCAGAAAAGGCAGAAGGTGGGTGCTACTGACCAATCTAGAAGAATAAAGTCTAGCTCTGATCCTTGAAGTAGAAAGTTCTTGACAGCTCCAAATAGAACATTCAGAGAAAGGGTCAAAACATATATTCTAGGACTGTTGAGGTCAACAGGATGGACTTTTACCACCCTACCAGGAGTTCCCAATAGTCAAGCATTGGCTGTAACAATGCACAGAATTTAAGGCATTTTGGACATCCGCTGGTGATTTAGTGGCATGGGCTTAGACTTGATGGACAGAGGCTAGATATGATTAGACAGGCTGTTTGGCAATATGTTTAAAGATGGACTACAGTTCTGATGAGAGCTCTGGTTGCAGAAATATTCTTTCTGCCCACAGCATCCATCAATGAGTAGAGATGTGAACTGCAGCTCCATGAGCACTTAGAATCAGAGCTTCCCATGGAGCCTGGGCACTGGCTTTGTAGCAACACACTATAAACAGGAGCAGTTTGGTATCCAATTTCCCAGCCCTTTCTTTGCTTGGTATAATATGGACAGTGTATGATTCTCACAGTACAGAAAGGTTGATGCCATCATCCCACTTTACAGAAGAAACTGAGCCATCAGATGGCAGAGCCATCCTGCACAACCCCAGTGCGTACATGGTCCCTGTTCTGCTTCCTTTTGAGACAATCCAAGCTTGAATTTCTGTTCAGGAGACACTGGCTGAGTAACATATCTCAGTTGTCTTTCAGTATCCAAGCACAATAGAGACTAAGACTGGTGTGTGCCGAATGCTGTGGGGCCTGTAGTTGGAGGGGATATCACTAAGTGGCCAGTACCAAAGAGTACAGAGTGACATCCAACAGGATGTATTCCACACTCTGGCTTCTCTATTTTCCAACTGAAGGTGCACATTTGCTTTTTGGCATATTGAGCTGTTAGAAGGAAAATTGCTAAGTTTGTGCAATAAATTACCATTATTGTGAATGATAAGTCCAAACTCAAGCATTCTGTTAGCCTGGGTGTTGGCTGACTGGAAGAGAGGAGACATGTTTGTTCACTGCTGTAGATTAGTTCTCTTAATAAAGGCAAGTCAGAGGAAAAATAGTTCCCTTCATCCCCTAAAGTGTGTCTACTTTGTTTGGTGGAAGCTAGCAATTTTATAGACCTATCTACAACATTATTTTCTAAGATTCAAGTATTTTGGGAGAGCAGACGGTACACCCTGCTATATACATTCATCATGTGCTTTGAAATACATTCCTTTTTGAGAAACTCAAATTTAGCAAAAGCTTGAAAGTTTTGAAAGCATCATTTGGGAGAGCATGAGTGGCTGATATCCAAATGGAAAAACCCTCAGGCTTAGCTATGGGTCTCATACTCATGTAGTCCCAAAGATAACAGTCTATTTTGTCCTGTGCTGGCGCAGATTGTAGAGGGACTGAGCCTAGCTATCTGTATCCTTTGTTAAAGCCACTGAGTGCTGCTGATGCGCACCCAGGTTTAAAAGAACAATCCTCTGTGCACACCTGAGTGTCCTCTAAGCACCTCATTTTCGTGAACCAGTGTTTTCATCTATAAAACTGAGAAAATGAAACTCCATCCTTTTATTCCTAAGAGGTGTAGGGAAGCAACATATGTTCAATAGGTCTGATATTGCCAGGAAATGACTTGCAGAGCATGGCATTTATCTTCACAGGTAATATTTAAAGAACAAACTGACTCTCAGGTAAAGAGTGAGCTATTGGTTCATCTTAGCTTAGAGCTTGCCACAAGTCCCACTCAGCCCCTCATTTTATTTTGTATTGTTTCCCTTTCTAAATGATGAAGACTAATTCTTATGTTTTGGGAAGGACTCTGTTACTGGGTAGACTTCCAACACTGCCTCAGGGTTTCATTGTCTGCATACTGTAGTGAGAATTTTGGTTTCTTTAAAAAAACACAGAAATTTTATAAGAATGTTTTTGTTTTAATCCCAGGTGTGGGATATGCAGCTGCTTCTGATTGTCTTACAGAAGCTGACTATGATTTGCCTCATGCTGTAGCAGGGGCATGATTTTGTCAGCTGCAGATAACTTGCACAAGTGTAGGACATTTGGAATTCTGAGGACTTTTGAGCATATAAATAAATGCTAGAGCCCTGAGGGAATGTTGGTAGGTTGTTGGTTGCAACTTGGTAAGTAGTCATGTGCAAATAAGAAACAACAAGAAGAAATAAGGTATCTTGACAGCAAAGATCAAACGTGCCCCAAGGACCTCAATGTCCCTAATCAGCAGGAAGTAGTAGTTTCTCAATATAGTAACTCCCTTTCCTATCTATCCTTTTTTTTTCCTCTCCTGTCTGATGTTTGGGGATTGAAAGGGTGGGAAAAGGGGGTGGAGAAGGGTAAAAGAACCCACAACATAGTAAAGGTCCGCTTCAGCATACATCCCACTTTAGTTTATATTTGCCCTGGTTGATAAGCATTCCTGCTCTACTTAGCTCACTTCTGCCACAAAGACTTCCACAACTGACATTCTCATTTGTGACCTTTGAAGAGTTATGTGGAAGTACTTCTTAGATTTGCCCAGGAGTTAGATCCTTGAGTCATGTGTTATACACATATTTCATTTCAGGTTGGCTTTCATTCTGGAAACCAGATATGAGAGGTCCCATAATCTTACCTTTCCACCAGTATTTGATGTGAAATACCTCTTGGTCATTCTGATATCTGAAAGTGGTATTTAATTATTTTAGTTTCGATTCTTTTGATGACTAGTTGGTCTGGGTAGTGGTGGCGCATGCCTTTAATCCCAGCACTTGGGAGTCAGAGACAGGCAGATTTCTGAGTTCGAGGCCAGCCTGGTCTACAGAGTGAGTTCCAGGACAGCCAGGGCTACACAGAGAAACCCTGTCTCAAACAAACAAAGAAGAAAACTTTAATTGATGGCTAGTTGGGATTGCATCTTTTCACTTTATTTAAATCTGATGTTCCGTTCTAAAAATGGGTGTTTTGTGTCCTTTATGAACATTATATTCTTAATAACCTTAGTGAAAGTCCCTTATTAGCTTCAAAATGCTACAATAATTAACTCTCAATTTGTAATTTGATAACTTATCAATGATATCTTCTCTTTGCCAAATATACTTGCTATGTCAAGCAGGCAAGTCTGGCATTCTTATATTTAGTGGTTAGTAACTCCGGAATTATATTTTGGAAATAATTTCTACTCCAAATAAGAACTTTGGACCTTTATTGTAAATGAGAAAATTATTATTTCATGCTACTCAATCAGGAACATGACTTGAAACTCAGTAATTAACTGTTCACAACTTGTATCATGATATTTACAGCATTTTAAAAGCAATCAGGTATCATGTACATATAAAACATTTTCTGAGCTTTATTCAAAGTTCTCTCAAAAATTTTCCCATAGCCTCCCATTCAGTTCCACTGAACTTTACTTTCTGCCCCTAAATTCTCACAAAGTGTCTTAAATTGCATTGCAACCAAGCCAGTTGAAATTATAGCTTTGGCTTTCATTAAGCTAATTACTATTTGTACCCAAACGGAGCCATTTTGTTCAAGTAGCATGAATATCCATTCTCTATCGTGTTTCTGCCTTGTCCAGGAACATCCAGGAAAGTACAAAGATAGTGTAGGTGTGCCATGTCTCCTTAGGTAGAAGGCATTGTGTCATATTTCTGTAAGTTCTCAGTGCTCTTCAAAGCTACAAGAGGAATGGGAAGGCTGCGGGACCAGACAGGAGGCTGACATAAGCCCCTTCCTGAAATTTGTCCACACAAATGCTTCCTTTATTGGCTTTATGTATTGGCAGGTAATATGTGCAATCTATGTGAGGAAATGTCCTACTGTCCCTCAGGTTGTAAAACACACACACACACACATACACACACACACAACTGTATAGTGTTTTACTATAAAACAACAGTTAGAACACTTACATTTATAAAATCTCACAAGACAGGTTTAACAGTTGTGGCCAAATTGGCTTATTATTAAAACTATATAGTTCAGACTCCATTCAAGCAGAATGCTGAAGGGTAGCCATCGGGAGCGTGGTGGGAAATGATCCTCTAATTCCTCTGCTTGTGCGAAGACACTATGCCTAGAAGTGACTGCAAAGGAAAATATGAAAAAGCTTGAGTAAAATGGGTCTTGTGGGAGGACGAACTCCACGCGTTTATCGACCAGCTGTTCAGGTGCAGCCCCCATGCCAGGTGGCTCATGTCTTTGCATCCTTACAGCTTTCCAGAGAGGGCTTGTCAAAATGAGAAGTGGAGCCTCATAAGACAAAGGGGACAAATTTCACTGTGCCCCACCCCCAATCCCTCCAGCTTCAACACCATTGCTATTTCAACTGCTGGATCATGATTCTGCATAAGCCTCATGTAAACTAGTCTCTCCTGAGAACGTTACTGAAGCGCTTGCAGTTTAGGAAGGAAACCCTTTGTAAGCACTTCAGGTTCTCACTGGGCATCTGCTTGATGCCTTCATCCCTTCCAACCACGTAGTCCTCACCTCCCGCCTCATCACCTGTCACCCACAGCTACATCCATCCTCCTTATCTCCCAGGTCACTTGCCATGACTCAGCTGGCGGCATCCTTTCTGCTTTGATTTCTTGAGTTGGCAACACAGGCCAGGGCTATTTTTAATTGTCTCAAACAGGAAGATTGGGAGATGGCCCTGCAGCCTTCGGCTCTGCTTTGAAGCTGCTGCTTGGCCTCCTCTCTCCATTCATGAATTCTTTTTGTCCTTCTAGTTGGTGTTGTCTTTGTTTTAACTCTTCAGTCATTCTCTGCTCTTCCTGTCTTAAATGAGTAAGCATATTACAGTGCAAGGCTGAGAAGGTTTCTTTCACCTATGCATAGATTACAATCAGCATCCTGAGCCAAACACAGCAGCCACCTAAATGGGAACTGTATTAGGGCTGGTGGTAAGAAACTGCTCTATTAAATAAAAGCTGACTGCCTTTCCCTGCTTAAACTGTGAGTATCTTGTATTTTAATGCCAGGAGGCAGTTTACTCAAATGTTTCTGTTCATTCTAAAACAACAAAATAAAAATGTGCATTCCTTTAGCACCTTCGAGTGTCTGTACGTCTTTATATGTACTGTCTAGTTCACCTTATAACTCTAAGGTAGATTTTATCATTTGTATTCTACAAAAACAGATTCAGATGCAAAAAACTAAAAATTAAAAAAAATAGCCCCCAGCTTTATAATCTAGTACTGGTTTTGAAAGCCAGTGTGTTTGGGAGATTGGACAGATTTGCACAGGACCAGCACATGCAAGGATTCTGTTCTTCGGGTGTGAGAGGAGCTGCATTCCTGGAATGGATGAAGAAGGACTTTGCACCCTCCTCTGTGCAGCTCCTCTGTGTGAACAGATTTCCCTCACATCCTTTCCTTCAGAAGGACCTCTGGTCCCCAGCTTCCACTGGCCTGCTTCCCTTTGACTGCTGGAAGCCCCTGGTGTAGGAAGAACATGCATGTGCCTATTGGGAGAGTATTGTACATTTTCAGGTTGTTTGTAGAATTCCTCATTATTAATCCTTACCTAATGGTGTTTTCAAGCTCCAACCAGACTTTTGAGCTTCCAAGTTCTATGACGAAAGGCTGTGAAGGATCCTCTTCAGCTGCTTCTGATAGAGAGGTATCTCGCTCCAGTTCCATGATTCATTGCCATCACAACTGAGCCAATGAGCAGATGACTGCACTACCTATAAGCTGTAGACACAGGCTCATGTCGGCTTATATGTACATTACTCAAAGCCTTTTCGTGTTCCATTCTTTGCCTAATTCACAAAGCACTCCAAGACTTTCCTCCTGGGTAGGGAGGGTAGAACACATGTTCAGGCTCTGTTGTTTTTTAGTAGTTTGTGTGTGCTCCTTTTTTGTTTCAGTTCATTTCACAAGACAGGCCTTCTTGTCATGAAGGCAACAATGATACCCATGCACTTTGTCTCCCACTGTCTTCACTGCTCACAAATTGGGCAAACTGTCAAAATTAAATTTGGTCTTGTTGTTTCAACAATACAAACATTCTGCAATTTTCATGTATAAGTTTTGACACCTTTTCCACAAGCCCTGTATAAGTTTTCCCAAAATAAAGTACACATTTTATTCTCCCGAGCACATATCTTATTGGCATTCCTCTCCTCTGATATAGAAGCCGCCTTTGAATCAAAGTCTTCCAGTGCATACATAGTGTGTTATTTTGTCCTATAAAGTCTACTGAGTGTTTGTATATACTAGATGTCCCATAGTGGTTCCAGGCTGATGAAGGAGATAAATGATTTAATAGCAGAGAATCAAACCTTGACTTCCATGATGTATTTTCTATTCTGTCCCTTACTCAAGCACTTTAGTCCTCTTCCAGAGCTATAACTCTTCTAAGCAGTATGCCAAGTGTTTCAGAGATAAACTTTGAATTTGAGATATACCCCCAGTTTAATTAAAATTTATAAAATAAGTTCTATGAAGTGGTAGATGTTATAGGCCATAAATGGAACAACAAAGGCAAAAATGTCCCCTAATAATTACCAAGCACATACTGTATACAGGAAATAATTTTGTACTTTTTCTCTTGTCACCTAATTTAATTCTTCACTAGTCTTTGATGTAGATACCACCTCGGTTTTTACAAAGGTTCAGAAGTTTTAAGTTGCTCAAGATCTTGTCTT
This sequence comes from Tokudaia tokunoshimensis, assembly GCA_036184795.1. Classification (NCBI taxonomy): domain Eukaryota; kingdom Metazoa; phylum Chordata; class Mammalia; order Rodentia; family Muridae; genus Tokudaia; species Tokudaia tokunoshimensis. The sequence continues at coordinate 43,433,508 of BTHU01000022.1, read as the reverse complement.
AGTTAGGGTTTCATTGCTGTGAAGAGACACCATGACCAAGGCAACTTGAATAAAGGTAAATATTCAATTTGGGGCTACCTTGTAGTTTCAGAGGTTCTGTCTATTATCATCATAATGGAAGCATGGCAGCAGGCAAGTAGACATGATGCTGGAGGAGCTGAGAGTTCTATCTACATCTTGATCAGAAGACTTCCAGGAGAAAACTGTCTTCCACAGGCAGCTAGGAGGAGGGTCTCTTCAACGCTAGGTGGAGCTTGAGACCTAGGAGCCCTCAAAGCCTACCTACACAGTGACACACTTCCTCCAATAAGGCCACACCTTCTTAACAAGACTCTACCTCCTAATAATGCCACTTCCCATGAGCCAAGCATATTCAAACCACCATAGACTTTGTTTTTAAATAGCATGCTGTTTCTACTGCATATCACTGAAAAGGCCTCAGGAGAGATAAAGAAATAAAGTGGGAAAGAGTGTGACCATTTACTGTCAGCATCTCACTCTCCTCCTCTCACTTCCTCTTTCCTCCTGCCCATCATAGATTAGCATCCCATATAACATCCATTAGACTTGTCCCTGAACAGCTCTGACTATAAGGGATGTTCTAGGAATTTCAAATTAAATCTATTTGGATGTGGCTCCATGACCATCTCCAGGTTTTCTCTGCACAACTCCTGGTGACTTTCTAAGCACCAACATTTCCTCTGAAGACAGAGAGGAGAGAGCTCTCCTCTTGCAATTCAGGACCTCTCATCCTTTTTACCAAACTAGTAACAAACTCTTTGGTGGCTACACTCCTGGAAGATGAATATTATAATTCCAATACATCTATTGAGTATCACGAAAGTTCATGTTTATACTCACGGAATGACCCACATTTCATCAGTCTCACAATTTAACACTCTAACTAAAGCCAGAAAGCTTCAGCACATTGAAAAATGACTATGTCTAAAACAGCTTGGATGTCAAATATTTGTCATACATTCTTCCTCAGCGTAACATCTAAAGCAATACTCATTTAGCGGACTCGCATTCTCTGGGAGGTGTTTACCCAACAGTCATCACTCATGTTTGTTCTTGAGGCGTTGGGGTGATGAGCCAAGCGGTTTGTATTCTCAGCTGGGCCTGGAGCCTGCTAAGTTTGGCATTGATTAATGACGTGCGAGGAACAAGCAGTGTGCAGAGCCACCTTAGAAACCCACTTAACTAAAGACAAATAGCTAAAAGTTGGCTGAGAAGGGGGAGTGGCTTTCTCAACAGAAGGGTCATCCAGAGACACCAGTATGACTTCTGGTTATCTAACTAGAGAAGGGCTAACCCATGATTGATCGTGTTTGGGGGTCTATATGAATGGTTAGATACTCAAGATAGTTCTCAGGCATGCTATTAATAATGTACAGATGCTCACTGACTTATGACAAGGCTATCTTCTAAGATATCCATGGTAAGTCAAAAATATCACAGGTCAAAAGTAAATTTAGCAAGCATAGTGTTATATACCTGTAATCCTAGCTATTCAGGCGAAGGTGTTACATAAACCTAGAATTTGGGGCTTTCCTAGGCAACGAGTGAGGCCCCATTTAAAAAAACACATTAAATGCACTTCATTTATACATATACATACATATATGATATACAAATAACATATCTTGCTGGCATAATGCCCTGTTTAGTATCTATCTCATGGTCCCACAATTATTTGGCAGCGATGGCAGACTTCCCACTACCCAGTATCAGGACAGAGTGACACATATTGAGCCTAGGAAAAGATAAGATTCAAATTGCAGCTTCTACGTAAGGTACTTGGAAAGATCTTACGCTGCGTTGGGAAGATCAGAGCCTTACCTCTTCTTTACAAACATACTCTACACTTGAAACTGTTTTGATGTGGTCTGGTTGTGCTGACGGCATCACCTGCATTTCTTTCTTTTTTTTTTTTTAATTTAATTTTATTTTATTTTTTTAATTTACATTCCAAATCACTTCCCCTTTCCCGTTTCCTCCCTCCCCGAAAGTCCCATAAGCCCCCTTCCCTCCCTCTTTTCTCTGTTCAACCCCCTCTCATTACTCTGTCCTGGCGTTCCCCTACATCCAGTCTTTCCAGGACCAGGGGTCTCTCCTTCCATCTTTTTAGAAATCTATTGATATGCTGATTGTGTCTAGGGTATTCTGAGATTCTGGGTCAATATCCCCTTATCAGTGACTTCATACCATGTGTGATCTTTTGTGATTGGGTTACCTCACTAAGGATGATATTTTCAAGTTCTGACCATTTGCCTAGGAATTTCGTGAATTCATTGTTTTTAATTGCAGAGTAGTATTCCATTGTGTAAATATACCACATCTTCTGAATCCATTCCTCCGTTGAGGGACATCTGGGTTCTTTCCAGCTTCTGGCTATTATAAATAAGGCTGCTATGAATATAGTGGAGCATGTGTCCTTATTGCATGCAGGTAAAGTCTCTGGGTATATGCCCAGGAGTGGTATAGCCGGATCCTCCGGAAGTGTCATGCCCAGTTTTCTGAGGAGCCGCCAGACTGCTTTCCAGAGTGGTTGTACCAGCCTGCAATTCCACCAGCAGTGGAGGAGTGTTCCTCTTTCTCCACATCCTCGCCAACAACTGCTGTCTCCTGTGTTTTTGATCTTAGCCATCCTGACTGGTGTGAGATGGAATCTCAGGGTTGTTTTGATTTGCATTTCCCTAATGACTAAGGATGATGAACATCTCTTTAGGTGCTTCTCAGCCATTAGATATTCTTCAGGTGAGAACTCTTTGTGGAGCTCTGTACCCCATTTTTTAATAGGGTTATTTGCCTCTCTGGAGTTTAACTTCTTGAGTTCTTTGTATATCTTGGATATTAGCCCTCTGTCGGATGTAAGGTTGGTAAAGATCATTTCCCAGTTAGTTGGTTGCCGCTTTGTCTTTTTGACGGTGTCTTTTGCCTTGCAAAAACTTTGTAATTTAATGAGGTCCCATTTGTCTATTCTTGATCTTAGAGTATAAGCTATTGGAGTTCTGTTCAGGAAATTCTCCCCTGTGCCCATATGTTCAAGGTTCTTCCCTAGTTTCCCTTCTATTAGTTTCAGTGTGTCTGGTTTTATGTGGAGATCTTTGATCCACTTAGAATTGAGCTTAGTGCAAGGAGATAAGGATGGGTCAATTTGCATTCTTCTGCATGTTGACCTCCAGCTGAGCCAGCACCATTTGTTGAAAAGGCTATCTTTTTTCCACTGGATGGTTTTAGCTCCTTTGTCAAAGATCAAGTGACCATAGGAGTGTGGATTCATTTCTGGGTCTTCAATTCTGTTCCATTGATCTACATGTCTGTTACTGTACCAATACCATGCAGTTTTTAACACTATTGCTCTGTAGTACAGCTTGAGGTCCGGGATACTGATTCCCCCAGAGGTTCTTTTACTCTTGAGAATACTTTTAGCTATTCTGGGTTTTCTGTTATTCCAGATGAATTTTTGAATTGCTCTTTCTAACTCTATGAAGAATTGAGTTGGGATTTTGATGGGGATTGCATTGAATCTGTGTATTACTTTTGGTAAGATGCTCATTTTTACTATATTAATCCTGCCAATCCATGAGCATGGCAGATTTTTCCATCTTCTGAGGTCTTCTTCAATTTCTTTCTTCAGAGACTTGAAGTTCTTGTCATACAGATCTTTCACTTGTTTGGTTAGCGTCACGCCAAGATACTTAATATGGTTTGTGGCTATCGTAAAGGGTATTATTTCTCTTACTTCTTTCTCAGCCTGCTTATCCTTTGAGTATAGGAAGGCTTCTGACTTGCTTGAGTTGATTTTATATCCGGCCACTTTGCTGAAGTCGTTTATCAGCTGTAGGAGTTCTCTGGTGGAGTTCTTTGGGTCGCTTATGTATACTATCATATCGTCTGCAAATAGTGATAGTTTGACTTCTTCCTTTCCAATTTGTATCCCTTTGACCTCTTTTTGTTGTCTAATTGCTCTAGCTAGAACTTCAAGTACTATATTGAAAAGATATGGAGAGAGAGGGCAGCCTTGTCTAGTCCCTGATTTTAGTGGGATTGCTTCAAGTTTCTCTCCGTTTAGATTGATGCTGGCTACTGGTTTGCTGTAAATTGCTTTTACTATGTTTAGATATGGGCCTTGAATTCCTGATCTTTCCAAGACCTTTAGCATGAAAGGATGCTGAATTTTGTCAAATGCTTTCTCAGCATCTAATGAGATGACCATGTGGTTTTTTTCTTTGAGATTGTTTATGTAGTGGATTACATTGATGGATTTCCTTATATTGAACCATCCCTGCATCCCTGGGATGAAGCCTACTTGATCGTGGTGAATGATCGTTTTGATGTGTTCTTGGATTCGGTTGGCAAGAATTTTATTGAGTATTTTTGCATCGATATTCATAAGAGAGATTGGCCTGAGATTCTCTTTCTTTGTCGGATCTTTGTGTGCTTTTGGTATTAGTGTAATTGTGGCTTCATAGAACGAGTTGGGTAGTGTTCCTTCTGTTTCTATTTTGTGGAACAGTTTGAAGAGTATTGGTGTTAGGTCTTCTTTGAAGGTCTGATAGAATTCTGCACTAAAACCATCTGGACCTGTGCTTTTTATGGTTGGAAGACTTCCAATGACAACTTCTATTTCTTCAGGGGTTATAGGACGGTTTAGATGGTCTATTTGATCCTGATTTAATTTTGGTACTTGGTATTTGTCAAGGAAATTGTCCATTTCCTCAAGATTTTCTAGTTGTGTTGAATACAGGTTTTTGTAGTAGGATCTGATGATTTTTTGAATTTCCTCAGTTTCTGTTGTTATCTCTCCCTTTTCGTTTCTGATTTTATTAATTTGGATACTATCTCTGTGCCCTCTGGTTAGTCTGGCTAAGGGCTTATCTATCTTGTTGATTTTCTCAAAGAACCAACTCCTCGTTTTGTTGATTCTTTGTATGGTTTTATTTGTTTCTACTTGATTGATTTCAGCCCTGAGTTTGATGATTTCCTGCCTTCTACTCCTCTTTGGTGTATTTGCTTCTTTTTGTTCCAGGGCTTTCAGGTGTGCCATTAAGCTGTTAGTGTATGCTGTCTCCCGTTTCTTTTTGGCGGCACTCAGGGCTATGAATTTTCCTCTTAGCACTGCTTTCATTGTGTCCCATAAGTTAGGGTATGTTGTGCCTTCATTTTCGTTAACTTTCAAAAAGTCTTTGATTTCTTTCTTTATTTCCACCTTGACCAAGTTATCATTGAGTAGAGCATTGTTCAGCCTCCATGTGTACGTGGGTTTTCTTTTGTTTTTGTTGCCATTGAAGACCACCCTTATTCCATAGTGATCTCATAGGAGGCATGGGATTATTTCTATCTTCTTGTATCTGTTGAGGTCTGATTTGTGACCAATTATATGGTCAATTTTGGAGAAGGTACCATGAGGAGCTGAGAAGAAGGTGTATTCTTTAGCTCTAGGATGAAATGTTCTATATATATCAGTTAGTTCCATTTGGTCCAAGGCTTCAATTAGATTCACTGTGTCCCTGTTTAGTTTCTGCTTTCCTGAACGATCCATTTCAGAGAGCGGGGTGTTGAAGTCACCCACTATTATTGTGTGCGGTGCGATGTGTGCTTTGAGTTTTAGTAAAGTTTCTTTTACGAATGAGGGTGCCCTTGCATTTGGAGCATAGATATTCAGGATTGAGAGTTCTTGATGGTGGATTTTTCCCTTGATCAGTATGTAGTGTCCTTCTGTGTCTTTTTTGATGACTTTAGGTTGAAAATCAATTTTATCCGATATTAGGATGGCTACTCCACCTCGTTTCTTGGGGCCATTTGCTTGTAAAATTGTTTTCCAGCCTTTTACTCTGAGGTAGTGTTTGTCTTTGACACTGAGGTGCGTTTCCTGCATGCAGCAAAATGCTGGGTCCTGTTTACGTATCCAGTCTGCTAGTCTATGTCTTTTAATTTGGGAATTGAGACCATTGATATTAAGAGAGATTAAGGCATAGTGATTATTGCCATCTGCCGTTCTTGACGCTATCTTTATGTTTGAGTGGTTATCTACTTTTGGGTTTGATTCAAGAAGGTTATTATCTCATTTTTTCCAGGGTGTTGTTTCTCTCCCTGTATTGGAGGTTTCCACCTATTATCCGTTGCAGGGCTGGATTTGTGGAAAGATATTGTGAAAATTTGGTTTTATCATGGAATATCTTGGTCTCTCCATCTATGGTGATTGAGAGTTTTGCTGGGTAGAGTAGTCTAGGCTGGCATTTGTGCTGTCTTAGTGTCTGCATGAGATCTGCCCACGATCTTCTGGCTTTCATAGTCTCTGGTGAGAAGTCTGATGTGATTCGGATAGGTCTTCCTTTGTATGTTACTTGGCCCTTTTCTCTTACTGCATTTAGTATTCTTTCTTTGTTTAGAACATTCGGTGTTTTGATTATTATGTGACGGGAGGTATTTCTGTTCTGGTCCAGTCTGTTTGGAGTTCTGTAGGCTTCTTGTACGTTCATCGGCATCTCTCTCTTTAAGTTGGGGAAGTTTTCCTCCATAATTTTGTTGAAGATGTTTACTGGCCCTTTAAGTTGCAAATCTTCACTCTCATCTATACCTATAATCCTTAGGTTTGGTCTTCTCATTGTGTCCTGGATTTCCTGGATGTTTTGGGTTACGCGTTTTTTGCATTTTGCATTTTCTTTAACTGTTGAGTCGATGCTTTCTATGGAATCTTCAGCACCTGAGATTCTTTCTTCCATCTCTTGTATTCTATTGTTGATGTTTGCATCTATGACTCCTGATTTCTTCCCAAGGTTTTCTATCTCCAAAGTTGTCTCCCTTTGTGATTTCTTAGTTGTTTCTACTTCCTTTTTTAGTTCCTGGATGGATTTGCTGAGATCCTTCACTTGTTTGTTTGTATTTTCCTGTATTTCTTTAAGGTATTTTTGCATTACCTCTTTCAGGATTTCTTCCTGATGACCCACGTTCTCCTGCATTTCTCTGAGCGATTTTTGTGTTTCCTCCTCATGGGATTCCATCTGTTGATCCATCGTCTCCTGCATTTCTTTAAGCAGTTCTCGTGTTTCCTTTGTAAGGGCATCTAACCGTTGATTCATTTCTTTAAGCAATTTTTGTGTTGCCTCCTTATGGGCATCCGTCTGTTGACCCATATTCTTCTGCATTTCTTTATGCAAATTTCGTGATTCCTTTGTGAGTGCATCTACCCGTTGATTCATCTCGTTAAGCGATTTTTGTGTTGTCTCCTTGTGCGCCTCCATCTTTTGATCCATGTTCTCCTGCATTTCTCTAAGCGATTTTTGTGTTTCCTTTGTAAGGGCTTCTAACCGTTGATCAATGGTCTCCTGTAACTCTTTATGAGATTTATTTGTGTCCTTCTTGTGATCCTCTAATAGCATCATGAGAAGTGATTTTAAATCCAGATCTTGTCTTTCGGGTGTGGTGGGGTATCCAGGACTTGCTGCTGTTGGAGAGTTGGGTTCGGATGGTCCCACATTACTTTGATTACTGTTAGTAACATTCCTACGTTTGCCTTTTGCCATCTGGATACCTCTGGTGTTAGTTGGTCCTGCTGCCACTGGCTGTTGGTTGGACCTCCTGTGAGCCTGCAAAGCTATTTCTGCCCCCCCTGGATTACCAGGATTCCCCTGGCACCGATTTCTGGGGCCTGCCTGCTCCTGAGTGACTTTGGAGCCCTAATGTGCTTTGCCCCAAGTGATCTTATATTGGGGAGGCCTTGCACATCTAAAGGCTCAGCCTAGTGGATTCCTGGAGCAGAGGTCGCCAAAGGGAGGCTGGCAGGCTCCTGCCCTGTGCAGGGGTGTGTGATCTCTCCTGGGGGGGGGAGGGGGCGTCCCTCTGCCAGGCAGAAGTCCCACAGCAGATCTGGCGCGCTGGTCACTGCAGATCAGCCCAGCACCTGGGAGCAGGTTACACACAAGCTGCCTGAACCCGAAGCGATATTATGCCTGTCTGTCTCTGAGCCTGGTGGTCCCAACTACCTGGTCACTGGAGCAAAGATGGCGGAGGGCACTCTCCGTGGCGCTGCTCACCCTGTGGTCACGATGGCCCGCCGATCTGGCACCCAGACGACCACAGCGCCAACCCGCCCTCGGGCACAGACGGAAGCCCCAACAGGCCGTGTCCCAAGTGATGTTATATTGGGGGGAGAGCCTGGGTACCGGTCTCTCCAGCGCAGTCCGCGGGAACAGAGGTCGAGGAAGGGAAGCTGGCAGGCTCCCTCCCTGCGCGGGGTCCCTCCACCAGGCAGAAGGTCCCACCGCGGAACTGGCGCGCTGGTTACTGCAGATCAGCCCAGCACCTGGGAGCAGGTTACACACAAGCTGCCTGAAACCGAAGCGATATTATGCCTGTCTGTCTCTGAGCCTGGTGGTCCCAACTACCTGGTCACTGGAGCAAAGATGGCGGAGGGCACTCTCCGTGGCGCAGCTCACCCTGTGGTCACGATGGCCCGCCGATCTGGCACCCAGACGACCACAGCGCCAACCCGCCCTCGGGCACAGACGGAAGCCCCAACAGGCCGTGTCCCAAGTGATGTTATATTGGGGGGAGAGCCTGGGTACTGGTCTCTCCAGCGCAGTCCGCGGGAACAGAGGTCGAGGAAGGGAAGCTGGCAGGCTCCCTCCCTGCGCCGACTCCATCACCTGCATTTCTTTCTCGTTTAATTTTCCCATGTGGTAGGTTGCTTGGACATCCATTTCTTTACTCTAATATTCTCTCTTTGGTCTCTTTCTATCATTAAAGTAGAAAATAAGAAAGGGATATGATGGTTTTTAAATTGTAGAGAAATACCATTGTTGTTTTAATAACGAGCTCAAATTAAACACAAAACTTCCTAAAAGTTATTTTAAATTACAGGATAAATACCTTTTCTCTTTACCCTCATGTGGAGTTTGTTCCTGGAAGAAACACCTTCCTCTGTTTTAGTGTTACATTCCAGTGATAATGCTTTAAGAATACTTCCTGAAGACAAATCAGTTATTGTATGGAGATAGGGTTTCTCGCACACCTGGCAACAATACTCAGATCAAAAGTCATATCGAAATCCAAGCTCACCTGGAGAAAATACAGAAATATGTAAGGATGCATCTTGTGAGTGGAAACCATGATACCAGGGGCCTCGTGCCTGGGCTTTACTGATAGCCTTTGGCTTTTATCATCCATCCTTATATATGAAGATTGTGTGCTTCCACCATTATCTGCAAGATGGAGCTAAGACTGCATCATTGCATGTAGCTGCCCCAAGTGTCCACACTTTGATCTCAACCTGTCTTCAAACTCATGATTCTTCCTAAATAAAAAATAAGCACCAGCCATTTGTATCCAACACTCTCAGAGCTTCGGAACAAGATTCTCTCTTTTAATCTTGGGGGCGGGGAGGGGATTGTACTGCACTGTCCAGTTTATTGTGAATCTGAGACTTAGAGCAAGTCAAATATTTGACCAAGGATGCGCAGATGGTGAGTGAGTGAGGCAGGAATCAAATCCAGTGCTCCTGACTTGGTTTCAACACTTTCCTTGGACTTTACTCTGAAATGAGCAGAGCAGTGGCCTTTCCATCAGCTTAGAAGCCCTAACCACCACTCTTCATTTTAGAAGAAAGTCTTACCTTCCTTCCGGAACCTGCTCAGCTCACAGAGGTCTTCTGGGAATCCCAGCTGGGTGGGGCTCCTCCTTTAACCCACAGAGCACTTGGGGTGATCACTGGGCATTCCTGCCTGCACAGCAGACAAGAAGAAGCCTGGGAGTTGTAAGCTTTCAGGTTCATATCATTGCTTTTCCACTTTCTAGATTATGGTTTTGAGTAACTCACTGAATTCTCTCTCTTTGTTGCTTCAGCCTGTATCCCAATGTTAACATCAGCCCCAAATTCCAGGATTTTCAATTTATTAGAGCTACACACACATAAATACATATGATGCAGTTATCTGTGACCTGTGCCAAGCTCACCTCTTTTTCCCCAATGTCTAGTAGAATACTCATGCAGAAGGGCAATTAAATAGGTTGAGAGACCCATTTACTTTTTAGTTCTAAATCCCACCCCCTATTTATTAATCTACTTGTTGGTTTAATCTCTCATACTTCATTTATTGCTGATATTGAATATCACTGCTACTTTCCAAAATGCTTCCTGAACATTTGGGAGGTCTCACTCTGCATTGAGGAAGCATAGTTATTCATTTGGATTAAGTCTGGGGAGGGGAGGGAAAGATATTGCATATATAACAAAGACAAATAAAGAAAATTACTTTGCAGGGTATGAGATTTCAAATACCAGCAAACACTTTGAAACATTGCCAGCATTCCTTCAATCCTCAGCGCCAGTGTGGATTGAGCCCATGGCCACTGACGTGAATAGAAACATGAGTAGCTACTATTTAAACAACTCTGCTTCTAGGAGAGTCCCTGTGCTTGTATCACTTCCACTCCTGTGTGTGCTTAGGTGTGCTCTTGGGAGGAGGTGGTTCTGCACATCATAATAGCAGACACTGTTTTGTAGAGCAGGAATCATGGTTGCCCCCCACTCCCCAATCTTTATGCTGTAGTTTTCACTGGTCAAATACTCATGCTCATTCCAAGAATCCATCTTAACAGTAACAGCAAAGGTAAAAATATAGTGTCAAGTGGGTTTTATTTGTGATGGCTACTTTCTTGTTGGGTGCATATTGCTCACTAATCTTGTCAACTACTAAGTACCGAGGCATTTGTCAAGTGTGAGTTAAAGTGACAGAGATTTTTCATTCAACTCTAGTATTCCAAAATCAGCTGCAACTCAAAATGTACACTGCATCAGTTTAACACATGGGCTTTCTAAGTACAGCATTCACAGAAGTCCCCTGTTACCTACCAGTGAAAACTACCAAGCTTTGTTTCTGGAACTGAGAAAAGCAGAACATTAGAAAAACAATAGAAAAATAGAACTTGGGAGGATTACAATGAAGAAATGTGTTAACATTTAGCACACCATGCGTATGCAAATAGCTGCCAGTAAATGTTAGCAATCACCGTGCTGTTACCTATGACAAAGACCATGGTTTTGGTGGTGGTGGTGGTGGTAGAGGTGGTGATTGTTTTTGTTTGTGGTGGTGGTGGTGGTGATGGTGGTGGTTGTAAGCTGGAAAGTTGACTTAGTGGGTAAGATCCCTCGGTGTGCACTTGTGAAGACCTGAGTTCAATCCCAATCACCCATTACAAAAATGTAGGTATGGCTGCATGCACACCTATAACCCCAGAGCATAGTGGGCAGAGACAGGAGGATTCCTAGGGCTGGCTAGCTGCCAGCCTAACTACAGATTCAATGAGAGATCCTGACTCAAAGGAATAAAGTGGAGAATAACAGAGCAAGACACCCATCTTCTCACCATGCACAAATACTGGCATCTATAACTTCATTCAACATACATGGACATGTGCACACATACATATGTACACATTCACATATATACACACACCAAGTGTTTTGCACATTCATAACTTTCTAGCTAAGTAGAAGAAGGGGATAAGTAAGTATTATAGTAAAAATTATGGAAATTTGGTTTCCTTAAAAAAACAGAAACATTTTAAGAACGTGTTTTTGTCTTAATCACAGGTATAGGATATGGGGCTGCTTCATATTGTCCACTGTGACTTGCCTCGTGCTCTGCTGGGGGTGTGATTTTGCCAGCTAGAGATGGTTCTTTGATTGGGTGACATTTGGAATTCTGGACTTTTTAGAGGATATATAAATACTAGGTCCTGAGAGGTTCCAGGGAATGGGGGAATTTTTGGTTGTTGTTGGTTATGGGTTTTTAGGTAGTCAGGCACAAAAAAGAAATTAGATATCCTGATGGCAGAAATCAAACTTGCCCCCAAGGAACTTCATACCCCTAATCATCAGGAAGTCTTTTAATGAAACATTCCCCCCACCTTCTGAACCCTGACTTTATTCAAGGATATCTTTCCTTTCCTCTCTATCCTTTTTCCTTTTTTATCTAGTGTTAGGGGGTTGAAAAGGTATAAGAAAAAGGGTAAAGAAAGAAAGAAGAATCCAACACTAACAAAGACAAGCTACTAGGTATTAAATTTGTTTTCAGTTTAAAAGTATATATTTTAAGCTAAGAATGAAGTACATAACAAAAGTCCAAGCAAAGAAACATACTTTTCTTGATGATGTGTTAGGGAGTAGGAGGGAAGAGTTGCCATAGATGTGATCAAGATGCATTATAGCATATATGAAATTACCAAAGAAAAATACAAAGGGGTAAAAAAGAAATTTAGAGTGACCATGATGTAGTTTGACATATATTTATTTCTGAAGCTTGCTCTAGTTGTCACTTTGCATGATATGTATCTTTTTAAACAAACATCCTCCTTTGACGCTATCCTTCTTTTAAACGTACCTTATTTAACATGACATGGATTTTTGGGTGTTGTGTTGATTAGCAGCAAGGACAACTTCAAGCAAAGCAGTTATGTGTACTTATACTAGGAGGCTGCAGTGCTGTTATGAGACTCAACTTTCCAGGACACTGTCATATGCATGGTCCTTCCAGGACACTGTTGTCATGTGCATGGTCCTTCCAGGACACTGTTGTCACGTGCATGGTTCTTCCCAAGCAGCACATGAGTATCTGAGCTCTCTGTAAATTATATTCCTTTGGATATAATCATTTCATATGTTTTATATTTATTTGTTAATTTTGCCTTCATGGTGTTGTTGTATTTTTCCTGATCCACTCCCTCCCTCTCTCTTTCTTTTCTTTTCTTTTTTTTTTCCCCAAGACCTCGAATCCCAGCTATTTCAGCTATCTTTTAATGTAGAGGGTACAGAAACATCTTTGCTATATGAATAAATATATGTTTAAAAACTTAATTTCATAATAATTATATAATTTCATTATAATTCTAAAATGTTTCCTAGAAGTTAAATATACTCTACTTTCCCTAGCAGTATAAAACATTGGATTTTTAATGTAATGATAGTCATTCTAGGTATCAGAAGGTCTATCATTAGACCTAATGTCTGCTTACGGTTTCATTCATTCAATGGTATTCCTCAGCCCCTCCTGAGTGCTTGATAAGGCCTATGAGTGGGTTCTTACCCCAAATATTATACCATTTCTAGAGATATGTATATGGGCTTCAATGATCAAGATGATGATGATATAGAAATACCATTTAGTTATTGGCCTGGACAACCAAAATTCATGAGCACATAAAAACACATTCAAGGTCAAGTTATAATAATTTTTGACTAATCTGTAAGGATTTTTAGTTAGTAGACATTGGTACTTTTAAGAATATTTGATCCAAAGTTATTGATCATTACTGTGCATTAAAATTAACTAGTGTTTTGCCTTTGTGCATGAAATTCAATTGATGAGTAGCATTTTCTGGCTTGCAGCATCCTGGTCCAGAAAGAGAAAGTGTTGTAGTGAATTACTGATGTCGACCACCGGAATGGTAAAGGAGAATGCCACACCACTGCCACCCAGGCTGTCCTTGCTTTGGATGCAAAGAGAGCAGTGGCAGCATCTGGGGAAAGCAGGGCAGACCCAGTGAATTTTTGGAAGCCGAGGGGACAGTTTGCTTCCGAACTGTGAAAGGCCTGGACAAAGAACAGAAAGAGATACTGAGCAGTGGGGCATGGGGGTGAGGCACAGAGCCATTTCAGTTCTCCATGTGCTCATTGACTTCAGACAGCAAGTGGCAGCAAGTTTTGCATAGTCACTTCCACCACTTTAATTGTCTGAGCACAGTGGCTGTAAAGGATGGCAGGCTCTCCTTTAAACATAATAAATGGCTCACAATTACTTTACTTTGGAGAGTGCTCTTCTGCCCTGGGACACTATAATAACCTGCAAAAAGAAAGAAAAGGCCTAGGGATTTATGAGATGTCTCCATTTCAACCATCTGGGAGAAATACAACACAGTGCCGGTGTGGTCGTGTGCTTACCAGAGTTAATCTATCATTGCTCCTGCTATGAGCCCTTTTTTCTCCTGCTTAAGACTATCACAGGGATTTGTCCCTGGCCTTCACAAAAACTGGCCAGAAATCATATTTTTCATGTAACTCTAGAAATATGGTCCAGCTGACCTTCAATTTACTGGACTGATAGGGAATTTTTCTAGTTAGAAGGAATTTTAGAATCCAGTGATTTAAAAAAAAAAAAAGACTAATGAGATATAGTCTCTTCCTGTAAAGCTTTCAAGGTCCTACTGGAGAGACATATAGTGAATAAATATTCTCAGTGTGCTCTGAGAAATGCAGTTGGTGAAACCTGGAGTAAGAATAGAACTCTACTTGATGGGGAAAACAGGGGTCTGCTTAACTCACTTTGAATCCCCTTCCTTAAATTATACGAAGAGCCCGCATCCACACAGCACTTTCTGAAGTCACTGTGACTTGTTTATGTACCATCTTCCCTGCTGTTTCTCCGGGTGGCCCCTAGGTCTAGGGGCTGCCAGCCCCTCACCCCGTGAAGAGCATGTTTACGGTCATAGGAAGTGTTAACTGAGCAGATGCAAGATTGATTATAGTTCTAAATTTTCTTTTTAAGTTCTTTTGAGAACTTCATACATGAGTATCATATATGAGTATTGCATCTACATTACTCCCCTCTAGCGTCGTCCATCTCTCATTTGCTGCTGTAAACGTGTGGCCCAGGCTAGCCTCAAACTCGTGATCTCTTGCCTTACCTCTTCAGCATTTCCTACTAGTAGGCACCGTCAAACCCAACCAAATCATCTAATACCAATACCAGGAAGCAACCCTTTTTACATAAACTTCAATCCAAATGTATTCATCCTTAGGATGAGTCAGCTGGACTTGGTTACATATCATGGTCGTCTCAATGTTCCGAGTGAGAACAGGGCTTTTATATTTCACAATCAGCCTCATGCTTTCTGTATGGGGAGAGGTAGTTAGAGATGGATGGCGAGGCCAGCCAGCCCTCTACAGCCACAGACATGGCATCTGTATCAGGAATAAACAATCTTTGGCCATGGCAGGTTGTCTCCGAGCTGAGTATATGCAGCTTCCTCCTTGCCTTTATTCTATAAACAGTATGTCAGGAAAGCTACTGAATGGCACCGATGTGGTGTTAGGTACAGTACCTCATTTGCAAGTGATTTGCAGTAGAGGGCAGGATATAGGTAGGCGTTTGCAAACACCATACCATTTTATGTAAGAGATTCAGATCTTCAAATATGAGAATCCACAAGTATCCTCGAGTCAATCCCTCACAAATACTGAAGGGTGGCTTTCTGTATAGCTGAGTATTGCCCAGGGAGCCCCTGTACCCACCACCCATCTATCTGCAGAAGGCATCCCCAGTGTTGGATGCCAACTTTTTGTGGAGGATGTGCTGAGTCAGCCTTGCCTGACACCAGGGCTTCTTTATGGGACCAGAGTTTTCTTTCCCACTGCATTTCCTCTGTTTGAACTGAAGCAGACTGCTTTGAAAGTTTATTAAATCTCCCTTCCAGTGGGGCAGGTTCTCCATTTGTCACTATTTAATAGGGAATTCAAAACAGGCTGAGAAATCTAAACTGGCACAGCTTAGGTTTTACCCTCAAAGTGAGACCAGAGACACTTCATTTACTCCTTCCTGGTGTCTGACCGCCACGTCACAGGAAGCTGTTTTATCTGTGCTGGCTATGTTCCTCTTCTCTTTCATTCACTCCACAAATGAGTTGACAACAAGAAATGTACAAACGAATGAAGTGAAACCCCAATGTTCCGCTGTTGAGACACACCAAAGGAGTAGCACAGTGGCCACTGGCTCCCTCTCACAGGCCTTAAACGCAAAGGGTAAAGGAGGCAGCGATGGACCTCACACCGTCTGCAAGCTCTGCAAGCGGCTGTCGTGCCTGCCAACAGGAGAGCTGTGCAGACCGTGTAATTCCTAATGAAAAATAAGGAATTCTTCATTTTTAGTCACCATGTATTTTGAAACCTTGACTGTGTGAGAAAGAGCTGAGGTGAGGGTAAAGGTGCAGCCGAAGCAAGCATGAGATCCGGAATCCCGGACACCCATATAAGAGGTGGGTGTGGCAACTCATGCTAGTAACTCCAAGGCCGGGAGCAGCGTGGAGCCCTGGAATCACTGGCCAGCCAACCTAGCCAAGTCTTGAACTCTGGCTTCAGTGAGAAACCATATTCCAGCAAATAATGTGGAGAGTGGCTGAGGAGAACACCTGACAGTGACCTCTGGTTTCCACATGCATGCACACACACACACACACACACACACACACACACACACACACACACCCCAAAAAGAAAAGGCTGCTTACTTCTGTTAATTTCCCCTGCTAACTAAAGATCTCAGCAAAGTCTGATCATTCTTCCTCCTCCCCCATTACCAGGCAGCCATCGTTTAATGACAACAGACCCCCAACTCACAGTAGCTCTCCTTCAATGTACTTTCTAGCTGGGAGTGTTCTTTGTAAATTCAAAAGGTCTGGTGAAGACTGTGCTTTGGCCCATGCTGGCAGCATGTCTATGAGATTTGAAAGCAGGAATTAAAGGACCAAAATGTAATGTGCTTGCTAAAAATATGCTACCCTTTTACCCCAACCCCAATAAGGAAAAAAATACAAGCACCCTCCCCTACACTCCCTGCACACACTCATAGTGGCTTGCCTGACCTGTCAGTTTATTTAAAGCTGTGGATTAAATGTCATTCTCTAATGTGATTGGCATGATTCCTCTTTGCCTGAGGCTGATTCTATCAGATGCTGGTGAAAATAGCTTTCTTTTGCCCATTGGGGCCTTCAGTTCGCTAACCAGCAAATTTAGCCTGATTGCCCATGTTAATTTGGCTCCCTGTTTCGGTGGAGCAAAGTGGTTTGTCACACAGCTATGTGCCTCCTGATCATGCTAGCGCAAGGGTGAGCAGGTTCCCGACCTCTGCTCTCCAGCTTCCTCCATGGATGAGCTTCCTGCAGAGATTGCAAGGACGATACAGAGGGGCATGTGCTCCCCTGGTCATTGTTCTTCTATGAACCCAGTGCTGATTGATTTTTACATGAATCACTGGCTGAAAGGTTTACTCTTTTTACCACCTATAAAAATGCCTTAAGCCTTACATTAAAAGGACTTCCCAGGAAGGGCAGAGCAGCTGTTAACATTACCCACCTTAGTTTTCAGAACTGGACATCTCTGCATTACCATCTGCATGGACCACATTGGGTCAGCCATTATATAATGAATTATTTTGGTTTTGACACCCAAGGTCGTCAGAGATCTCTGTTTGGAGGAGACAGGGTGCTTGAAGCTGTCTCTCTTTCTCTGAAGCAAAAGCCAGTTAGAGGAGGAGCTAAACAGCAGCCCTCTTCTGTTTTGATCTCAGGGTATACTTGGAAAATCACCTTTGATACTCTCCTAGTCGTCCTCCCTCAGCCCTGCCTGGACTCTGCCTGCCACAAGCTTGCCCACTCACGATTGATACCGCTCTAGACACCTATTTGGGGATGCTAACTCTGACTGCTGCCCAAGGAACTGTGGGCTCCTTGGGAAAAATGTTGGCCACCCCTGTGAAAGCTTTCCTGATTGAAGTCACCAGATGCCCTCAAAATAGGCTTTGTAGCTACCATATAGAGAAACAGCCCAGGAAACAGGGTGTGACCTTAGTAAAGGTGACATCTGCGGAACCTGCCCAAACAGGCTGGGAGCAGTCACTCCCCTTGCTCTTGGAGCCTGACTACTCTTGGCAAGAGCGTTGATGTCCTCTGTATTTTAGTGGATTAGCAGGTGGCGGCAGCTAATAGCAAGTCCTCAGCTGGCATCTGTATGTCACACTAGGCAAGCCTGCTGAGGGCAGGGACAGCCCCACTAGCCTTCCCTGACATGGCAGTCCTCTGACCTGTCTCATCTGTCCTCTTGCTCAAGCCCAGATTCCTCAGCCCCAGGTGTGAATTAGCATTCTAGAAGGGACTGGGAAAAGAGAACTCATTTCTGGAACCCATGCTAGAATCAAAGTCTTGAGGGTTGAGCCAGACAAAACTCATCCTAAACTCTGTTTTTCTGTGATGGTTGAAAACCACTGATGTTGGGGGCTTTTCTCTAGATTTTTTTTTCTTTTGACCGTTTGCTGAGCCTTCAAAACATAAAGAAAACAGATGTGTCATCCAGTAATTACTCCATGACTGGATTGCACAGGTTCTAGAGACAGAGTCATAAGTGAAGGAGACAAGGAGTCTCCATGTGATGCAGGCAGTACTGTGATGGGGGGGGAGGGGCGGTGTAGGATCTAATCCCAGCTTTGCAGGAGGAGGAAGGCAGGTCAGCAGTGTCTTCTCTGGCAGAACTAAAAGAAGAACGGGTATTAAAAAGAAGGTGTCAATAGCAAAAGGAAAGACAGCAGGAGGGAAGGGGAAAGAGTAGAAACCAAGGTACTGAGTGGCCCTTATGTGGAGAGGTAGTGGAGTTCATGTGTGCGGCCCAGCAAAGATGGGAAGATGAAAGATGCCTTAGCTTCCTTTCTGTTGCTGTGATAAAGTTCTGTAACAAAAGCAATTTAAGGCAGAAGGGCTTCTTTAGTTCACAGTTCTAGGCTGCAGTCCATCACATCCAGAAAGTCACTGGCACTTGGGGGAACTGGTCACATCACATCCCTAATCAGAAACAGAGAGCAACCATTTCTGCTCACCAGTGCTCTGTTCGTTTTCTCCATCTCTATATTCTGCCTAGGAATTTTCTACTACTCACACTGGATGGGCCATCCCACCTTTTTTTTTTTTTTGTGGTTTTTCGAGACAGGGTTTCTCTGTGTAGCCTTGGCTGTCCTGGAACTCGCTCTGTAGACCAGGCTGGCCTCGAACTCAGAAATCCGCCTGCCTCTGCCTCCCAAGTGCTAGGATTAAAGGCGTGTGCCACCACCGCCCGGCTGGGCCGTCCCACCTTAATAATAAAGACAATTCCCAAGGACAGGCCCAGAGCCATCTCCTGGGTGATTTTAGCCTCCCATTCAATCAACAATTAACACTATCACAGCCACTGACACATTGACTGTCCGCTCTGCACATCAAAGGTAGTATTCAGTCACTGTAGTTTTTAACAAGTGATTAAGTTTGCTTTATGTTTTGAAAGGAGGTGGAAATTGGAAGGAGAGGCTGGAAAGGACAGGCTTAAGTTCAACATCTACTGCTCAAACCAGGGCAGGTATGGGGGCAACAGTTCTAGGAAAGGTTGGCACAAACACTATAACAGAAAGAATGGTCAAGAGACAGAGTCAGCATCTCACTACACTGCCCTCGGCAGCTGTGACCCTAGAGCATCATTTCCAGTTTTTTTGTTAGCTGGTGGCCACCGGATTCCTAATGGTTCCATATTTTCTGATCATTGGTTCAGAATTCACCAGTGGGTTTGCTTGATAGTCATATGAGTACAGGTATCTGATCTCTGTAGAACAGGCTTTGGCTTATGGATGAATGAGATCTTAGAACTCTAACTGGATATATACTAATGCCATTGGGAAGATTTAGTCTCTAGAAAACTGTTCATTTTCGCAGCTCATGATCCTTAGCTCCTTAACAAAATGTGCCAGGTAATTATTATACTATGAACAGAGAAAGAAATGCAATAGCTTCTCTGTCCTCATTCAACACAGATTGGTTTTTGTCTACAAATTAGGCCTTGTTGCTCCTTCAGATAGACATGGTAGAAGCAGGGTTCTCAGAGCACCTTGAGGAGAACAACACTGAAGAAATGGAGACAAATATGTCTGGTTAATGTCTGGTTAATGATACCAAAGGAAATCATATCATTTGTGAGATGGAGAGGAGCACTTTTGCATTTATCAGTAAGGAAAGCATTTCTGATTCATTTGAAGTAATCAAGAACACATGACGACATCATGAGAGGCCAGAGGTTGACACCAGGCTTCTATGACTCCAAGGTATTCCTCTTTATTTACAACAAGCCTGACCCACACAGCCTCATACCAGAGATATCACAGATGTTTTATGTCAGCTTGACATAAGCTAAAGTCATTGGGGAGCAGGGAGACACAATAGAGAAAATGCCTTTATAATATTGGGCTATATGCAAGCCTATAGAACACTTTCTTAATTAGTGGTTGATGGGGGAGTACCCAGCCTATTGTGGGTGGGGTTGGTGGTCCTGGGTTCTATAAGAAAGCAGGCTGAGCAAGCCACGTGGAACAAGCCTATAAGCAGCACCCTCTATGGCCTCTGCACCAGCTCCTGCCTTCAGGTTTCTGCCTGAAGTTTTGAGTTCCTATCCTGACTTCCTTCAATGATGAATAGTGATGCGGAGGCATAAACCAAATAAAGCCTTTCCTCCCAAGTTTCTTTAGTCATGATGTTTCGACTCAGTGCTGGTAACTCTAACAAGGACAGGTGATACCTCTCCTGTATCAGATTCAGAGCCTGAGCGTTTTGTCCAGCCCAGCTAGTGAGCGTGCTGGCAGGGCCAGGCTCTGTGCTCTCTCCTGCCTTTAAAGCTTCACTCCTGTTGTCTCTCTCAAGAATGGCCTCTCTGTACCACAGTTAGTCCTCAAGTGGTCACTTCTCAATCTTTAGCTGAAGTTCTTGTGCTGACACAATTTGAGAGTGCTTCGGTGTTTGTGGAATGAATGCTGTGCTGTGACATCACTTCCACTCTCTGGACTGAGGGACAGTGCAGGCTGCGAGCTCATTTAGGACAAGGCTCCCAGTGTCCCTCAGCACTTTAACCTAAGTGGGAGTTTACTAACATTTGATGGGTGAGAGAATGGCTGATGCTGTGAAAGACTGTAGGCATAAAGACAAGGCCTCAGCAGACAAGCCCAGGAACACAAAGAGGTTCTGTGGGTCTTGGAGTAGGACCCAGGAACAGTTTAAATGAACAGAAGTTAGACTGACTTACCCAAGGCCTGTCTGGTTTAGTTTTCAAAACAGTCTTCTAAGGAGCCACGCCTTTCTCTATGTGGCATACAAATGCCCTATGGGAATCCCACACTGTTTTGATAAGACCTTACAGAGAACAAACTGTGTGGGGGAAACTGCTAGCATGCTGCAGACATCACTTGAGTGATGAATGGACCAATGGCAACACAACAGCAAATGCATATTCTAAGAGTTTGCTCCCTTTGATGCCTGTGGCAGCGTGGGCACCCTAGGTAAAACGTTTCACCAGCCCTCTTCTGCTGCCCTGCCATATCATCCGCAGATTTTTCAAATAAATGGCAAACGGTTCCATGTTTTTCAAAGAAGAAACAGTCAACAATGGTGTTGAAAATGTCTTGTTCTGTTTT
Source organism: Tokudaia tokunoshimensis (assembly GCA_036184795.1). Lineage (NCBI taxonomy): Eukaryota > Metazoa > Chordata > Mammalia > Rodentia > Muridae > Tokudaia > Tokudaia tokunoshimensis. The sequence goes on along the minus strand of BTHU01000022.1, from coordinate 43,412,257 downwards.
ATACATGATGTGTTGAGAATTCACACCATTAATTATAAAACTGCAGGACCTAGGAGCTATTTTGCAAAGACCCAGAGAGATGTTTAACTTACTACTTTATCATCTTAAAAAACCAACCAAACATAAAACAGCCTATGGACTCTTCCACATGTTGCTTGGCATACAGAGTAACATTAGAACGTCTTAGGGCCAGCACCAGATGAAAGTGGACCTGGGGTGGACGAACTAGTATTGGGTCCCAGCTGCACTTCTGTGCTTCATACATTCTGTTCTTATTCCTTGTCCTGGCTGCAGACGCCGGTCAATCCATCTACTTTTAGTAAAAGTTTTATGTTTTTCTTTTTTCCCAAGTTGAAAGGAAGATGTAAAGGTCTTTCTACTAGATATTCTTCCCAGTGGGGATAGTAGTCATGTATCAGCAGTTAGTGAAGCTCGTGCATCAGATTTGACTAGAAATATGACCATGCATTTGCTAAGGGACTCATTGTTTCCAAGCAAACATTCAACCGTGGTATATAGTGAAAGGTAAATATAAAAGTCATTCTCCTGTTTAAATTTAAATTTTATTTTTTTTAAATTTTATTTTTATGTGCCCAGGTATTTTTGCCCGCATCTATATGTGTGTGCCACTTATATGGCTGATGCCCACAGAGTCCAGAGAGCATTAGGTTCCCTAGAACGAGGGTTACAGATGGTTGTGTGACAGCATGTGAGTTCTGGGAAATAAACCCAAGTCCTATGGAAGAGCAGCCATTTCTCTTAATCACTGAGCCAATTCTCCAGTCTAGCTTCTAATTAAAGTAATACCATCAACTCTATTCATCTTCCCCCTTGTCTCCTTCTGCCTGTCTTCTAAAGAATCACAAGATGCTATTCCTCTTAGAGTTCACCAGATATTTTGGGGGAGTCTGGTTGCAAATAGCAAGAGTCTCATTCATAAATCAACTCAAGAAAATAGAATGTATTTCAACTTCAGAAGAAGAAAATTTTCTTAAGAAAAGAAAACTGATTCATGTACCAAAAATACCAAAATGTAAAGTTAGAAGAATTTCGTATTGCACAAAGTTTAACTTCTGTCAATATTCTCTGCAATTAGAACCATACCTTTTGCATGATTCTGTTACACTGTCTTGATATCCCATCATCCTCTATATTATGTTTTTAGTCTTAATCCGAGAAAGAGCAGTCTTTGGCTATATTGAAAGTTAAATTGGAACAACCTAGACTGTTGTGCTGATGGAGCAGTTTGGATTACATGATCACCTATGAGCCCTAGCTTAAATCTCAGCAGCTATGATGTGGAAACTGCCATCTCTTGAGACACTTCCTTAAATACATGCAGTGGGCAAATCACCTAGCTCTCGACCTTCCAGTTTTTCATTTGTAAACCAAGGGGGATGGAGAGAGCTCCACACTGTTTCTGTTTTGTCCTGATACTATTTTAAATTCCACTTCTTTATTGTAATTATTGCACCCTTCTCTTGCATGCCCCATCATCCTACCTGAAGAGCAAATAACACTGGGAAACCATCACCTCACTGGCTTCACTCCAAGGCTCCCTAAATGGGCAGTGGATGACCCCCAATGGCAATGCATAATAATTCAGTCTTGACCAAATTTAGCCGTTGATTATGATTCACGGCATGAAATGTTTAGAATTTCAAAATTTGTCAAGCATCCCAAATTGACAATTATGCCTGAGTAGAAAAGCAGACGCAGTTGGAGGTCAGCTGGAAAGTGCCCTGTCTTGTTACACTTGGATCATGGGAGGATGCTTACTTAGGTAGGTGGTTCTGATCTAGTTGTAGCCCAGGTTCAGAGCTGCTAAAGAGTGAAGATGTTCTCGGTTATTTGTCTAAGTATACCCCAGTGGAACACCGATTGTTCCCCTAAGGATGCTATCAAATGTATCTTGAATACAGTGTCTCCCTTCTGTCAGTACAGTGTAACCATCAATTCTCTGCACACTTCTGTTGTGATGACCTTGGGTCTTGTTTCCAGCTCTCATTAAACCATTAGCTCGCAGAAGACAGAGTCTATATCTAATTCATATTTCTTCAACATAAAGTCAGTATTATAGCCATCATACTTGGTCCCTGAGGATGCTTCTAGATGTATGTTAGGCAAGCTATCAATCTTCCCTCAGTTCCTTTATGTGTACAATACTCATATCTTGTTCTTTTCTGTCAGAGAGGGGATTAAATGAGATGATGCATAACAGAGTGCTTGGTTCCCCACTTATCACGAAACATGCACATAGGTAGTTTTATTTTATTTTTAAATGTCTAAACAGCACTAAGGAAGGGTGGACTAAGAGGTGGTAGAGTGTTTACAAACTTGAAATTAAATCTCAGCCTATCCTCACACCAACTGACTGTGATTTTAAGCTAATTTATTAATGTTCTGAAGCTTCAGTTCTTCATAGAATAGAAAAGCCGGTCAAATCTGCTTGTAGATGTAAGTAGGTAAAGAAGAGAAGAGGTATCACATACACAGAGAGAGATACAAAGTGTCTACTAGGGCATTGGATACTTGGTAACAAACCCAAGAAAGGGTAGCATTTGTAATAAAAGTTCTCATTTGTAATGGAGAATGAAGAATAACAACAAGATTACAAGCCCTTTGGATACCTCTGTGGGTCCTCTGACCTTTTTTTTATGTATTTTGATGAAGATTAATCTACATTAATAGAAGCAATGGTTAATGACCCATGTGGACCTGTCTAGAGGCATAAATTACCATGTCCTTATTTTCTTACAGTTTCCAGTGGGATATGTCTGTTGTAATATAATGTATTCCGCTGCCTAGTGGCAGACTCAAAGAGAAAGAACATGTACCCATTTCCAAATGCATACCCAAATCCATAATGTGTATGAACACTTAGGCCCTAATGACGTGAGGAAGAGGTCTGGGAGGTGTAGGTATCTCTATATCCATTTGAGTTGGTGGTGCCGGCCAAACCACACAGCTAATTTTATCACAGCAATTTTCTCCTGGAAGAAATAATTAACACGCAGGCTTTTAGCTGTGGTTTGGCTTTTGTTGCATTCTGACTTTTGAGTTTGTACAGTTTACACCGCTATATCAGCAGCTGACACATAATATATAGAGCAAATAGGCACTCTCCCCTGCCCTGCACTTCAGCTTAGTCTATTTTCTTCCTTGTGGTTTCCACAGTGTAAGAAAAAATAGAAGTATACATAATGAAAGTTTATCTTTCCAGAAAGCACACTCAAGGTTGGAGCCCAGAGGTCACACTGCACCCAGGGAGCAAGGAGCTTTTAACATGGGAGTCGTTTCTAAACAGGAAAGGTTGGCCCCGGGAATGTAATGGTCTTGTTTTCATTGACAGGTAATGCAGGTGGTGAAGGAGCAGGTTATGAGAGCGCTTACAACCAAGCCTAGTTCCCTGGACCAGTTCAAGAGCAAGCTGCAAAACCTGAGCTACACTGAGATCCTGAAAATCCGCCAGTCTGAGAGGATGAACCAGGAAGATTTCCAGTCTCGCCCGATTCTGTAAGTTACCCATCTGATCTCAGTTTCTGCTACTGCCCCCTAGTGACTCTGTGGTGAAACAGCAGGGCAGGGTGTCTTGTTTTCTCATGTGAAGCTGTATTTCACACAGGCACCTCTTAAGTGGTAAAATGTCATGCTGTCCAGAGAGAGACATACCAATTATTAAAGCATTGAGAATTCTGAGGTAGCATACGTTCTAGTGAGAGCTGTGGAGGGAAAGGGGGAACAACCCGCCCCCTTCCCAGGAGTAGACCAGTGGTTAGCATCAGAGCATCTCCTGTCACCTTTATAGCTGTAAATCTGCAGGTTCCCACTGGGAAGATAGCAGGGCCCTCCTTTATTTATAGGGCTTTGCATTAAATGTCACTTGCAACCATTTCAAAACTTCATGTAGCTCCATGTCTAAAATGCTCTGAATCTGGAAAATAAGAGCTCTTTTGTTCACCTCATCTCTTCTGAGACCTGGCCTGTTTTTCTTTGCTAAGAACCGGATTAAATTCATCACCTTTGTATTGTATAGAAAAGGACAGAAGAGTAAAGGTGGGAGGCAGGGAAGGGATTTGACAGTTATTTCTATTCTGTAACAAGAAGATTAGAAGTGACTTCGTCTGGGCTTTTGTATGTATTATCTACTATTCTCTTTCTCAGTGGTGTGTGTGTGTGTGTGTGTGTGTGTGTGTCTGTGTGTGTGTGTGTCTGTGTCTGTGTGTGTGTGTTCTTTGCTTGCATATACTGATAGTTTTAATGGCTGACAACTCACAAAACCCCCTTTATTCTAGTTCATTTTCTCAATTCCCCTGAGGTAGGGAGAAGCAGCCTAGGGAAGAAGCTGGCCTTGCACCTGCTGAGCTCTCAGCGATTCCTTCATCCACACGGTCAGGCTGGTTCTGCATGTGCAAGACTGAGAGTAAGTTAAGAAAGTATACAGGTTAGAAAGGACAGTGGCCAAGTGCTGACATATTCGATTTGCTTTCAGGTCTTAAGCACCTCCAGAAACTGTTCATTAGAACTGTAGAGTTCAGTGGGCATGAACTTCATCAGCAGGGGCCAGAAAACACTTTTAAGGGACTTGGCTCATGTCATTGTAAACCCCAAGCCATATCATACATGTAATACTGGTCCTTGCAAGAGACACAACTGGGTTTTTTGTTTGGTTGGTTGGTTGGGTTTTTTTTTATTATTATTATTGTTTTGTTTTGTTCTTCAGCCAGGAGATAATCAGCAATACCAAGCACAGAGTCATTGGAATCAGTAGCTAGATCTTCAGAAATGCAGTTGCTCACTCACAAGGAGGACAGATGGTGCCACACCCTTTCAGGACCCACCTTCCCAGAATGCTAGATTTTCTGTCATCTGTTCTACCCAGTGGGCAAACACAAGGATACTTTATTATGCTCTGACAATTCTTAAAACCTAAATGGAGAATTGAAGCATTGATTAAGTGAAGGCCAAGTGGCTCTAAATTACTACCACTTCAGCAAAGACAAGTGAGTCTAAATCAAGGCTTGACCATGACTGTTGGAGAGGAGAGTGTCAGCTCTGCCCAGAGCGAGCACTACCCTACTCTGCCTAGCTTTACTTGCAAAGCTCTGCCACCCCATGCTGGAGGTTTTCTATTAGAAGCTCTTACCTTGATGTGTCCTGAGTGAGGAGACACAATGACAGTGGAAGGATTATCTCCTTCAGGGATGTAACTTTGACACCACTCTTGTCTGGGAGACTGGAAAGCACCAGGTCTCACTGGAATTTTTGGTAAATATAACTGTAGCACAGTGATAACAAGCTGCTCAGAATCTTAGTGTTTCAACAAGAAGCTGAGGGGCCAGCCTGTAGCTATAGCACCAGCAGGTAGGAATCAGTTTGTCTGTTAGGGCGGTCTGTCCATTGGGGATCTGTTTTGTTTATTGCTATGATCTGCTGTATGAGGAACTTATCATGGGATTGGATGAAATGTAAGTGCCATCAACATGACTCATGATGAACAAAAGTCACCCAAGAGAAAGAGGAGGGTCATTGTGCATGTTTATTTTCTTTTTTCCTTTTATCATTTTAACAAATACATATTAAGCAATCCCTCCATGGTAAGCTCAGCCCAAGGTGCTGAGAAGCACTAAGGTGCCTCGGTATCCAAATTTCAAAAGTTGGGGAAGGGTGGGGCTAATCACAGACTGCTAGGTGTTGTAGGAAACACATCTAAATTTCCACAAAGACTACAGGAACTGCATCCATGTAAGCTCAGTGCTTAGGGTACAAAAGTGTGAGAGCTAAAAAGTGCCATTAAGCCTTCCTAGTTCAAACCTTAATTTTGCAAACAGGAACAGCAGCCTGGCTAGGACCTGGGCACCAGGCCACTGCTCTTCAAAGGCTCTCTAACATCTCCTCCGTAGCATTTTGTCCTGCCCTTGGCTGCCTGAGCATCACACAAAACACACCAGCAAACTTCATCAACCTTGGCTTGATAAAAATGGTCATGTATTCCAAGAAGGAAAAAATAAACTCTAAATGAGCAAATGTTTGGTGAAGAGTTATGGCTGAAGAAGCAGCCTGGATTATTTCCTGGTTCCTGATGAATGATTTCAAAGAGTAGCTATTTTTTTTTGTTTGCCACTTAACAAAGGACATAAATCTATCCTCATTATTGGTACAAGCTAATAAATATAAAGAGCTTAAACACTCCAGAAATAGGTCATTTAGTACTGAGTTGGAAGTAGAGACGAGACAAGGACAGAGCACTGAAACAGACAAGTAAGAGGTGCTGAAACCTGGAGCTCAGACACCAGCTTGGTTCTCAGTGAAGCCATTTGCAGCTGTGCCTTGTCGGGAAGTTGCACAGTCCATTCTAAGTCTGCCTTTCCCCTCTACAAAAAATGAAATCAATGAAAACCATCCTGTCGTTAGGCTGCTACAAGGATTCACATGACTGTGAATTTCACATGTATATGAAAAGCAACCAGCACATGCTCAGTTAATGCTATGCACTGAATGAATGATCACTCTTATTACAAAACACAGAACTTAGCAAATTGTGATGTTAGTAGGTACGTAAATGGAAAACTGACCCTGAGTGCATTCGTATATTTCTCACAATGGCTAAGAATAAGAGAAATAAATGAGAAAAAAAAGACACAGAAATAAGGCTGATGCTGATAGATACACACACACATACACACACACACACTGCAGATTTCCTAAAGACCAGCTGGTCAGCCTAGTGCTTCACTCAAAGCCTTTCTAGTAGGTCACTTTATATAGGTATACCATGTTCAGTGTTCAAACATCTGACAAATATTTATCAAGGCCTGATACATGCTGAACATTGTTCTTTTTGTTTATGGTTCAAATGAATAGAATATATACAAGCCTAACTCTGTGGTGTTAAATTTTAGAGGGAGTAATAAATAATATATATGTATAATATGTGTAAGAGGACAGCAAGTTATGTGGTGATAGAATGGCTATATAGATAGAACATCTACATAGGGCAAGATAAGAGAAATAAAATGTAATTATAAAGATAGTAAACTATTTCTTTAACTATAATGATGACATTTAAATGAAGATATGTTAGGCACTCAAGTAGCATACCAACTAGTATTTGGGTGAAGGATACCACAAGCAGAAAGAATTACTTGTGCATGCATCCTGAGGTCAGAGCATACCTAGGTTCTCAGTGAACCGTGAGATAATATGGCAGGATCTAAGGGAGTGAGGACAATGGTGAGAGGAGGTGATTCTTCGGAGGCATCTAGAACCATAGTGGTTACGACTTTGCTGGAACCATTTGGGGTTTGTTGCTGTAGACAACAAACAAGGAGTTCTGCAGTGGAAGCACTGTGAGGGTCAGTGAGGGAGCTGTAATAATGACTTAAGCAAGAGATCATAAAATCAGTTTTTACTCTGCATTAGTTATATTTTGAAGAGAAGGGAAATGGTATTTCCTGGTGGATTAAATGTAGTTTTAGAAAGAGAAGAATCGAAGTTGGGTTCTAGGTCTGGGACCTAAACCATCGAAGGGCAGCAATCTGTGATGGAAAATGTGAGCAAGGGACCAGGAGTTCATCTCTGAACATGTCAGGCTATGGCATACCGAAGATGGTGCTGAGGCAGATGAGTTCGGAGGTCAGCAGATGGGTCCAGGTTAGAAATACAAACTTGAGAGCTGTCAGAATGAAATCAGCACTTAAATCCATGGGACTGGGCCCTGAAGCTCTACAACTGAGCCAGAAAAAGATCTGTTTCTAGGAAACTGCCTTTGGCATTCAGCCCAATGCTACCGAAGGGCCCTTCTCGATCAGGGGTCCTTGAACCATAGTTCTTGGGCCAAGTCTACCCACTGCCAATTTCTGTACATGAGTGTGATTAAAAGTCAGCCATATTCACTCATTTTTATATCAGCCTAAAATTTCCAAAAGCCTAAAACATTTACTATCTGATGCTTTATAGAAAACATTTACCAAACCATGTTTTACATGACCAGTGGGGAGTAGTAGTATCTCAGCTGGGTAGACAGAAAGGTAAGAGTTAACCTCAGTCTAGAGGTGTTGTCTGTTTTCCAAGTATTACACTGGCCTTGATGAGCCTAGATTAGAATTTTCTCCCTGCTTTAATCTCTCTCTTCTTCACTTATAAGTAAGTCATTAACTACAAGCTAAACAGTTCAGAAGGGTCTTCAGCCCAGGGTCTTCTTATCTGGCATGCCGAAGAGGTCATATCTCAGTTGCACTGTAAGAGTTATCTGGGCTTTGGGTGAATATATGGCTACTGAGTCTTTTGCAAAAAAAAAAATGGAAGAAGTTAAAAAAATATTTTTAAGGCTTTCTTATTTCTCTTTGCCAATCATTTTAGATCTTCATTTAAGACTCTTTTGTAAGTTCCCTTGGAGGGATATAGATTTAGTTCTTCTTTTAGTACATCTACTGGATTTTGTGAAGACATGTGTGATGATAAATATATCTAAGTTTTATGCAAAACATCATGAGACATCATTAAAATCTCTTGGAATGTCCTGTTTCTCATCTCTACATTTTAATACCTTAACAACAAACTAGCAAAACTACCCTCAAAATTGATGTGCTCCAAACTCCTTTCTCCTGTGTTCCCTCCATCCCCAAAGGATGTCTTTTCCTCTTTGCCTAGTTGCCCAGACTTAGAAGTCTGCAGCAGTGATTTATCACCATGAACACCTGCCTACACAGTCCTCAGCTTCTCCATTCCATGCAGGGTTCATCCAAACTGTGAATTGCTTAGTGTATTTTATAAAAGATGAGCACTAATAATAAATAGTTATAATAGTGATCTGAAAGTCTAGGGTCTCAACCCAGGGAGTGATACCACCCATAGTGGCTGGTCTTCCTACCTCAACTAACCTAATCAAGATAAACTCCTACAACCATATCCAGAAACCTCTCTATCAGGTGGTCTCATTTATTTGAAAATTAATGAGTTTAACTGCTGTATTAGTTCTTCTTATGTTACTTTTTCAAAAACAAACTTTAGTTATTTTATGCATATAAATATTTTGCCCGTATGCATGCGTGTGCACCATATATATGCCTGTTGCCCACAGTGGCCAGAAGAGGTCACCAGATCCCCTGGAACTGGAGTTGTAGACAGCTGCAAGCCAAGTGGGTGCTTGGAAGCGAATCTGACTCCTCTGCAAGAGCAACAAGTGTTCACAGCTGCCAAGCCATCTCTCCTGCCCCGCTCTCCTTTCTCTTTCTGTTATATTATCACAAGAAAGACTGGAGTCTGTACTCTGTTCTACCCTTAACCTTCCTGAGGAGTTGCCACATCTGTAGGATAGAAATGGTGATATTAACTACTCATCCTCCAAATTCCTTTTAATCTGGGGGAAGTGAAATTAAATGAGATAAAATTATACAATGTACTTCCAGTCTTGTGAGTACTTGAGGAGCACAAGTGCCTACCGTACCTGCAAATCAAGAATAGGTGAAAACAGATGTCCTGCCCAGAGCCAGACAAAGCACAGAATCAGGATCAAATCTGATGAATATGTGAGCCTTGAGTGCCTGTCACAATGGTCATTTAGAGTATTTAGCTAAGCAAAAGGAGGTGATCACCCAGGTATATTCAACAATGTGTCTGTTACTGTCCAACATTTATAAAAACTTAACGTTAACACTGTCTCCTTTAGGAGTCATAGCATTTTCTCATGAAAGAGTCTAATCTCTGTTCACAGTTAAGAAACTGAGACTCAAATGAGCTATGTAAAACACTAGTCATAGACCCGGCCTAGACTGGACCTTGGTTTTCTGACGTCTGGATCTGTGGTATAGGCAATACTTTTAGCATATCTCTGAGGGCTGAGCTCTGCAGCTCCCCGTACAGCTTTGATCAGAATACTGCTGACTTTACTAGCCTCAAATGCCAGGATGCGCATAAAGCTTTGTAACATGAATCCCTTAAAGGTTTAGGAAACCACTGCACTCTCCATGGAAGCTTTGCAGCACAGTTCATCTAAAACTAAATTACATCCTATTAGCCTGAGACAAGTTACAAATAATTTTAATTTATCCCAGCATTATCTCAATCTCTGTGGGCTAGAATCTGGGACAGTGTTATGGTTCTCATTTGTGAGAGATTGAGTGGAAAGCAAAAAGTGGTCCTCACTCAAGATACAGTTAGTGATGGGATCTAGCAATTGCGTGGTCACCTGATATTCCTGCCTGGTCAACCACAAAACTAATGTAGAGGTTTTCTGTTTTGGTTTGGTTTTTGATTGTTTGTTTTGTGTTTGCTACGAAACTAAGCACTCAGGAATCTATTTTCTTGGACTCTTGCTTAAGCTGCATCTATGACTTTGTAAGGAATTTCAAATAAGGAATTTCTCAGAAGGCTTTGTTCTGGGGAAAAAGTCACAAAAGTGGCTGGTACTTTTATGGATGGTCTGTAAATGTCAGAGACACAATACTGTTATTTCAACAGGAAACCCTGGCCTAGATTTTCCAAACACCACTTAGAAAAAGCTCTAAATGATTCTCTAAAGCACCGGTTTGGAAGGTCCTGGGGTGTTGGTGAAAGAAGGCAGCTCAAGCTCCCTGCCCATCAGCTCACAGTGGGCTGTTTATCAGGGTGCACTGTGTAATGCCATGTGTTTATTCTCCAACAGGGAACTAAAGGAGAAGATCCAGCCAGAAATCTTAGAGCTGATTAAACAGCAGCGCCTGAACCGCCTTGTGGAAGGGACCTGCTTTAGGAAACTCAATGCTCGTCGAAGACAAGGTATGGTTTAGAGAATTCCATACGCAGGCAGGCACAACAGTAGCTTGCTTCTTAGTACTCAAAAGAACATAGTGTCATTCAAGGACAGCATTGTGCTTGGTAGAAGAATGTCAGTATGGGTTAGTTCTTGTTTTATGTGTAGGGAGAACCAAAATACAAATGACCAAAAGATCCATGGAGCTAAAGGGCTGTTCTTTGGCATTTAGTGACACAAGGCTACTAGTGGTGGTGCTAACAGCTGCTAATACATACTATGATTGAACGATTGCAAGGCTATTTTCTCAATACGTTACTTACACAGCCATGGATCATGTGTCAGTCAACAGGAGACCACACATACAATGGTGGCCACTAGGAACATTGTACCACCTTTGTGTATAAATGCACTTCATGACTGTCACATGATGGAATCATCTCAAGATGCATTTCTTGGAACATATCACCATAATTGAATAATACACAATTGGATTAATGAAATTCGTCTTCAAAATAGCCTTATGAAGCACTTATTGTAATTATACACATTTGCACATAACAAAGCAGAGGTCCCGAGAGTTGAGGAACTTATAAAGTTCCAGAAAAGAAAGGATTCACCCTCTAAAGCTACAAACCCTTTCTTCTAGTGTTTACTTTTTAAGTGTATATTCTATTTACCCTTATTACCGTAAGTTCACGGAATTGAACTTGTGTCAACAGGATTGCACAGTGAATGCTTTTTACCCACTGAGCCAGATGTTACCAGATGATGCTGAGCCACTAACATCCCATCCTTCTTTTTGCGACTCTCTTGCACCAACAGGAAACTGGCAAGCACTGTCTGGGTGGATTTTGGCACTTGAAGCACAGGTGGTTCATATTCTCACACTGATGCTGTTTCAGGCCAGAGTTCTTTTATGGGGGTATAAGCAAGGTGATTTAAGAATCTATTTCCAGAATCTTCCAAGACAGATTTCTGATGTGTCTCTGATTTCTGACCTCAAAATGTCAAGTCAAAAGGCAGCAGTAGACCAAGCACATCAGGTGGGAAGCAGATCCGACTCTTTCTGCCTTGTTTGTTTCCTTGCTGTGTCTCGGTATTGCTTCTGACTATACAAGGTGTTCCTATCATTCTGTCCTAGAAGAAAACAGCTGGGAGACAGAACTGAGAAGTAAACTTTGGGAAGAGGTGAGGACATGGATAAACAGGCAGTCATAAGCAGTGCATCCACAACTGTGCTTGGGACCAGTATCAGTGACGAGCTGGGGGCGAGTCTGGAAGGTCATTCTGAAACACCAGAGATGCTTTGATCGGACACAAAGCCCACCCACTGATTACAGTGATGTTTGTGTTTGTGTCCGTCTCCCTGGCCATTCACTTGAACTACTCTGGGCCGAGTGTTCAGTCATTGAAATATGTCAGTGTTACCATTGAAAATCACACTGAAGGACTTCAAAAGCCAGAACTTCCTAGAGTAAGTGTGGGTTATTTGAAAAGAATGAGAAGCCTTGAGCTTCACACTAAGCCTAGGAAGAAGATTGGGGAGCTGAGAAGTGGGGGAACAAAATATTGAAAGGCTGAGTCGGACACGAGAAAGGCTTGCATTATAAAAGCAATTGAAGAGAGAACTCATCTCATAAACTCAGCCCTTGAACACCGAGGTCACTCCCTTCCTTCTCTTTGCATTCCTTTTGCTGGTCTTCACGTCCAAGCATATGATGCTGAAGAAGACATTATACTAATGCTAAGCGTCGGCTGCCCTTGCCCAACTATATGGACTTGAGCAGTTTTCAGTCACTATCAATATCTGTTTCCTAAGACTTTTGCAATGTAGTTCCTAGGAGTCAAGCTACAAGGAATCACTGTTCTTGTGGAAGATTGTGTAAAACAAAACACAACAACAACAACAACAGGTCTGAAAGTGAAAAGATTCGGCCATGACCTTCTCAGCTCTACAATTAGCCCCATTAGCATATTCAGGCAAGACATCTGATGTCTAAGAACCCTGCAACATGGGAATCTAACACTCTAGTCTCTGAGAGCTATTAGCTGGTTAGCTGTATGCCCTCATCTCCTTGTCTCTGAGCGGATCAATATCCAGAATATATAGGCCTATAAATGTAACTTAAAACATTTTCTTTTTGTGCTTGACATAGGGCAAAAGACCCAGAAGTATTTGGAATGGGAAAAACGTATAGAGGCACTAAAAGCAGTCACTGATGCCAGTTGAATCCCAGTGCTTGGAGTTACACTGAACCCTTCAGACCCGAATCCTGTTAGATATCCCTTTTCAGGCTGAAATGGATTGACTCTACCAGAACTTCCTTCCAATATAAGACAATTGCAGATTTTTGTTTTAAAAAATATTCATTGTTGATTAACTTTCTAATGAATAAAGGTGTTGATATCTACCTGATGAATTAACAAACACCTGGGCAGAGAATTGCAAGTCTGATTACCATCTCTCTGCCTGTGATGTGCGTGCCTTCGCATCGCTCCATCAGAACACTGCATTTAGATTCTGCACAGCCAAGTTGCCTGGGCTGTAAAATTGATTTCCACTCCTTCAAGTACATACATGTTCAAAGAGACTGTCATAGATTAGATCTGTTACTCCCTGTGTAGGAACCATGGCCACCTCCCTTGTCCCTTCCAACAGGGAGGAGGACACAGATGAGCAGATTCAGTAATTAAGTTCACAGGGGAAACTGTGAAAGTTCCCAGTCCCACAGAACTGGAAGTGGAGGAGTTCGCAAAACATTTTTTTCTTTTATCAGAAATGCAGTTGGCATTTACCTTTCACCCTATCTCATCTATAACTCTGATGCTTGGACAATCTGATGCAAACAAGACAAGTCTGGACTATTGGAATATCTGGCCACAGTACACCTGGGAGACAGACAGCCATGTGATGCATATTAATGTGGTTTAAGTCCCAGTCTCCCCAGTCCAGGCTGGGCAGCTGTTAACAATCTACTCCTCAACCTGGACTCTTTTCCTCTCCTGTCATGCAAGGATGATGTTACTTCCTACACCAAGTGGGTAGTTGCAAGGGTTAAGTAAAATCTCTTTAGCACTTAATATAATGTTTATCAAGCAATCAAAACTACTCAGGATTATTGTGGATTGTACGTTCTTGGCTTACAATTTTTTAACCTAGGAAGCAGACTGCTATTGGATGTCTCCGGCCTGCTTTTCTCTTTCTGCTGACACAATGTAAGGCTTGCCATTCTTCTCTGTCCCATGTACTCCTGGAGCGGAGAGCAAAGACCTAGAGGTTGTCTGTGGTACAGCCATTATTGCTTCAAGAGAGTGCAGTCTCCAACATTTCCCTATACTCTCTACATTTTAGAAATTCGGTTTTCTCAGAATTGCTTGTATTGAATGGTCTTGATAACCCTCGGGCTAGACACCAGAGAATCATTTCAAGAAATGATACCATAAAGCTTGTTTCTCACCAAAGATGCTTGGTAGCTTCCTGTCTTTAAGTGCCAACATGACTGAGTTATCTCAGAATTCTGCACTGAACTAAGCTTGTCTTCCCACTGCAGCCAGCAAGGCCTTTGTAACTCTTATAATTCAGTCAGAAACCTGGAGCCAAATGGATCATTCAGGCACAGCATCTTTATCAACCCTTCTGGGCAACAAGCTGCTTCTTTCCTCAGTTTTAATTACATTTCTCTTTTGTGTTTCATGAAATCTAATCAGCTCATTTTACCAAAAAGGCAGATACAAATAAGGGTGTATTTCCAAATGAAGGAAAAAGAGTTGAATTTTGGAAAAGTCATTCAATAGGTCAAAATAACAGGTAATCACCATTTTGAAACTGTGGAAGGATAGACAGTGGGATTAAAGGGACATGTTCTCTGATTGAAATAAATGAGTGCTCATAGTCAGGCCTTTGGAGGATGCAGGATATATATATATACATCATATATGTTTTACTCATGCAGTTAAGGCTATCACTTTGCAAGTGAAGAACAGCAGTTCTCAGGCTATAATTTTGCTAAGAGCTAAAGCTGAGTATCAGAATCAGGTGTATAGTCAAGGTCTATGTGTTTACCACAGTATTTGTTAAGACCAATCATCTTCCTGAGTGTTTGAGAGTCCTGGAATCATGAGCTATGAGAGGATACAACGCCTCCAAGGAGGCAGAATTCAGAATCAAAACACAAGTTTCTGGTTTTTAAGGACATTCGGTGAATTGAGAAGTATTTGGAAGGTAGAATGGGCTTAACTGCCAACCACAGGTACCATCCCCCACCATGAACCAACAGAGAAATTTGTGGGCTTTATCACTAGGGAAGTGACATTTCCCTTTCCAGGCTCTATCCAGATCTCTTCTTTGACTTGGAAAGGTTGAGTCTTAGTCTTTCTTATTGGATAAAGGAGATGCAAATCATTTTCATTATTGTAAAAAGTTCTGTTGGACAGTGTTATAAAAATTTCACTTCTCTGATTTTTAGCTATTAGTAATTCGTGTGACATCAGAAATTGCTTTAACCAAACCATTTCTCCAGGTTTATGGGCTCTCCGAGTTAGCATCACCTGTCAACTTGACATAACCTAGAAACATTTAAGAGTAAAACTTCACTTGGAAAATCACCTAGATCAAACTGGCCTGTGGACATGTCTGTTATGTCTGTGGTGATTGTCCTGATTTCTGATGCAAGAGAGCTCAGCCCACTGTGGGCAGCACCATCCCCAGGCAGGTAGGCAGTTTTAGGCTATCTAAGAAAGATAGCTTAAGTATGAGCCTGTGAACAAGCCAGGAAACAGTTCCTCCATGAGTTCTGCCTGACCATCTACTTTCTTCAACAATGGATTGTGACTTGGAAATGTAAGCCAAATAAAGCCCTACCAACAAACTCCAGGTTGCTTTTGGTTAGAATTATTGCAGTACAGAAAAGAAATGAAAATGTGGGTTTTGAAACCCTCTGATCCTTTACATGGGGTAGGGAGCATGGAGGGAGGAAGAGAGGGAGGGATCAATGACAAAGGAAAGGAGAAACTGGGGAGGGACTGAAAGACAAAACGAATAAGAACAAAGGAAAAGATTGAAGCACAAAATTGTCACCATATTTTTTAGTTTGGAGAAGGAAAGACAACTGTTAATATATTCTAGTTTGTAATTGACTGCAAGGCCTCCACATTAGCTCTCACATCCTCCGTAGATGCTAGTAAACAATCCCTGATAATGTTCTCATTGCTTCTTGCTAATTGCTTTTAAGGACGAGATCCACTCTTGCATTGCCCAAAGGGATTGAGGAACTCATAGCGTCACACTGAGTCTTAAAAGGAAAATGCACATTTTTTCCCCACAAAAGAAAACTACAAATCAAGCTGCTGCTGTTGACTGAACACTGATGTCCCTACCACTGTGTCGGTGTGCATGGGCAGCTTCACGCTCCCCTATGGCAGAATTAAGATGAGACAGAATTAAACGATGTCATGATGACTCTCACCCTAAGGTCTGCAGCTTTCATCCCAAAGAAAATGCTACCGTAGCATCCTCCCACTTGATCACAAATCAAGACATGCTCTCTGTCTCTTCAGCCCCTGCTTCGTCGTTTTGTAATCCATTCAAAACTTCTTACTTGCTGAGAAAGAGAGGAATGCATTGCTTCTATCAGGCATGTGCAGGCGCTTTTGCCCTTGGCCATTATAGTACTGGAGAGTAAGGGGAACTTGTATAGAGAATAAAAGAACTAGCTAAAGATAGGAAGAAAACCAGGGAAGGGTGATGTCCTGTAACACAAGGTAATGTAAGCCTTTTCAAGGAAAAAGTTCTCTTTAGTTACAAAGCAGATAGACAGACCAGAGCTGCAGGTAGCCTCTTGTGTTTCCATGCATCTTTGCAAAGTATGTGGTCTTTTCTGACAAGTGATAAATAGCCACTGTTCTGTAATGGTTTATGAACTGAGAATGCATTATGTGCACAAGAGAAATTCCCTCTTCTTATCCTAGATTGTCTTTGTCCCTACTTCCCAGGCGTGGACACATAATTTATGTGGTCTTTCTCTCTAATTGCCACCGTGAATTGATGCAACATCTTTGTGGCAGTCTTTGAGTGTCAGTCTTTCATGTCTGTCATTTATTTAATGACTCCTTGCTATTCCTGAGGAATACTCAGCTGCAAATACTCTTAAATAAATAAATGTATCCTAAACGTAAGCAGCAACAGAAAATTAATATAGTTAATAAATGGGTATACATTGTGAAACTTCATGCCATATTGTACTAAACTAGTGGAATTTCATAATTTTTTCTGTCAGACCAAACTGAGTATAAATGATCACTGCACCATATGGACTTAATGACTTCGCAGAGTACAACTGAGTCATGGGCTAGCCCCAGGTTGCAAAGAAGGTATTTCTCTAAAGAGCAGACAGATCTTAATCAACCGAAGAACTGAGGATCCCAGTGTCACACCTCACTGGCCTCCTTCCCATTACCCATCAGTAACTCACTTAGCCCCAAAAGTTCCTCAGAGGTAACATACCTTACAAAACATCATGGTCATCATAGGCCATTTAGACCAGGCCATAGCCCATGAAGTCTTTGTGTGCAGAGAGGACCAGCGTGCCCTGTTATCTCAGGCTCTTACAATTCTGGGTTGCTTAGAACACTTGATGTCCTCTGATTTTCACAATTCCTATTGTAAATTCTAGCTCAGTCCCCTCAAATGCATTCTTCATGTGGAAACCCAGTAATTTTACATTTACTGATTATAATGGCTGTGAATTAGTGAGGGAATAACTTGCTTAACTCTCTTTAAAGTTCATTCCATAATCACCTGTGATTGCTGTATGTCTAAAATGATTTTTGAGAAGTTGCAAGCCCAGATAAATTCATGGGCATTGCATAATCATCATCATCCTCTTCCTTTTTCTCCTCTTCCTCCTCTTCCTCCTCCTCCTCAGTGTTTCATTTGGTTTTAGTTTTCAACAGAGTTCAGACTCCTTTAAGTGCATAGTTACCATGTTCTAGATATAGCCAGGGATTCTCAAACAATTCTAAAATTCTCTTATATTCTAGGATGTCAAGAATCACAGACAATTTCCTTTTGTGGGTCAAGTTGGGCATTTTCATTGTTCATTATGTAGCTTTTACTTCCATTTTTAAAGCTTTTTTGTTGATTAAGTGAATTATGGTTAAGATAGGACTTTTTCAGTGAAAACAATTTTATATTGAAAATCTTTTCTTAAAATGTAATGGATAGCATTTTTGTCAGAGTAGTTTCAAAACAATTTAGGACTGTGGATTCAGTAATGAGGTGATTTGACCAAGACCATAGGGTGAACCAGATGCATGAAAGTATCAAGAGGCTGGTAGGGCGCAGATACTGTGTGCCTGGTGTGCTTGAACTAAATCTCCTTAAGTCTTCATTTTCAGGTTTAGCCAACACCAACCGTGCACACATTCAGGATCCACATGAACTTCATGCACATGAACACAGTGGCCTACTTCCACACACTGCCCAGGGTGATGAGGGCCCTGGAATCTCTTGTCTGGTCAGCATCTGTTCATGGTATATCCACTAGGGAAAGCTGCTTACTTTGTGTGTACCAGGGAGCATTGCCTCAAGTTGCTTACTTTGTGTTTCACATCAGGGAACATTAAGATGGCTAACATGTATATGTAAATCATGTCAGCCCATGTTTTATTTGTGTAAATAATTTCTGAAGAAGCTCAGATCGTAATGGTGATCAAAGAATCCTTTCTGGAGGAGGCATCATCTAATTGAGCCTTCATAGCTATACAAACACTGGAGTCATGGTTTATCTTCTTAATCTGTAAACTTATAGCTCTACACTAGTAATATTTGTCTTCTCTCTGCCTTTGTCATGCTCACATTTTCTCATCACCCTTGGGAGCTGAAGGTTTAAAATTGTGAGAATTCAGAGTAAGAATATCCTTAAATTCTTGGCCATTTCCAGTGAGGCACTATACTAAAGGGTTTAGGAGGGAGGTTGCTTGCGAATACAATCATTCTTTCCCTAAATCCTAAATTACTCAGGCAATTTCTGATGGATCCCACTTCCAAGTGTATTACCAATGTCCTGATAATTTATTCACATATTATGGATGTGGCCTGTTAGCAGGTGTTTGTACTACCTGAAGCATGACCTTGTGTACAGCTGTCTCAGCAGGCTGGAAATCAACGTAGAAGCATCTCAAAGTCCCAAAAGCTATTCTTCCTTCACCTGTCTCCACTGTGCCAAGATTTTGTTGCTACGGACTAGCCCTGTTGTTGGTTACAGCCACTGACGGAATGCCCATGGAAACCACCCTCTTGAAAAATACTTTGCCATTGAGATAGAAGGGATTGGTGACATTCTCAGTGGTCACCTATGTATGCAGTGCATGATGGGTGATACTGAAATACCAAAATCAGCAGGGAGCTTCACCATGCAGTACACTAAAATCCATTCTTTCTTAAGGTCTAAAACAGTGGTTCTCAATAACCTGTGGTTTGCAGCCCCTTTTGCAAACCTTTGTCTGAAAAAAAAATACTTACACTACAATTCATAACATTACAGAATTACACTTACAAAGTAGCAACAAAAGAAATATTATGGTTGAGGGTCATCACAACATCAGGAACTGTATTAAAGGGTCACACTCTTCAGAAGGTTGAGAACCACAGGTCTAAAATCAAATGAATGACTTTTCTCCTCTAGGTAGCACTATTAAGAAACATTATGAAAATGTTTTTGAAAACCAGAATCATTAACCTTTTACACATGTGTTTTTCTCCTCAGACAAGTTTTGGTATTGTCGGCTTTCACCAAATCACAAGGTCTTACATTATGGCGACTTGGAAGAGAGCCCCCAAGGAGAAGTGCCCCACGACTCCCTGCAGGACAAATGTAAGTGACTCCTTCCCTGGGTTAGGCCACCTGGGTTTTGGTTGCTGAGTTATTTCTTATTCAAAGTAACCCAAACAGAAATCTATTAACTTTAATGAACCGATTTGAACTTGACTTGTCCTGTAACTTCAGCCTGTGCATTCCCACCAAGTACACGGCCTAGAAAGATTTGAGGCTCAGGGATGAGCAGGGCAAATGTCAGAGTGGTACTAACATACCTTTCCTAAAGGGCAAAGTAGGAGTCCACATGTCTACTTTGGATAGTGTGTATGTATATAGAGGTATTTTAAGGGAATAATATATAAACCTGATTTTATCAATTGTATTTTCAAGTAATCTAAAATAATTTCTTATAACTTATATGTAGCAAAGTCTACCACATTTGGTTCAGTGTGTCCTGTAATCAGAACATAGAGTTAGTGTAAGATTCAAGTACTACTTCTGAGAACTCACATACTTGGAACCTTAGGAAAAATGACCCAAGAACTCAGTAGTCCTCCAAGATATGTATTAATTTCTATTTATTTACCGTTTCCATGAGCTTTGTTTTAGCATGAGATTTTAAAGAGACAGTAACATGTGATCCTTTTAACCTAATGCCTAAGCAGGTAACAAGTGCCAAGGTTCAGTTCTAAGTGGAGAGACTAAAAGTTATTAAAGCAACATTTTAAAATGCCAGGATGGTGAATTAATTTGGAAGAAAAAGGAGACAGAACTAATACATCCTTGGCGGACACTCTAGTCAGAGAAATCATCCGGGGACCAGTTGTCAGGACATGCTTAAATAACCTTTAAGAGAAGTGCTGATCCTGCTGTGCTTAGACATCCATATCCAGGGAGTATCTTTGACCTCCTACCGCCTGCTGTCTCACATCTGCCCTCCCTTCACCCCAGGGCCCATGAAAGTCAAGTCTGGACTGCTTGCTGTACCAGCTCAGGACCACAGGAAGCAAAAATAAACCTGAGTGGGAAACTTCCTGACACTTTCAGACTCTTTGTTGACATCTCAGGCAGAAAGCCTAGAACATTTAATCTTCCTCCAGTTTAAAAATGGGACAGTCTGGTCTTCGTAATGTCATATAGTTTGCTTCCGTCTATAGGAGACCTGCTTTCCCAGCATGCATTATTGACACCCCATAGCAGGAAAAAGTAATCTGAAACCCACAACTGAAGGCACACACGCACATGCACACACACACACACACACACACACACACACACACACACACATACATACACACACGCACATGTACACACATGCTCACACAGTAAGAAAGGCTTAATCTTAGAGGAAAGGACAGTCCTTTCTGCTCAATGAATTACCTTTGTGAAGAGTACACTCCTGTGTCCCCCTTTTTCTCCACTTGCTATTAATTGGTAAAACAAAACTCTCGTATGACCTAGGGCATGTCCACAGCCAGTGATTCACCTGGCCAAGAGATGAAGAAAGTCGTTTGGGCAAAAGAATCGCTACACTCCTGTAAATCTGCTCTCCACTTACTGAGCATCTAATTTATCCTCACACCTACAGATAAACAATCCACTTCTCAACTTGAGCATAGGCATGTAACTGGCGCTTTGCCAGTTTTAGGTGCAGTACATCAATGCTTAGGAAAAGAGAAGCCCTAGAGAAAGTTCTAGAAGTTGGCTGGCACTAGAGTCCTATTAAAAGGCAGTTGCTCCGGTTTCCCACCAAGCAATGTCTCTCACCTCCAAAGCCCCAGAGTAAACTAGCAACCACCCAGGTATACAAGGAGAGCCCTGGCCTGGCTTCTCCAGGGGAGCACAGCTGGAGCTGTGAGTCTCCTTTTTTCCACACAAGGTTGGGTAGTGGCAAGGGACAGATATGGGTTCTGGGAGAAGGTAGCAGTCTTCCTCCTGAAGATGCCTCCAAGAGTCATGTTCCCTCCCTTTCCTCCACAGCCTTTCAAGCCCAGGGATGCAGAATTCCAAAGGCCACCTCACACTATCTCTTGAGAAATAAGTAGAAATTATATAAGTTGAAGAGTGTGTGGGGTGGGGAGGTTGTGTGTCGGTGAGGTTGTATCTATCTGTGGAGGGGTCAGAGCAGGGGATATGCTCGTATTATAAAATGAAATGAAGGTGTGTACTTAAGAAGGCACTGCCCTGCCCCAACAAACTAAGTTTGTAGCTCCCAGCACACACTTGGTTGCTTTCTCTGCCAATTCTATATTTTGCCTGGGCTCTTAGAAGCAGAAAAAGTATTCCGCTAGAAAAATGAGTGAGAGACCTTGAAATGCTTGACCCTAAAAGGGATGTCTCCATCACATCCCTCCTCTCAGGGCTCAGGGAACCCTGCAGATGAGGGTGTGGAAAGAATGTAAGAGCCAGAGGGCCTACAGGACTCCAAGGAAACAAAGCTTTCAAAACACAACAGAGCCAAAGCACATATGAACTCACAGACTGAGACTGTATACCTGGGGCCTGCATGATCTGCACCAGATGGGGTCCTAGAGCTGAAAGGAGAAGTGGACACACAGCTCCATCCCTAACCCAAATTCTATCTCCAGTCAAAAACCACTTGCAAATGAAATTTTACTTTTCCCCAAGGGTGTCTCACTGATGAAGCAAACTACTCTTAAGGGACTGACTGTGTGCTGAGCAGTAAATGGCCAACAAAATACAAACACATGGCATCTTTGAAGGTTCCTTGGTTGATAATGCTGTATTGGGACTTTTCAATTCATCTTTTTAAATGTTATCTTCCCTTCCTCCTCCCAACCTTGGTTCTTTGTGCATCTATTGTGACTTCTGGTTTTGTATTTTTATAGGATCCTTGAGTGTGTAATGGGCAGCTCTGTGATGACATCTGTCTCTTGGGCTCTTTGGTTTCTGTTTGTTTTGTACTACTCTGATGTGTTTCTTTTTGTTTTATTTTGTCTCATTTTCATTCCTTAGAAGTCTGTTCTTTTCTAATGAGACAGAAAGGGGGTGGATCCAGAGGGGAGGGGAAGTGAAGAAGTAAACATCTTCATATGCTTTCTGACCCACAGGAAATGAGGCCCTTGAAAAATCTACATTCCCTTGCATCTTCTCTGTGCTCCATCCCCAGGCTTAACAGACTGCTATCCCCATCACCCCATCACCCCATCACCCCATCACTGAGGCTCATTTGCTTTAGCCATGCCTAGTGCTCTTTAAGGCCTCTGTTTGAAAGAATCTAGGCCAGTGTTCTTTGCCCCCACATCAGAGGGACAGGGAGGAAAGCACAGGTGGATGCCCTCCTCAAAGATTAAGCCTATTATCAAGGATGAAGAGAGCAGCTGACAGCCAGGCAAAGTGGGGGATTTGGGTCATGGAAGCACAGTGAAGAATCCGGGTCCTTCCATCTACTGAGAGAATTAATGCAGATTAATAGTAATAGGAATAATGGCTGATGACATATGCTAAGTGCATAAGGTATGCCAGGCACTGTGCTCAGAGCTTACATAAGTTATCTACTATGCAACCTGAAGGGAAATTTCATCCATATTTTATAGGTAAGAAAAGTGAGGTAGAGAAGCATTAAGTATAACTAGTTGACAGCCATGAGTTAGTAAACAGTAAGATGAAGCTATTTGCAGCTCCAAGGCCAATTGTAATTCACTCTTTTTTTTTTCTGCCTGGACTAAAAATGATCTGAGACTCTGGTCTGGAGCAAGCCCAATGTGGTAGAACAGGAGGTTAATCAAGCCTCTAAAGCCTTAGTTTCTGGTTCCAAAGGCAAGGTATGGCCCATCCCTCAGTGCTGAGGCTGATCTGCTAGGTTAGGAAGTAGGTTCTGTCCTAACTGATGGAGCAGCCTGCCTCCATCCTGTATCTTGCCACAGAAGCTTCTGCTGAGGATATCTGCACACAGTAGTGTCTGAAAACATGCACTCAAGGCTTAGAGCCCCTCCTGAAGATGACTTCCCTTGACTTCCCCCAGGGAAAAAAGGCTAAAAGTGTTTGCATCATAGTGGCCACATTTGTTTTTTTAGAAATATTTCGTTATTTAAATCATAATTAAGGTTTCTTGCAAGATACTAGAAGTCTTGAAAGACTAAGGAGTCAATGTTTTTAGAGAGAAGTCCTTATTTGTGGCTGGTTTCATTATGATGCAGGTGCATACACCTTCCAAACACAAAGGGGACAGGAGCCTAGTAAGGGAGCATGGGACACTAAGACCAGATCTGTCCCTGGCTAGCTGTGTGGCATTGTGTAAGGAATTCTTCATCTTGAACCCCAGGCTTCACATCTGCCCAACCCTTCTCAAATTGAGCAAATATGAAAAATGAAGATGTGGCATGGAGTAAGGGTGCCACTTCCTTCTCTGGTGACCTACTGCTTCTCCCAGCTCTGTGCCTCACCACATTATCGTTCTCCCATGTAGAAAGAACAAATCACAAAGCTAGCTAGACTTTGAAATCCTTAGGAAATCCCTACTGTGTGAGTGTGACCCCTTTGTTTCTACCCGTGGAATAGAGAGGTCATTGTTTTCAGTTCTCCCCATGTTTAATCTTCCAGTGCATCTAGAAAAAAGCTATGAAAGAAAGGAAGGAAGGAAGGAAGGAAGGAAGGAAGAAAAAAAGAAAGAAAGAAAGAAAGAAAGAAAGAAAGAAAGAAAGAAAGAAAGAAAGAAAGAAAGAAAGAACAGCTTTTCAAAATGACGATATTTTTAGTGGTTTGTGTTTTCTTTTTAGTCATAATCCCATGAGCGACACAGCAGCTTATCTCCCTGATAAAGGACAATGGATATTTAAATATAAAATATGTATAGTCACAATATCCAGTGAAAAGAGATTTTTCTCCTGCAAAGCCTTTGCATTAAGGATTCAAAGGACAATCCAAAGCAGTTTTGTATTTTCCTGTCACATTCTACATGTTTTCAAAGCCAAGGGGTAGCTGACTTTCGTAGAGAATGGATACTGGAGTTCATTAAACATTTTACATCTTATAACAAAGCATTTTCTACAATGTACTTGTGATTTCAACTCCACGTGAAGCTTTAGGGAGTTTTATGAGTTGTTTTGCTAATTAGATTTTAAAATTCCCTTCAATGTCTTCATTGCAAATGTAACCAACTTCCTCAAGAGTTCAAGTATGCCCTGCAGAGAGGTCAGCCACAGAGGCAACAAAGCCATCTTTGTTATGGTTTGGTTTGATGTTATGGTTTGGTTATGAAAATGGACTTTTAGAACCTGAAGTCAGTGTTTAAGATAGGCTCAGGATTTACAACACCCACCTACAGCATTCCTATTCAAAGTTGATCAGGAGAGGGCCGAAAAGAAAAGGCAGCTGAGGCTTGGGGTTGAACCAGCAGCTACACCATGGTGCAAGAGCAAACAGCCCCTCATCTAGTGTGCACAGGAAAAGACATCTCACCCGTTATGTTGATGAAGGACCCTTCCAGTCACTTAGGGCCACAAACTAATCTCCCTTTTGACATACAGCCATAACTACAAAATCTGAATAGAACAGAAGAAGAGAAATGGCAGATTAGAACTTCAGCCCCTTAGTCTAGATACATATTTCCTCTTATAGCTTACCTAGTCACAAAACCCTGGCTAATCATAAAAGTTTCTGGGAAGCATAGTCTTTTTGTGCCCAGAAGGAGGAGTAGCCATATGTTAATATTGAAATTGAATGCAAGTACTCTGGACAGAGTGGACTAGAATCAGGCTACATGATGGGAAATAGATGTTGGAAGGAGATGCTGGCAAAGCCTCCAGAGATTAAAGCTCAGAACATGCCCCCTTCTCTGGGCTTGAGAGCTCTGGGTATGCTTTCCAGACTTAGACAGAGTCTTAGTATTTCTGGGAAATTAGCTTTTAGTGTTGTTTTAATATTCCATAACTTTATAATTCTGTTGTTACCCACACTACAGTTTCTTTAGTGGATGTGTACAAGCTTTAACTATGAAATCTGCCATTAAGTTTCCTATAAGAAAGTGTAAGGAACTGGTTGCTTACAACCCTCTTTTAGCAAAGCCAAACTAGGCAGCATGTGCAGCTACACTCACAATCATTGTGGGTCTGGACAATTTGAGATTGGAGAAGGATGGATAACTTAGTGGTTTTTAGTTGGTTTTTTGTTTGTTTGTTTGTTTGTTTGCTTTGTTTTTTTAATTGAGAATCTGGGCCACACTACTCGTCCTTTTTTCTCTTATTTAATTTTAAAGAGTGTTTTGAATACCAAGCCTTTTCTGTTTGTTACCTTCTTCCTACTCCGGAGCAAGCCATAATATAGCATCATTCTCTCTAACTGCATTATTTTCCAAAGGCTCAGTAAGAAAGGCAGGTATCTTTTATTTTATTGAGTTTATTTCTAGTGCCTGCTGAACAAGGACAACCAACCCTTACTGAACTGCTATGACAGTTCATGATTTGGGAAAGGGGGCAATTTGGAAAGAAAGTTCAGAACTGTTTGGAGTCAGATTGGTGATCTGGGCTAGATCCACTTACTCTGTGTATCCAACCCTCAGAAACAAACAACATAGGTGCAAATGCCATAGCTAGAGTTACCAACACATATGAAGCACTTGGCCTTGCTCCTGGGACTCAGAAGCCCTTACAATGTCAGTATTAGAACCACACATATTGTAATGGGCACTGTTACCTACTGCTGCACCTATTATAATACCATCGCTTACAACACCTCTACCATGGATATTCTTTCAGGTTTTAGTGAACCAGATTATATTTGTGGAAATGCCATGCTAGAGATACATTTTACCAAAACATAACATGCTCAAGTATCTGGTTTTGAAACACTGCCTGACTTCTCTTCCTCTTGTCACATCTCTGCCTTTTTCTTTTTACAGTGGCTTCAGGTGGTACCAACCATGGTAGCAAACTCAATGAGTACATTCACTCCTTTATTGACATTGAAGCTTCCAGTGGTGTCATAACTTTCATTATTTTTATGAATTGCAGTGCCGGTGGCAGATATCAAAGCAGTGGTGACGGGAAAGGACTGCCCTCATATGAAAGAGAAAGGTGCCCTTAAACAAAACAAGGTATGGTTTTCTAGATCACTGTAAATGTCTCTCTCTGTACAATGCAGTGAGCCATTAGAATAATCCCACCCTTCACTTATGCATGTATTGGAGAATTCACCATGGAACTGAAAGGTATTTTATGTAAGGTTGCACATCTCAGCTCTCCTTGTTTCTTTCCTGATCCGTTCCTTCCCCGTTTGTTGCTTTTACGCTTTCTCTGCCTGATCACTTTTCTAGTACCTGTTCTCTCCTGTCACTCTCTGTCTACTTCTAACCTTAGAAAGTACAATGGCTCTCTGTCTTTGTATGAGCCTCCTCCACTCATCTTCATCCATTCTGCAGCCTTCTTCTCGCCTCGTGTTTATGGTAGTCTCTCTCCCTATATGCCCTCACGGAGTCTCAGGGAAGCCTCAGACAGGTGGATGCCAGCCTCACAAGTCAAAGGGTATTAGAAAACAATTAGCACCTGACCCTTCAGAGTCTAGAAAGTAGACTATCAAGTATCCAAATGAAGCTTAAAGGAGAGTAATCCCCAGGAGTGCATGCTTAGGTACCATGAACAATGCAGCATCCTCCCCATCCCTTCTTAGGTTACCAACAAGCTTTCATCATATGGTTCACATTGTTTTGTGAGTAAACAGGGCGGGGATACAATCTTGAAAAACAGAAAATTTCCTCTAGATCAGAGGGTCCATTAAGGATCCAGTTCTTTATGTATACCCCAGGCATCTTGTGTGTTATATGCTACATCAACAAAACAATTTGGCTGTGTGTGGTGGTACACACCTGTCATCCTAGCACAAAGGAGGATGAAGCAAGAAAACAAATCATGAGCCAGCCTGGACCACACAGCAAAATCCTGTCTCCAAAACAAAACAAAGTCTAGATTTACCTGACTGTTCTAGAGGCCAAATGCGGCATGAGTCGATCATTTATTTTTGAGTCTAAAAACAGTGTCTAAAAGGAATGAATAAAAATATCTATCATGCTTATCAATCAGCGTTAACAAAAATAATCCCTGTGTTCTGATTTCAAATGAAGGTAAAAGGTCATTGCACACAATCATGCTCAAAGAAAACAAAAGGTACTGTGAAGGTATTGTTCAAGATGTCAGAAGGGAAAAATATAGGCAAGGATGCTGATATGCAAGATCCTTGCTGCTTGTGTTATATAGATATAATTCGATTCAGATCCATGTGCATTCCTTCTTTGGAACACCAGCCTATAAGGTGCTCCAATGACAAGCATAAAATATGAAGGAATGCTGGTGAGACTACTGTCTGGGTAATCTGCTGCATAACACCTGTGGGGGTTTCCATGTCAAAAAGATGAGGATTGTATTGTGCATAGACTCCAAGGAGCATTCTAAACTGTGGCAACAAGTCTTAGATTTCATGGTTTGCCTCTTACGGTGCTGACTTCCTTCAGCAGCAGCAGGGATTGCCATATGTTTCACATGTCAGGTGTTCCATCTGCAGCCTCAGAGAGCACAGACTCTGCTCAGCTCCATAAAGGTTCCTGGTTAGATAACACTTGAACTGAGCAGGAAGTCATGTGCAGAAATTGACAGCAGAAGAGTCTAACCCAGAGGGCTGGGAGGGATGGCTGGCAGTAGAGCAGTCTGCCAGGACTTGAACATGCTGACTGGGAACTGAGAATTCTGTAAAATATGTTCAGAGAAGTTTCCTACCTCAGCCCAGCATGTGAAGGTTTTGAGAGCTGTCATTCTCCTCCTAATATTAAGAAGCTGAACAAAGTGGTGGGTTTAGCGAGAGACCCTGGGGCAGTAAGGAAATGGAAAATGATCTAGGAAGACACCTTATGTCCTTTGAGCCTGCAGTTACAGATCTACATAAATGCATGTGCAGTCGAAAGCAAAATGCATGTGCAGTCGAAAACAAATGTGAGCCCAAACATATGAATGAACATCCATACATACCATACATACATACACACATATGCATGCAAGAAAAGTTTTTTCTTGCTACAGTAACATAAGTTATCACTCTAAAGACCTCACTATGTCATTCTGTATTACCTAATACATTCCAAAATGATTAGAGGCATGCCTCTTCTTACCCTAAAAAGAGGGGTGAGGTGGGGCAGCCTACAAAAGCAACAGTCATCAGGATCAGAACTCTGGTTTCTCTTTAGATTGTGTAAATCATTTGCCTCTTACCAGAACAACACGGATAGGGAACTTGTCGGATTGGAAAGTAATAACTATGATTTAAAATGTTGTAGGCTACAATAGAAAAAGTTAACATTATGCAAGAAGTATTCAAATGAATTGGTGCTGACAGAATAGACATGATAAGGACTAGAAACTTAGATCAAAGTAGAAGCAAGAGTACTATCAGAGAAAGCAAAGGGGAAGATAAAATAAAAATATCGATTTTTTTTTAAGTCAGCCACACAAAAGCCATACCACGTGTTCACATTTAAGATCACAGCAGAGCGTATTGAAGTGTGAAAGTGACTGGATAAGCAGAGAAAATGGGAGCTGAATTAAGGAGTCAGGAAGGAGCAATCGCCACACTCACATTGAAAAGGTAGGCGGAAGGGAAGGGACAGACGTAGATAGTGTTATCAACATGCTCATGTTGATCTAAACACAGCACTGATCACGTTCACTATAAACAGTAAGTACTTTAATTAAGAGACAATTTTCAAACTGATTTTTATCAAAGTGTATTTATTTAATATACATTGTAATAGGTTGAGCAAACTTAATTTAAAAAAAGAAGAAATAAAACAAAAAATATCACCACAGCTCAAGAAACAGAGACCTGTACATAAAGGATAGACCATCTCAGGAGTAACGATGATGACACAGGAGTGAGGCTAGACAGATGGGGTCGGTGCTCTTAGCAGTGGGATTTTCCAGAGCTCACCAGCACATGTGTTCAAAGGGCTGCGTTGGGTTTTCCTAGAAGGTTCTTGATGAGAGTAAAATACTCCTTATCCTTGGGGATGTCTAGACAGATGTTTCCTGGATGTCTACACTGGGATGGTATCAGGGTCTGGGGAACACTGAATAGCTATAAAAGTAGCAACTGGGGAATTGTAGAGAGTTTATACCCCAGATCTTCATAGCTGTACGGATGTCCCTATCCATTTGGAAAGCTTATTTGCTTTGGAGAGCACAGATATTTGTTGATCACCAGACATTCTGGGGCTCACCAGCTCCTGCCCCAGTCTCGTGCCCATAGGGCCCCAGGTGACACCTCATTTATAGATGCTGGAAGTGGCTGGATAGTGATTTGACAAAGCTGTTCCTGAGCTGTTGGGCTAGGAATGGGAACATGGAGAAGGCACAGCAACTACAAATTGATTTTCATTAAATTAAGAACTATATGCTGTCTATAAGAATCCTACTTCTGATATAACTTTAAAGTATTAGAAGGGAAAGGCACACCATACTGATTCTAATCAAAAGAAAGCTGATCTATCTCTATCAACCTTATACAAATCAGACCTCAGAAGAGAGGAAATTATCAAGGAGCAAATTCAATTCCCAAAAGACGCAATAACCTTTCCTCACACACATGTACACTTAACAAAAAGCATCAAAATACACAAGTCCAGATACTGACAGAGCAATACGGACCTCAGCAACCAACAGAGATCAAGAAAAGGCCAATCAAATGGACACTGGTGCTATAAATAGCACCATCAATCAACTTGATCTAATTGGCATTAATAGGATATTCTCGCCAGCAGGACAATACACATTCTTCTTGAGCTCACAAAAACATTCACCAGGATACACACTGAGCCATAAAATGTGTTTGATTTGGTTTTCATCATGACAAAAATAAAATGTTGGGATTTTTTTTCAGAACAATAATATTACAAAGCATATTCTTGGGTCACTGGAAATTTAAAGTAGAAATCAATACCAAAAAAAGAAAAAAAGAAAGAAAAGCCAAAATGTAAATATTTGGAAATTTAAGAATACACTTCTAAATAATCAATAATTTAAAAAAAAATCATAAGAGAAATTTTGCATCTCAAAGTAAATAAAATTCAAAAAACAACTTATGCTGAATACAGCAAAAGCATCATTTATAAGGACATTTCTATTAGGTGCTTAGAAGAGAAGCATGCTCCCAAAGCATTAGTGTCCCTATCATAAATACTATAAATGGCAAGAAGTTTAATAACAAGTAAGTGAATAGAAATTAAAGATAATGAAACTGAAAACAGGGGAAAACTCAACAAAACACAAGTGGAAAAGAAGAAGGAGACTGATTCTGCTGTGGCCTGATGAAAGGATAGGGAGAGAAGGAGAGAGAAACCCCAGGTGTGGAGATAGGATCTCGAGAACACATTGCATGTGTACACTTGGCCGCCTTCTTTCAGACTGCATGCCACTCACTTACACACAAACAAATTAGTAAATAATATTTTCTAAGGTGCTGCTGTTTTCATTATTTTCAGGATGTCATTAAAATTTGAATGGATGGACGGACTGTGGAAAGTTGTTGTAGGGTTATATGGACAGACGGGTGGGTAGGGCATACTGCTGTCAATAGATTAACTTGTCTGTAAGTGGAAGCTGCTTCCTTGTGCTTACCAGGTTTTCCAGCCACTCCTGCCATTTCCAGCCTAATGCAATGTTCCATCAGCCTGGCTCTGTCATTTGCATATACTTGAGAATTACTTGCCTTGTGATATTATCGTTATCCAAAGACCTTATTTTTCAGGCAGTGCCAAAACCAGAAAAAAAGCCACCATTCTTCCTCAGCTTCACACTCACAACTATTTTTCCAGAACCCAAAGACACTGCCACCCCCTTTGAGACTTATGGGTAAGAGAGGGCTATCTGCAGTTTCAAGGAAGAGTTAACCAAAGTGTGCCCACAGCGGGACCACCTGTCTGGTGTCCAAAAGCCAAGGTATAGTGTTAACTCTTCAGACAGTTTTTGCAGCTATGGCATAGCTTCTGAGATTTTGTGCAGCAGAACTCTCCATGAGTTAAACTGCTGAACAAGGTCATCTTAAGTATTAACATCCAGAAACAAGAGACTTTGTTCATAGCGACTTAGTCTTGTTGTGCCCTAGGAGGGCAATATAAAGATAGTTGCTCCTTCCCTTGAGGTGTCTGCTGCAGAGCACCTGTCTGCATAGTCTGCATAGTTAGTCAGCACTGACCTTCAGAGATCTGATGAGTTCTAACAAAGAATAGTGACCAGGGCAGATGTGGCTCAACCTCTTGGAACTAGAGCAGTGGCTCTCAACCTTCCTAATTCTGAGACCCTTTAATACAGTTCCTCATGGGACCCCCAACTATAAAATTATTTTTGTTGCTACTTCATAACAGCAATTTTGCTACTGCTCTGTATCATAGTGTTAATGTTTTTGGAGACAGCAGTTTGTGACCCACCAGTTGAGAACCACTGTACTAGAGTCTAAAACATTTAACAGAGGTTAGTACAACAGGAAAATGTCTATGGAGACAAGAATTATGGGGTTCTTTCAGTAGAGTTTTATGACATTTGAATTGTCACAGGGGAATAAGAATTCACTTTTAAAGGAAGCTAGGGATTGTCAATTCACACTGTTTTCATATTCTTGGTGCTTATCTCCCTAGTTAGGAGGCTTGTAGCTGGGCAGCCATCAAACATTACCAAAACATAGACTTCAGTGGATCCTAGAAGTTCAACTATGAATATATTTCCTGTAAGAGAACCTACTGTGTTTCCATGCTCAGAAAGAAATGAAGTGTGACTGTTAGTAGCGATCTAGAGATTACAGAGTTCATTCTCTAGCTCAGACAAAGAAATGGACATCACAGAAAGACAGAAGACCATGTGTGGAAGAAGGGAAAGTAACTGCTTTATCCCTTCAGGATGAGCAAAGTCTGAGGCTGGGAGGGGCTTCCAGGTCCCCTCCCCTTTACGCTATTGGTCCTTCTTTGATACCCACCCCCATGCCTTCCCACTATTTTTCCTTGCAGTGTCTTGTGAGATGAGTTACCATTGCAGGGAGCCTGCTTTGCTTTCCCTCCTCCCTATGTCTCCCTGACTGCTTCATGGAGCCCAGCTTCTGTCTTGCTGTGATAACCAAGATAAAAAGCAAATTCTACTAGAATTTGATGTATCATTTTAAAAGTTCTCATGTTAACTAAATATGAAATTCATTATCCTGCTAGTTGATTGACTTCATTAATCTTTAATTCATTGAATGTATTAAGCATCTTCTTTGTTGCCAGGTGCCAGAAATTCAGAGATTAGTATGGCCCCAGCCCTGGTTCTGGGTGTCCAGTGGCTCAAGATTTATGTACAAACATAGTCATAATTTATCTATCTGAATGTCTAAAAAAAACGCAAATAAAAACAAAAGTGACAAAGGGAAATCTGAGAAGAAATGGCACCTGAGTCGTGTTTTAAAATGATATCCCCCAGGTATTGAGCAGGCAAGTTTCCAGGTAAAGGGAACATGAAGAGACCCAGGTGCACATCCTCATGGAAGGAGCAGCTTCTGCCTGGGAAGGTGTCGCAAGCATGACTAGGCAAAGTCACTGGTTTGGAGAACTGTCCAGCTGGTCACATAAACTTGAGCCAGGTTTGAAAGGTTTACCTTTGTGAAAAGGGCAATCTCTGTGTTAAATGAATAAGAGACAGCTTTTTCTTCTTTTAACATAGGAACTCAAGTTCATAGGTGTATAAATGAATAGCTTTGAAATCTACTACTATGTCTATGGTCATATTTAACCTCCATACATATGACAAACTATTTAGTGTATCTTTCATCAAAATACTCTTATTGTGACTGGATAGCTGGAGAATCCACATAGTTCAATGTGCTTTGGGGAAAATGGCCAATGTGTTGTTACCCAAAGCGATAAGAAAAATGACAGCCAACACTGTATACTAAAGACATGTTGTATAAATATATGTCTATTCTCATATTGTCAGTCCATTGTTTACCTATGAAAAATTGAATATTCAAATGTCTCCTTATGCTAGTGAGATTATGACTGCAGAGGCCTCAGCAGGTGGGGGCTTGTTCAGCTTCTCTTGTTCCTTCTCTCTCCACATCAAGGCCCATTCAAAGCCTTACTAGACAAGGCAAAGAAGTCCTGTGCCTCAGTGGAACAGGACAGAGACGAGCTGCTATGTGATCTAGCTTTTCACAGAATTCCAGAAGGAACAGAAGACCTTTAACAGTGAACCACAAAACCCTGAGGTGTTAGATACCTGTGAGTGGTGTGTGTGTGTGTGTGTGTGTGTGTGTGTGTGTGTGTGTGTTAGGAGGCCTAGAGGGGTTCACTGTCCAAGATCAGTGTCAGCCTGTTTACTGTTTACCTGTGAGTGGTGTGTGTGTGTGTGTGTGTGTGTGTGTGTGTGTGTGTGTGTGTGTTAGGAGACCTAGAGGGGGACACTGCCCAAGATCAGTGTCAGCCTATTCAGCTGCCATCTGGAGCCTGTCTTCCTTATGGGCAGTTTGGACAGGTGGCAATTTCTGGAGAGTTGGCCTGGGAGGTGCCATTGCTTCCACCTCTGCATCGTCCCTTCTTAAACTGGTAGAAAGTCAGTCGACCTTCAGCAAATGACTCAGTGACAGCAACCCGGGGATGTCAATAAAACCCATTAAAAATGATAGCACCCTTTCATGCAGGCATGCAGTTCAGAGAATGAATTCCTCCCACCCCTCCCAGGCAGCCCTGGTAAGATTAGAGAGGGAATTGACATTCTCACAAATTTCCCATTTCCTGCCTGTATTTATCAGGAATCTAGGTCATGACAGCTCAGATCCTTCATGTCCTGAGAAGTGTATGCCAAAGGAGGGCAAAGCCCAAGGTCATTGTGCTTCTTCCTGTGTGCCTTCTGGCTCTCTGCAAAAGAGAAAACATCTCAGCTCCAACATTCTGGTTTCAGTGGCCTCAGTCCCTAGTCAAGGGCATGTGTCTCGGCTGTGTGCTGTTCACACCAGCTGTTGTCGCAGTTGTTGTGCAGGTTTGGGCAGAAAGACCTTGGTGAAATTCACCTTGTCCTGTTTATTTTCAAAAGGACCTCCTTGAAGCTATAGTTCCAAAGCAAAGCCACCCCTCATTTTCCTCCAGTCTTTCAAGAATGAGTCAGAGTCCTTCCAATGAATGACTATCAGATCAAAAAAGAGAAAGTCATTTCTATAAGAGTTCTAATCCAGATCAATTTTATCAGAAACATACTTTAAGAGGACATAATGACCCATGGGCCAAGCCCCCAATAGTCATTTTCTTTTCACATGCTCACTTCCAATCTCTGTCTACAGGCTGCATTATCACAACTCAGATCAATAGACACATTTCTTATAGTTTTTTTTCATTTAACATTAGATTCTCCTTCATAATTATCTCACCATTTGTGATTTCCTTAATACCCAAAGAAGCAGGAGAGATTTAATTTCTCATAATTTTCCTACAAGTAATAATATGTAACTTTGGCTTGCTTGGGGATATTTTTTTAAATACTCCCAGGAATGGAATTCATGGTTGCTGATATGTGTGGGTTTTTTTTATTGGCTTTTTTAAAAATGACATCAATTTATGGTACCACTGCTATAGCTATCACTGTTCTGATTATAAATTTAAAGGCCTTGAGATAGTGTTATGGAAACAGATGCCAAACTCAATGGAAAATGTTCTTGCTTGCTTGCTTGCTTGCTTGCGTGCATGCGTGATTGTTGCATAACATCACTGAAACTTCAATGGATAGCTGCGGGAGAAAGTGAATAAGAAATAGAGAGGGGAGTTTATGCAGGCGAGCATCCATGACTCAGAGTCCTTTCCTTCCAGGGTTTCTATTTCTGGTGGAGTGAGGGGCCCCTTTGAGTGTGAGATACATGACTGTCTAGGTTTAGTGCAAAGCTGCCCCCTCCTAGACAGAGGACAACTGGAAGTGTGCCAGACAGAGAATCCCATGAGAGTTAAAGTAGCTTGATGGTAGGCTGTGTTCCAAGTGGCTCCAGTGAATACCAGTCTGCGGGGCTTATTTTGGAAGAATTCTTTAACTCATCTGAAATATTCTTTCCGGGGCATTGTGATATGAGTCACTTGCCAAAGGCATGTCCTCTCACAGATATCGAATAGGAAATGATATGGAGAGGTCTGGCTTTCTTTGCAGTCAACTTCTCAACAGCATTATTCCCAGATCCTAACAGGGCAGAAGCTGAGATCAGTGGCACCTAAGAGAGGTGAAGGGAAGTATGCTAGAGCATGCATTATCACAGTCAGAATGCTGGTATGGAAACACTTAATTCTTCCCTCCATATCAGAAGCCAGTGGGGTCCTGAGGTGGGTTATTGGCTGTTACCTTCCAAGGGCTCCATTCTGCTGACTTCTCAAACCAGTAGAGTGATAGTATGGGTACAGCACAAGCTCTGGGAAGTGTTTTATACCTTATGTATTAGACATGGCACTAGGTATGTTAGCCAAATTTATCCAGCCACAATGCAATGAAAGTGTCCTTTACTCCTTGGCACTGTAGGTCTGGCTCATAATCTTCACTCAGTACATTCACATTAATAATTTAATATCTTCTGACCCTGACATCCATGCTTCTCCTCGGTATCCTGTAGCCTTAGTGAGTAAGTCTTGGATGTGTATACTCTTTGCAGAACAGAAGAGAGGTCATGTTCCATGTTTAAGCTCAAACACCAGTTTTGTTTAATGGGATGTTTCTTTGTTCTCTCCTAGGAGGTGCTTGAACTTGCTTTCTCCATCTTATACGACTCAAATTGCCAACTGAATTTCATTGCTCCTGATAAGCATGAGGTAAGAGGTCTTGAACAGGTCAATTGATGAGAGAAAAATAAGCAAAATTCTAGAATAGAAGAAACGTCACTTGTTGTAGAAACCTGCTTTTGAAAATCATGAATAGAAGGGTGTCTTGTTGACATGGAGCAGAAATCTCCCAGAAAAACACCAGCTACAACGGCTCAAACTTCTTAGCAGATGAATCGGCAGCCATGCATTTGTCCTATTTTCCTTCTGTTACTATAACAAAATGCCCGAGGTTTGCATTTGACTTGGAATAACAGTTTACATTTGATCTCTACTTTCTGAGCCTTGAGTTTGTGGTCAGATGCTTTTAGTTTCAGGTGCACATGGAGTAGGAGACTGCTTACTTCGAGGCAGCAATGAGGAAGAGAGAAGGGAAGGGCCTATACCCCAATATGCCCCTTCAGGAATACTATCCAAAGTCCTAACTCTTTCCGCTGGGCTCACCTCCTGAAATGTCCAGCATCTCCAAATATTTTTCATTTAACATAGCGTTTGGGGGATATTCAGTCTAAACTATAGAATGGTCTTAAAGAAAATTGATGTGCAAATGACTCACACTCAGCAAGGCCTAACTAATCCAGAGGTAGAGGAGTCCCTGGGCTCTGGCTTTGATGCATACTGAATATTTAATTTTTTCTCTAGAGCCTCTCCAGATAAACTGGAGTCTTTATTCGCGGGACCATCTGATGAAGTAGTTTCTCTACCAAGTCTCTTTAAACTATTTTAAGAGATTTAGGGCTGTCTCTGCTGTTGGAATTTTATTTCCAAGATGCTTTCATTCCTTTTTGACATCTTGTTATATGTATAATTTGTTCCTTTTCTTGAAGCACTGTCAGCTATATTTAAAATATTTAGCATAAGTCTAAGAAAATGCATTTGTAAAATAAAGTAGCAGTTACGGTTGATTTAACTTTTTCTCTTGTAAATTAGACCCCCACCATCACGCTTGAAACTTTATTTTTAGATAATACCATTCAAATTTTTGTTTTGCATGTAACTGCACAAACAGCATTTAGAAGGATGGGAGCATTTTAATAGAATCTGACTTTTGTTCTCATCTCCCTGAGGAGATTGAGTTCATTTAAAAGGTATTTAGTGTCTGGTTTTCTCTGGTTTGAAGATTTTGAATAAAATTATCCATCCCAAAGAAAGAGGAAAGATTAGACACAAATCCTGCATTTAGAATGGTACTTAAATATAATTCTGTGTCACTTGACATTTAGTTTGCAGAAGGGTAAGACTTTGTCTTCATCTTTCTGAAAATAGATGCCATATCTTCCTATTTCTGTTTTTAAATAAAGTTGTGGTTATGAACAGGCCAACACATCCAAGATATAGAAGAGACAAGAAAACAACCAAAAATAGAAGTTGGGCTGTTACTTAAGTCAGTGCCAAGCTATTTTCCCCAGTGTGTGCATTAATTCCAGATAAGGATAAATGCTCTATGACTGCCAAGCTTTTTTTCTTTTTAAACATAGCCACCACTTCTTATAGACTATATATGCTTATAAGAACTTTCAATTTCTTCAAGACACTTGCATATCTAGTATCACTTTATTTTCATAATTGCTACATGAAATAGACAGTTCTTTTTACAGATAATCTCATTTATCCAGGAGGGAAAGATGCCTCCCAAAACTGAATATCAGACAATGAAAATGATAATAACAGGGTCTAGAAGGATAGCTTGGTGGGTGAAGCTTTTGCTGTCCACAGGTAAGGACCTGAGCTCTGATAACCAGAACCCATGCAAAAGCCAGGTACCGTAGCACAGTCTGTATCCCAGTGCTTCTCCAGTGTGATGGGAAGAGAAGAGTTCCCAGAAGTCCATGGGCCAGCTATCCTGGCATGCACATCAATCAACAACAAAGAGACCCTTTCTTAAACAAGGACCAAGAGAAGGACCAACACTTCCACCCTGTGGTACACACATACACACATGCACATATGTTTATGTGTACATGTACACGCACATACACACACAGAGAGGATAAACTACTTCAGAGACCACCTGTATCCTTTGGTCTTTATCAGTTTTGTCAATGACAACTTGAGTTCTCTCTGTGAATCTTTCTCACTTTCTGTTCTATAGTGAAGTCATTGTCTTTCACTCTTCTGACACTTTCTTCTCTCTAACATTAAAGGTCCTTGGAATTACATTGGGTCACCTAGATAATCTAAAATAATCTCTCTCTGTTATAGTCAACTGACATCAGACTTAAATTTTTCACACAACTTAAGCTCTTCCCTAGGTCCTGGGAGCAGACATCTTTGAAAGGCAAGTTTTCTGTCTACCTCAAACTGCAGCATCATTGTACTATCTCTTTCCCATGAGTTCATGGTAGTCAGAAGTCTAACCTATTTCAAATGCAGCCTTTAAGTAACCCCAGTGGTGTTTTCCTTTTGGTTGCTTTGCCTGTTTTGTAAAGGTTAGTGTTCATAGCTGATTGATTGCTGTCTAAACTCTGGCTCCACTTGAGTTTGCTAAAGGCTTTGTCTCAATTCCATCATTCACATTTAATTTATGAATGAGAAGATGTAAAGAGAACCAGGCCTCAACAACTGCTTGTGTTCCTAAAATAAGAACACATGATGACAGGACAAATACTTGATTCCTTTACCAATTTCTAAAATAATAAGCGTGTCCTAAAGAAGATAGAAAAAGTATGTTTGGTATATGAATATCATTATGATGTCAGAATTTAAACATATTTGTGTCTTTGTATGTTGTTGTTGTCCTTACTGGTATCCAGGTTACCTTGTCCTGGATAATACAAACATCACCAAGTTAGTTTATGAATCCTAGTGACATGTCCCTATGTCTTTGATACCTTTCTGGCTTTCTGGAAGGACAACATAGTCCAGATTCCCCTTGTATGTTTCCTGTTTTTTTTTTCTATCAAGCCTACTTACTTTTAATAGGAAGTTTCATAATTAGCAAACAGATTCTTGGTAAAAAGATAAAATTATCACAATTTGGTTATAATTTTTAGACTTTTCTGAAAACAGAGCTAAAAGTGAGATTTTACTATAAAATATATCATGAATTAGTGTTGAGAATTTCAACTCAAATTTAGTAGTACATGATTTTGGTTTATTGGTCAATGTAATTTTTGATGAAAAGGTCACTGCCTGCTGCTTCTCAAAAGCAATATTACTATAGGTTAATCTGTACCAGGAAGGTAGCCAAGACTGGGAAGTCTTTGTTCAAAGGACAGTAGTCCTAAGACTTAGGAACCACTGCGACATGCTACCAGAGCTGTGAAGGCCTTCTGGAACACAACACTCAGTGGCACCCATACCTGGATGTTTGTCAGAATGATCTGGGAAGCTTTTGTAAATAAAGTCTCCTACCTCTGACCAACAAAATCAGTAATCTCTAGGCAGGGAATTAGTTATTTGTGTTATTTGGCCAAATGTCTGAGATATTCATGAGCATACTGGTGCTTCCAGATATGTTTTAACAGTGCATCTGAGTTTTGATGGACTATATGCTTTGACTGAGATCACACAGATGAGGCAGAAAGGGATCTTTACAGATTAATGCTGCTCTACTCAGGCATAGCTCACACCAATGCTATTGACGTGCATTGTGGAAGACTTCCATAGAATCACAGTGGTTGTAGGTATCTATTGCTTCTGATAAAATTTCCCATTACATGGTGGGGCATACCTTAGGTAACCAGAGATGTGGTGTGTAGGCTCATTGGGATCTGGAATCGGAACTTGACCCAGAGAGTACAGGAAAAGATGGAATTTAGAGTAGATGTTAGTAGGTATTCCAAACCAGCAAGAAACAAAACAGTTGTCAGCTTGGAGAATTAAATAGGGCAAAGGACCACTTAACAGGTGAATAAACCGCATCCAATATGCAGGCCATTTTCTGAGATCTTGGCTCTTTCTCCAGACACTAATGGTTCTCTTTTGAAGTTAGAGTAGAACTCTACCCTCTGAAGAGGAATCTCCAAAGAGCAATATAGATTTTCTGATAAATGATATATGGTTCCTTCTCCCCAGAAGTTAATAGTCAACTGAAGAGACCAAAAACTATCATTTATTTTATAAAGAAAACAAAAATGCTTAATAATGTAGTCCAGTGTGTGTTTTCCAAAAGAAGTGATGTCCCCAGGAATAAACCACTAGAAGGTATTAGAAGGTATTAGAAGGGTATTAGAGACCTGGACACTGGAGGTTCAGACAGGCAGTCAACCTTCATCTTCCAAAGATGACCAATGATGTTAGCCATTTTAGTTATCAAACACTGAGCAACTGAAGGCTATTTTCTAGGTCTTATTTTGCTCAGAAACACAAATGCTACCTTGGCTTCATGATGGAACTGAGTTGTCAATGTCTATGCTTAAATATTAGATATGGTAAGAAGGTATTAGGTACTAAACAGGGAACTGTGTTAAATACCATGGAAGGGACTGTTTGGCCTGCTGCTAAGCATAGACATACTGGGATACATTCTACCAACATTTTAATTAGCAATGTCGGGGAATCCAA
The DNA here is from genome assembly GCA_036184795.1 of Tokudaia tokunoshimensis. Lineage (NCBI taxonomy): Eukaryota > Metazoa > Chordata > Mammalia > Rodentia > Muridae > Tokudaia > Tokudaia tokunoshimensis. Next base: position 43,371,393 of record BTHU01000022.1, on the reverse strand, counting down.
TTCTTTGTGTTCCATAGGGAAACACTATTGCACATAAGAGCAAGCTTCTAGAGTCAGGTTGCCTGAGTTCAAAACCTACGCACTCCATTTTTTCCTACATCACCTCATCCTCTGTGCTTTGGTTTTCTTAACTTAAAAAACATATGATAACCGAAGTTTCTGTTTCTGTTAAATAGAAGGTATAGAGAGGGTGTGGGTATTAGATGAACACCTAAGACCTGCTGGCACATGCTGTGTACTAAGTGCCTGTAATTGCTGTTCCCTTAATTATCATCAATGATGTTCACTGCCACCTCCTCTCCCACCAGTACTGCATCTGGACAGATGGGCTAAATGCACTGCTTGGGAAGGACATGATGAGTGACCTGACACGCAATGACCTGGACACCCTGCTGAGCATGGAGATCAAGCTTCGCCTGCTGGACCTGGAAAACATCCAGATCCCGGATGCACCGCCACCCATCCCCAAGGAGCCTAGCAACTATGACTTTGTCTATGACTGTAACTGAACTGGCTGGGCCCGGACACATTCCTCCCAAACTGGAAAACCTAGCTATCAGCAGAGAGCAGAGCAAACACATCCACAAGTTGCAACCGCCCTTTGGTGGAGGGGAAGCTGCAGGTCAACCCTTCCTTTGGCCTCATTTTTAGCCCAACCCCTCTCCCCCTTTTCTGGCATCTCACCATCTCCTTGAATCTACTTCCTGACTCAGTGTTTTAGATCCTTTACCATTGCCACAGCTCACCAATGGGTCATGAGCAAAAGTCACCCCTAGTAAGAAAGTCAAAGAGTCCTCTCATTGTATCTGACTGCGGGCATATACCTTCCTTCATTCATTCTTGCCTGGAGTAGGAAAGCCAGTTAGCCCCAAGCTGCCCCATATTTGCTCACCAAACCAAGAGAAATGCCTAAGGCCAGGGTTGGATAAAATGGCTCTGCTACTGGATAAGATGACCAAAGGCCTCCTACCCCTTCTCTCTAAGGTCACCTCACATCATCAGCTCTATGTGAGTTGAGATTGCTTTCACATTGCCTCTCTCTCCCTTTCCTGTCTTGGCCTTGCTCTGGTCCACTTTGGTCTCACATGTAGCAGCAGCATCTCATTGTAGTTCTCTACAGCATCAAGTCTCCCAAACGGTCCACAGAGTCTATGCCTGTTCCTTGTCTGCACTGTGACCATGACCAACCTCTCTATCACACTGTCTAGTCTTGGGCTTCTTCTCCGTGCCCCAGCCCAGACCTGCCTTCTTCATTTCTTCAAGCTCCCAGCCCTTAGCAGAAAGCACAAATGAAGCCAGTAGTCCTGCTCCATCTCTGATAGACTAAACCTAACCGCCTCTAAGGTGGGTGTTGCTATCCAATAGTTCTGTGTCACCTTCTCCCTGAGGCTCCTGCTACAACCCAGGTTCTCCAGGGTGGTCAAGCTGTCAGACATCCAAGTTTACATCGTTGTAATTATTATAGGTCTTTAAAATTTACAAGGGTTTGGGGTTATTTTGTTTTGTTTTGTTTTGTTTTGGCTTTGTTTTTGTATAAAAGAGTCTAACATTTTTTGCCGAACAGATATATATTTAATGAAGAGATACATAAATGTGTGTACTTTCCAGCTTTTTTTAATTATTTTAATCCCAACCATCTTCCTGAGAATAACATTCCCTTAAACATGCTGTGGAATAAAATTAAATGTGAAGAGTTGAGGAGCTGGTGTTTTGATTTAGTAATGTGGGTGCTTGCTACTCCAGCATATCCATCACCTGGGAACTTGTTAGAGATGTAAAGCAGTCAGCCCCTCCAGACTTCTGAGCCACGAGTTTGAGTAGGTGTTAATTTGGGAAGCACCAATCTTCAGCTCTAAGCATTGCCGATATCATTTCTAGGAGGCACATCCCGAGTCACCAAGGAAATGAGACTCACTGTACAAAAATATGATCTATTCCTTTTATATTGCTGCCTCCTCAGCATACTTTCCCATTATTTTCTCCTTACCATTTCATGATTTATAGAGCCAGTCCAATTAAAGATACTACTGACACCAAGGGGACATGTTGAACCATGGAAAAAGAATACAAGCCCACACACCTGAAATCACTTACGCCAAAACCAATCTTATTGTGAATTAATAAGTTCCCGGCAGAGTACAACAGAGATTTCTTCTTAAGTCAGCTGCCCTGCAAATGTCATATGGATCGTAAACTCTAAGGGCTGGGAGGGATGACAGCATTCGATGCAGTGCGGCTAAGCCACTTTGAACCAGCAGCCAAGCTCTAGATACATGCAGGTGACTGCTCTTTGTGGCTGTCAAGATGGTCAATTACAGAATGACTGGGGCTCAAATGACATGGTCCAGAGCATTCCATAAATTGCAAAATCCATAGTCATTCACAGGGGTCATTCTTTCCACTAGAGTGCTCACATCTGAGTGTCAGGTTGACATTTCCTCCACCCTTAAGCTTGGATCTAATTCACATGCATGCCCCTCCTGACAGAGTCATCTACTGTTCTACCTGCTGTGTGTTAAATTAGATTAAAAGAAAATGGATAGACGCATAACACTTTTTACTTCAAAGTTTAAGAGATCCACCTGTCCTGTGACCTGCATAAGAAGAATTCATCTCCTGGAATTCCTACTTTGGTCCATAAATTAGAAAACTGTGAGGACATTTTTCCTTTTCCATTTATATATTAATACTTGTGCACATGTGTGGGACAACAGTGTTTTGATCCATGTTACACTGGGTAATGAGAAGACCTCTCTGTTGCCATGACTGTTTTATCATATCTGCCTCGTGAATACACTGGAAATCCCCTCTTCTAGTGCTCTCGAGATACAAGCTTGTGAACTATATCCACACTCCTGTGTTGTAGGACCCCAGAGTGTAGCCCTCCTTTCTAACTATCATTGTACCCGTGGGCCAATCCATTGTATACCCCATCCTCTGCTTTCTCCAGCCTCTGATGTTGACTCTCTGTTCTGCCCTCAGCAGCTACAGGGTTCTATGACGGGTGTTCTGCTTACTGTCCTTGAGTGTATTTCATTTAATAATGTCTTCTAGTCCCATCCATGGTGTCGAAAGTGACTGTATTTTATCTTTTTATGACTCCATCATAGTCCATTGTGTACCCATATCACCTTTTATTTTTTTCACTCACCTGTTGGTAGGCTCTGAAGTAGATCCCACATCATCAGGTTTTATGAATACTGCTGCAGTAAATATGAGTACAGGTTTCTCCTGACAAGCTTTTGTTCCTTTTTTAGTATGTATGGAAGACACGCCTCTTCACAGACTGACATCATCTTAAGAACAAACTGTCATTGTTCTGCATTCTTTTATTTTGTGGCAAGGTGGGAAAGGCTTGTTGCCCATATTCAACACCTCACCTCTCCCAAGGCTGCTCAAGGCATTTCCCACACACAGTGAGACCACTGTCTCAAGTTGAGTCCTTCTAGCCTCAGCTGTCCAAACCCAAGCAAGCAAGGTCCATGTAACACAGAAGAGAAACAAGAAGCCTGTTTGTCATGAAGTCTAAGTTCTGTTCTCCAGTACAGCTTTATCTGAAACAAAAATTTCATCAGAATTTGCTGCTGTTCAATTGCCATAATAATCTCCGCAATTACTTTTAAGAGCAGGGAATGCAAAAGGTAAGTTCAACCACAAAGTGTAGGGTTCCCGTCCAGTGCAGTGAGACTTTTGTCCATGTTCAAGGTGAAGCAGTAGTAGAGTGTGACATGGTGGCAAACATCTCTAATCCCAGCACTCAGAAGGCAGGCAGGCTGATCTGTACGAGATCAAGCTTAGTCTGTCTACATAGTGAGTGACAGTCCAGCCATGCTACAGAGAAGAGGAGCTCACATCTATAAGCCCTCCAGAAGGATTTTACATTCAAGGGTCACCTGGAGTACATAGTGAGACCCTGTCTCCAAAAGTTAACAAAAGCAAATACTGTGCTAATGGAAAATGAGGGAGTGAATGGCAGAAAATCAATTTAGAGCTTAGAAAATATACTCACCATGGAAGAAAAGAACCTTCTAGGTAAAGCAAAGAGTATAGAGTTAGGAGGAAGGGAACACCGTGGCCATATAGGAATCTGCAAGCCTCTGTGGCTGGTGGTAATGTACACATAGCACAAAAGACTCTAACACTGTAGAAAAAGAAAGGCATGGAGCAAGAATTCAGTGACAGACTGCAAGGGACTTTTACTTGAGGACAAAAGAAAATGCATTAGGAGTGTTGTCCATTTTAGCATTCACATGAAATACCACAAAGCATCTATGTGAGGGGGAAAGATTAGAGTCAGAGAAATTGGAAGCTGACATAACCGCAAAGATGTTATTGAAATAGTCCCAAGCTGGAATCTTTTGAACTCAGACTTTCAAATCTGCAATTGGAAAGGGGAGGGGGAATGAAGTCATCGAAGAGGCAGCACAAGCTGAAAACAGAGACTTAATTAAGCGGGGACTGAGAGAAAGTGCAGAGGACTCCCGGGCTTCAGGAATAATGCATGAGTAAGCAGATAATAGGGCTGGGCCCCTATCTAAAATCAAGAGGAAAGGCAGAAAGCAAGTGTTTAGGAAAGGATAGTGAAATGAGATAATGTAATAGTTGAGTTTAGTTGAACTTCTCTGAATGGAAATTAAGATTTGGGGCAAGTCACTTAACCATTGTGAGCCTCTTACTTCACTTAAAAAAATGAAATTCTCGTCAGTTGGGAGTATGGATGAGATGTCTGCAGACTGTCAGTGCTCAAAAAGTAGTCCCTTCCTCCATTCTCCACCTTCCTCTTCCCAATCTCCCTCTCTTCTGTTATTCATAACAATCTGAGTCTAGATCTTTATCACAGTTGAAGTAAATGGCAGGTTTTGAGCAATCCAGGAATCTACACTTTTTCTGTGGCTGGCGGGGAGGGCACACATAGAACTCTAGCACTATAGAAGAAGAAAGGTATGGAGCAAGAATTCAGAGACAGAGTTGGCCAGGGACTTATACTTGAGGACAAAAGAAAATCCACTAGGAGTGTAGCTGTCCATTTTAGATTTCAGAAATATCATAAAACAGCTATGTCGGGGAAAGATTGAAGTCTAAGATATTGGAAACAGACATAACAGCACAGATGTTATTGAAATAGTCCAAAGTAAGAAATTTTGGGCACAGACTTTCAAATCTGCAATTGGAAAGGGGAGACCCTGTTTTATAAAGAGAGAGGAAAAATTAGAAAATTCAAACTCAACATAGTTAGTGTTAGATCTGAGATAAAATAACACAATCATAATTTAAAATAAGTCCAGGAAGAAAGGTTGTATGCCATGATACTATATGAAAATATAATTGGAATAAAAATTTTATGTAATTTTATTTCTTCTGAGAGTGGCAATATATGTAAAATAATCACTTCAAGCCCAACGCCCTTTTTTTTTTTAATTCAGAAAATCATCAGGATATACTCAGATGAAGGAGAGAAATGACTACAATTTTTTTTTACAACCTCCTGATATAAGGATAGTTGCTCTACTGAGTACCAAGCCTAAATCTGGACTTCCTGGAAGCAGGTTGGGATATACTGCTCCTATGCTTTTAAACATTATACTCATAAGGAAATATTTTTCTCCCAAAGATGGGAAAATAACTGCTTCAATAGATACTTCTAAGCAGGTCATGTCTGTCACATTTTTTTTTAAATAGAGTGGTGGATGTGCCCATTAGCCATTTGAGAAATAAAGCAAGTAGGTGGCTCAGAAGTGACCATGTGAGCTCTGGAGTAAGTTCAGGGACAAAGTGAGACTGAGAAGGGGACCCTCAAGGTAGAGCCAGCAGGAAAACTTGGCCTTGGAAAGGTTCAGAAACCCATGATCTTCCTCCAAAGCTAGAAGACTCAGAATATCCAAGATACAACTCACAGATCACATGAAGCTCAAGATGAAGGAAGACCGAAGTGTGGATACTTTGATCCTTATTGGAAAGTGGATCAAAACACCCACAGTTCACAGCCAACCAATAGAATGAGAATAGGGTCCCCAATGGAACAGCTAGAGAGAGGACCCAAGGAGCTGAAGAGGTTTGCAGCCCTGCAGGAGGAACAATAATATGTACTAACCAGTACCCCAGAACTCCCAGGGACTAAACCACCAACCAAAGAGTGCACATGGAGGAACCCACAGCTCCAACTATATATGTAGCAGAAGATGACCATTTCAGACATTAATGAGAGGAGAGGACATTGGACCTGTGAAGGCTCGATTCCCCAGAATAGGGGAATGTAAGTCAGGAAATTGGGGAGGGGGGTGGGCAGAAGGAGGGAGGATGGAATAGAGGGTTTTCGGTGGGGTAACATGGAAAGGGGTTAATATTTGAAATGTAAACAAAGCAAATATCTAATTAAAAAAAAGAAGACAGGTCCTTGGCAGTGTATAAGGACTAAGGACCAACAATAGTGAAAAATTCCATGGAGTTTCCATGGCCAGTAACTGTACATAGTGCCCAGAACATTAAAAGCAAATGCAAGACAATGGTTGCAAGTTGGTTATCATTGAGAAGTGGGGAAAGATTAAATGAGTACAGTGCATGCCTAAAGCTAGCACAGTGAGCATGAGGGAAGAAGGCTGGCCCGAGAGTAAGAAGGACAAACTGGGATTCCCGCCAAGTGACAGGACAAGGCCTCTGCTGCACTGCTAATTGCTTTTTGTTACGATAAAAGTGAATTGTGTAAGAGTTTCTTTGTCTTGAGATTCCAGCAGGAGAGTCTGTAATGGTAGGGAAGTCCAGTTGGGTACTCACTTCTGAAGCCATCAGGGTTTAATAGATAGTTCTAACCCCATAGTCACATAGATATCCAAGTCAAATTTAGTGGACACAAAACAAGACAAGAAGTAACGAATGCAGGAAAAATTTGTGGAGAAGAAGGGGCACTAGTAAGGGTGGAGGAGACAAGCATACTGGGTGGGCGGGGGGGGAGAGTAATCAGAATGCATTACTTATATGTGTGAAATTGTCAAAGAAACAAACAAAAAAGGTAGAAAAAGAAAACTGACTTCTAAAAGTTGTCCTCTGAGTTCCACATATATACTGTATCATATGTGCGCTCACACCACACACACACACACTCTCAACCCAGGTGTACATACAAAACACACACATACTCAACACATACAAAGTCAACACACATACATTCACAACACATGCACGCATACACAACACAAACTCACATTACACACCTCACACACATACACACACCAAACACATACACTCACACCACATGTGCACACAGCACACACATAGCACACACACACTCACACCACACATGAACTCTCACACCATATATGCATACACACAGATGACATACACACATGACACATACACACAATAATGATAGCAATTAATAATTAACAAATTAATTTAAGATTCTTAAATGTTTCTATGTTTGTGGAGACCAAGTAAGGATGTTGAACGTCATGGTCCGTCATGCTCCATCTTATTCCTTTGAGGTAAAGTCTGTGATCGAATGTGGGTCTTGGCTGTTGTTGGCCATTAAGCCCCAGAGAGCCTCCTGTTCCCTCCCCGAACCCTGAAGCCTTGGGGTTACAGGCCTGCACATCCATGCCCAGTGACTGCTGGGATCTGAACTAAGGTCCTCATGATTGTACAGTGAGCACTCTTATTCACCAAGCCAACTCTCCAAGCCCTCTGCATTGCATTTGAAATTCCTCAGTCAGAAAGGGTGTAGATCTAGATCACAAGGGAGGTGAGGAGGAACTGAGAGGAGTAGGGGAAATGGGAAATCATAATCAATATATATTGCATACAAAAATAATCTATTTTCAATAAAAGAAAAAATAAAAATACAACAAAACAGAAAAATAAAATCCTCTGCCCATAGGTTGCCCTCTTCCTCTGCGTTCACTCATCCTGTATCATGCTAATTCCCAGGCCTCAGGCCTCAGCTGACCTACCACCATGGCTGGCGCCTACTTATCTCCCCTTGAATTCTATTGGCCACAGTCTTTTTCCTCATCTTATCCTGTCTGACCAGTCAATCACTCCTGTCACCTATGGGCAGCTGCATCCTTATTTACACCCCTAATTTGTCTGTCCCAGATTTTTCAAAGCTTTAACTAGTAAAGAGGACTTCCTCCAATATGGGTAATTATTTTTAATAGACTCTTAGCCATCATTAATTTAAACTACCATTTAAATGCAAAAAAGTAATCATCTTTAAGTCAGCCTTTGCAAGACCCATGATACCCCAAACTCAAACACCCATCAGAATGGTCCCTTTATTACAAACTAAGGACATGAAAACATTCATTACATTCAGTAACTTTCATGGAACAAAGCCCTTAAGGGTACATGGCAACCTTTAAGTTGATGATTTTAAGAGCAGGGAGAGTCAATTTTCTTAATGTGTAGTTATTGGTAGGTCAGCCATGGATAGCACACACTGGACTTGATAGGTTATTTAAACAAAACAAAACAAAAAGGCTGTGGAGTCAGGACTGGGGTGTGAGTGAGTCAGGGAGGAGAGGGGAGACAATATAATCAAAATAAATTCCGCAAAACTCTCAAATAACCAAGAAATATTACATTAAATTCTTGTACAATTCTTTTTAAACATTGAAATGTTTAACGATTGTATTATAGCATAATTATTACTTTCAGTAGATGATGTTTAAGATAGAGTAAATATTCAGTTAAGTAATGCATACTAAAAACTTTCAGTTAGGCCTTTCTGATGCCCAAAGACAAGCCCATGTCCACTTTAAGGTTCCTATGAATTCAAGAATAAGATAAAATTCTATTCCTTCTTGCTAGAATGGATTAATATCTTTGTTTTCCCTATCCAAATCTTATCCCCATCTTCCCATAAGTAGTGCTGTACTACCATCTGAAGAACAGCTGGGTCAGGATTTGGATGTGACCTGGAAAACCAGGATCAGTGGTGCAACCTGCAGAGATAAAGCTAAATATGGAAACTGAGTCAATATGCAAAAGCTGAACAGGACCAGAAAAGACAGGACAGATAGTGGCTACACAGTACTCTATCTGTTGCCGAAAATAGTTGTAAAATCTCTACAGCTTGCCTTTCTTGGACATGAGATTGTAATGGATACTGACCTCTGTCTGCCATTAGTTCCAGCAGTTACTATTCACTAGGTGCCTGGTACAAAGCACGGTGCTCTATGCTTGTCTTTCCTGAAAGTGGTGGCCCTCTCTTTATAGTTTACCTTTTATGGCTTCGGCTACCTGAGCCAACTGTAATAAATGTAAAAATTCAGGCAATTTTTTCTGCATAGCATGATAAAATTGCACATCATCCCTCACCACCAACCCAGAATGTGTCTGAACCCTCTCTGTTCTTTTGTTTAGCACAGCCATGCTGTAAATGCCATCCCTCCTGTCAGGCAGTAAGCGTCCCAGGTATCAGATGGACTGTCACAGTAATCTCGTACTTGTGTTCAAGCAAACACTTAAAAAGTACTTAATTGTGCCCACAAAATGCAAGGCTAGTGATGTTGTCAATTTCATTATGGTGTGTTGTTATGATCATTGTATTTTATTAGGGTCATTGTCTTAGTGGACATAACTTACAAATTGAATTTTGTGGTGAGTTTATATGTATAGGAAACAACATGACATATATAGAGTTTATTACCCATGGTTTAAGGCATCCTCTGGGAGTCTGGGATCATGCCCTCAGCAAATAGAGAGAGAATACCATATTTCATTTTCTGACTACCCACTTTCCAGCCCTGGGTGCTGGTATTGTTACTTACTCTACAGACAAAAGGTCAAAGCTCATCCCCCAATGTTATTCAAGAAGAAAGGTGTTGACTCAGGAGTAGAGAGGCTCCTCTGATTCGATGGGCTCAACCATATTATCAAGAGTTTGTAGAAGACCTAACCTGTGGTAATCATGCTAGTCAGTCCTTAGCATTCTAACTCTGAAGTCTCTTATTTCTCCCTAGGTTGGAGAAATAGACCACTAGCCTCTGATCCATGCCTTGAACTTCGGTGTACTTGGGGACATGCAGTCTTTACTGGAGTCCTTTTGAGGGACCAGGAGTTAGAAAAATTCCCTGATAGGCAGACAGATAGGGAGAAGGGCTGTAACTAGGTGATAAAAATGGTGAACTTCCAACATGGCTGCTTTCTTCCCTCTAGACCTGAGATCTGTGGGCTTTTCTCTTGCCAAGAGGTTCTCTGCTGATGGACTGGCTCAACACGTTACACAGCAATTGTTTCATCAGCTACACTGTCTTTCTTCAACCTGGCCCTAAATTAGGAGAGGCAGAGTTTTTAGAAACTTAAAAAACATAGCCCTCAAGATTTTTTAGCTTCCCAAGTCTCCCCTCTGCTTTGCAGTGGGTTTTCTTCTTCTGAGTGTCTGCTGCACATGTGTTTCTTCACCTGCAATAAAAGCCCATTTTTCAACTGCTGACTCGATCTGCTCCTGTTTGCAGCCTTTGATATTTCTCCACTACTCCCTATGGTGGTCAGTATTTTCCCTGCTTTTTAATTCTTTAACTGTTAGAGAAAAGGAACCCAGTCAAGACACCTAGGTGGTTAGCATCTTGGCTCCATGCCTCGTCTGCTCACCCTCAAACCTCAGCATGTACACAGTTAGATCAATCCTCCAGGAATTTTTACCAGATTTTATGTTTTTATCTCTTCTCCTGGTCAGAAATTTTAGGAGAATTTTCTCACTGTTCTCAATATCTCCTGCAAATTTTGATATATCCTATTCTCCCAACTCATCTCTTCCTGGTTCTTCTGTTTGTTCTGTCTGTCTTGGGTAGCTTCTCTAACTACATTCTCTTTAGGATCATTGTAGCCTATGAACACTGGAGGGGATGCTTTTTTTTGGAGAGTTAGATTAAGATATGTCTGCTCAACCATTAAGAACATGAGCTGCTCTTGTAGACCACCTGTTTCAGGTGACTCACGCTGCCTGTGACTCCAGCTCCAGGGCTTTCTGATACCTCTGACATTTTCATGCACCTGAACTCATCCTCATCCGTACATACCCACACACATATACAGATAATTAAAAATAAAACAACTCATAGATAGGTGATTGGTAAATAGATGTGTAGATGGATGAATAGATTAGATAGATAAATGATAGGTAGGTACTAGATAATAGATGATAGACGGACAGACAGACAGACAGATAAATGATAAATCGATGATAGAGATAGATGATAGATAGATAGATAGATAGATAGATAGATAGATAGATAGATAGATAGATAGATAGAAAGAAAGATAGATAGAGAAGTTACAATTCCAAAATCACTCTATATTATAAAGAATATAGAGTTCTTTAGTGCTTCACTGCATTTTCCCCATTGCAAACTAGCAATTCTTTTCCAGGTGAGAACAATCTTTCTCAGGACTATTTCTCAGGAAATCTCAGAATTTCCATATGTTACCATGACAAAATGCCAAGGAAAAGGGCACAAACACCTGGGGTGGGAGCAGACTTCAGACTCAGCTGCACATGATGCTAGGCGGGTGGTATTGCTGCTGTGAATTGGTCATCCATACACAGGGCTCTCCAGGAGCCCATGGTTGACTGACTTTGCCTGTGTGAAGAGGAAAACAATGTCATATCATTCCCCTACCCTGTCCTACGGCCATCTATCCTAGAACTACTGTGAGTGGAAAGAGAAGAGATGAATAGTCAAACATGCAGTTTCATTTGGCCCAAGTTATTTCAGCATCTCTAAAGTAAGAATTCATCTATCACAAATAAAGTCATTATCAAAGCAGCTGTTACCCAGACATGACTCCCAGCTGGGCAGATAGGAGAGCAATTTATCTCTGAGCAGCACCTTGCCAACATCTAACAAGCCACCTTTGAGGAGAATTCTTCAGAACATAAGATCCAAGAAGATACAGATGAAATGGCTCTTTAATTCTTTTCAAAATAATTCCAATTGCATCTTACTGTGTATAAAACCTTAAAAATTGGAGAATCTAAAATCATATGCCTAGAGAAGAGTTACTTGTAACCAAGATAATAACTATCATTAATATTTTAATATATTCCCAATCCTGTCACATAAGGTTGAGACTATATCTATATGTGTTTGTGTCACCAACTAAAATCTATCACCTGGAAAGGGTAAGTCACACAACTGCCCTGTTTAGCCAAGTGCCTGGGGTTGCAACAGTGACCCTAGTTATCTCCCTCCAAATCTCTTTACACAAGACCATGCGACAGAATCTTCTGAAAACTCCCTGAAAGGTCTGAAGAGTCACCTTCACATGCAGAGAGTCTCACATTTCAGTTTAGCATCAACACATGAGAAGAATAGCAAAATTAACAAAGCCTATGTATTACATGAGAGAAAACTGAATAAAAGGCTTCGAGTCCAAAGGAACTGAGCTGATGCAGGATGAGGCAGAAATGAAAGAAAGAGTGGATTTAGAACCTGAATTGAGACTTAATTTGTATCTGTCTCCTTTATGCTCTTTGATGGTTCCTGATGGTCCACTTGACACATATAGAATCACCTGGGAAAGGTGTCTCAGCGAGGAATTGTTCAGGTTAAGTTGCAGGCAGGCTTGTTCCTCTCTGCTCTCCACCACAGACATAATGTAACAAGTTCTCTCAAGTCCCTGTTACAATGGCCTCCTTGTCATAATGGTCTACAATATGGAGCTATGAGCCAGAAAAACTTTTGATTTCTCAAGTTGCTTTTGTCAGATTGTTTTATTACAAGGACAAAAGAGAAAATGAGACACTTGATAATTAAATTGTGCCACTGCAATCCATTTAAATATTTCTCCACAATCTTCTCAAAAAATATCTCTTTAAGAAAGGAAGATAAACTGGATGGTGCCTGCCTGCAATCCCATCAGTTGAGAAAGCAGAGGCAGTAAAAATGGTGATGTTGAGGCTATCCTATGCTGTCTCAAAAACAATAAAAAACAAACAAACAAAACAAAACAAGAAAGGGAAATATAAGAAGCATAGTCCTTACTTCAGGGAATGTGGGGATTATGGTATTCATCCTCTCCAGGGAAAATTTTCCAGCTTTATCCCTGTTGATAATTATGAACAGGTGATACCCAGGTGACACACTGATATGAAGGGTGACTACTATCATGAGGATGTTTGACAACATCCAAGCCCTCCACTCACTGTGCCAATAGTATCACCCCCTTATCCCCTACTTGTGATAATTAAATGGCTCCCAATATTGCCAATGTTCCTGGAGAGGAAAAAATCACCCCAAGTTGAGAACTATTAAACCACACAGGGAAGCCATGCAAGTCACATGCTTCAGTGGCATCTTTGAGAATGTTAGAGCTCAGAGATACAGCTGTCTCTGGGTCTGAAAAGACAGAAAATACAGATGGAGTGTAACTTATAACTTAGTCCTCTTGACAGCCTCAGAAGGCCAGCCTTGTTCCTTCTTGTTAAAGGTGGAAAAACTGAAGCTCAGAGACAGTGAGTTCTTGTCCAGATCCATCACATAGCAGGCAAATATGAGTCCCCTCCTTCACAACAGTGTATCTTTCCAGAAAGATACTGCCAAGGGGTAAGAACAACTCACAAATTCTAGATGTGTACGACCTATAACAGAGCAGGAGGAGATGGGTTTAAATGAGGCAAGCTTACATGACACTGAAAACTTAATGCTTCCACAGATAAGATTTTATCCATATTTCGAAACCCTTCAGTTTGTTTAGAATTACACTGTCAGCAAAATTGTCATTGGAGTATTTTGCGTACTGATTGGGTTCCGCAATTAAGTCTTCCTTGATGAAAGCGCATTAGGGCTAATTTTAATTCTGATTGCTGTCAGCAAGGCATCCACTTGAAGCTGCTTTCACATAAGCACCAGTGATTTTCCCAGGGATGCCAGCATCAGAACTTGCTGCCAGAAGTCTCTGTAGACGCATTGCCATTCCCACCTTGGTAAAACCCCTTCAGAACTGTCAGTTCACAGTGTGCTAAGCTTAAAATGCCTTGATGTGCGGAAAGCGGCAGTGTGTCTCAAGAGCCCAGAAACACTATGCATCTTAGTGTGGGCCTGAATCAAGATAGCAACAGAAGATGGAGTGTCTAATCAGATTACTGAGACAAAAGGCTCCCGGGCCATGGCCTGAGGTCCCTTGACTGGAATCCTCCTGTATTAATAAAAATAATATATGGCTTGTTCTGCTCCATTGTGGAGGAATAAAGGCAGAGAGGGATTGGCATGGATTATTAAGTAGCCTCTTGGCCCTAAAACTTTCCACCCTGTCTCAGATCTTTCAGTCTTTCTTTGAATAAAACATGTGTTAACCAAGACAGAATTTGTGAAGTGTGATCTCTGTAGACCATGTCAGCCAGTAAAAGGGATGGCCAGTCCCCTTCTACTGTCTAAAATGAGATTATGCTCCGGTGACTGTGCCGAAGTCAGGTCAAGTAGGATGGCACAGAGTAAGCCCAGGGATGTAGGCCCCACCTCTTAAAGGTTCTCCCATTTCAGCATCACCACAGAGATAAAGTTCCCACACTGGGAGCCTTGGGGACAAACCAAATCCAAGTCATGGAATAGCCTAAGGGGAAACAGCAAGCCAGCCATACAAGTGGATGCCTGGCAGCGTAGCAAGCAGAGAGCATGGGAGAAAGCTGCCAGTTGGGGTTTTATACTTGAAGGCTCACCTTTAAGTTCTGGGAAAGTAGCTGAGCTGTAGCCTTGACCTCCAGCTCAGTGCAGAGGGCCTCCCTCGTCCCGGAAGAACCATTCAGGTTCTAGAGTGTCCATGGCTTCTGCAAACAGTTGCTTGTTTTCTTATGACTTTCATTGCTGTCATCGTTTTTAATATTTCAAGCTTAAAATATCTTTGCTAAATGTAATTTGATGACTTTTATCCTTTCAATTTAATATAATAATTAATTGGTTTTTGTTAATTTCTCTTTTCCTACTATAAGGTATCTTCTTATTGAACTATGTTCCCACTCACTCTTCAATCTTCTACATTTTCAATTTTTGTACCTTTAAAACGAGTTATTATTTGATATTTTTATATACTTTTATCATTTTTTCCTGTTCTCCAACTCTTTCCAGACTCTCCCCTCACCTACATCCATTTTCATTCTTCAGAAAGAAAAAAAAGAAAGAAAGAAAGAAAGAAAAAAGAAACTACTAAAACTCTAGAGTTCAAGTCCTTTGTTCCTGCTTTTTCACTCTCAGGTCCCAGAGCAAACTATGACAAACCAGGATCTTGAATAAAAGTTCTGGATATAACTCTCAATGCACCAGAACAGACTAGATGACTTTCACCTTACCCCTCACTCAATTTCTTTATGATGTTGCCGATAAATTTTCCAGATAGGATTTTAGAAATGAAGTCCAAGAGCATACACATCTACACTTCTTACCCTGTAAGGCAAAACCTGTTTTACTTCAGGATTAACATTCACTTCCAACCCAAGTGTGGAAATAGCTCAAGGTGAGCAGTCAGCTAGACTCTGTTGTCAAAACAAAGTAAATAATTGGGGTGGTCTTACCTCACCAGCCTTGGGATAAGAAGCTATTTTACCACACAGAGGAAACTTCTGGACCCCATCTCTCATGCAGGTGTAGGTTCAAATTATTTTTCATCAGCTATTGCTTTTTGAACCTTAGATTTTTCTAGAAAAGGAGATAGATGGTTGAGCTCAATTTCTTCCAAGTACCATTTACGCTATTAAAAACACCTTTTTGAATTCACTATTTGCAAATACCAGGCATCTTCTCCAAGAGGGACTCTTAGCCTCTGTGATTTTTAGTCGATAAATGGATAAATCAGGATAAACTGTGGGTAACTCAGCTAACAATCTGTGTGATTTGCAGAAGCACAGTTCAATTTCACTGCTCCACCAGAAATGCTCCAAGGCTCATCATTGGGCCTGGAACCCAGCACAAATTCAAAAGTAATTCTCAACCGTGTGAATCTGTATGCACAGAGAGTATGACAATGGAAAATAATCTACTCCAAGTCCCACCATAGTAAATCAAAGTCAATAACAAAAGCTGTGCTAAAAGTGTAAGGTGTTGGATCTACCTCTCTTTACCCCAATCCTCTCATCTGTAAACTGGAGATTAGCTTGGAGAAGCAGTGTGTAGTAAAATATTTATGTAAATACATTTGTCCTGTGAAGTAGAAGTTTCTGGTTTCCTTAAAAAAAAAAAAAAAACCTCAGTTGTGTCACATGATATTTTTCTGAAAACTGTCTTGGGAGAGGGCACATGAGGTTTTGCTGAAAACAGACACTTGAGAGACACATGTGATGTTTAGAAAGAATATCAGTAGAACCCCACAGACAGTGAAAGGACCCTCTTGCATTGCCATGCAATGCTTCACTGGTCTTTACTGGTCTTTGCTGGTCTTTACTTTGTAGAGGAAAATGTGCCAAAGAACTTCTTGTGGTATTCCGACTGATTCTGGCCACCTCTGCTGATCTGTGCCAATTTGGTGGAGCCTTCTGGTTTCTGCTGGATCATGACACCTCTACTAATCTCTGTTTGGTGTTTTCTAGGGGTCTGCACTGCTGGTAACCTGACAAGGAACAGTAGAATCACTCCAAAAGAACTACTTCTAAACAGGGGCACAGCCCCCTTTTCCTATTAACCTTCCCTTTTCCCCTCTCTCTGGTTTGTGGGCTAGAAGGGAGGTTGAAGCATTCAAGATTCCCAAATAAAGTAGGTTTAGAAAACTCTAAGCCTATAGTCCTGTTGCTGACCTATAAACAAACTTGCACAAGGGGTATAGCTCAGTGGTACAGAACTTGCTGGGCATGTAGGAGGCCCTGGAATGTATCCCTAGAATCACAAACCTTTTTTTTTCCATAAAAAGTTTTAAGAAAACCAGTGAGGGCTATGAGGAGGCCAATATCGAACTACAGCATGGTTAACAGAAGCAAAAAGTCATCTGCTTCTTTTGTTAATGCTTAGAGATTAGCTTGGCAACATAGAAGTTGCCAGGGAAATGTCAGCCTGTTATAGTGTTGGATGCTGCCACTACACCACCTGCAGTGTCTATCTGTGTTCCAGTGTAAGGCATTGAACTGTTTTGAAAGAGTGGCCATTGAGACCAATAGTGTGTGTCAGAGCAGGGTTCTCATGAGTAATAGATATTACCCTCCCACAAATGACCACATTTGCTATTTTACAGCTTCTATGGGTCAGCAATATAGGGGAAACTGACCACCACTCACAAGATAAGGCTGTAGTTACCTGTGGATTTGACTAGGGCCCAGAAGCAGTCTCTCATATGACTAATACACAGAATTTACAAACCATGCTTTTGTTGGTGAGAAGCCTCAGCTTCTTTCAATAGGGATCTATAAAATTCTTTAGTGTCCCCAAGACATGACAGTTGACTTTGTTCAGAAAGAAGTCCAAGGACACACAATGCAGAAGCTTCAGTAATTTTTTATAGTCTAGCTATAGAAGTGACACTTTATGGCATCTGTCATATTCTGCTGGTTATAAAAACCAACCCTCATTATGGGAAGGGGACCATAAGACATGTATCCCAGGAAATAAGAAATGTGGACAGCTACTTTAGCTGGGAAACTGCTCAGCAAAACACCTCATCATTATGTCTGTCAAACATAAAAACAAGTGCTCCATTTGCACTTTAGACAAGCCTCTTAGGACTGGCGCGATCCAGTTTGAGAACAATTACTCCATCATACTTAAGCACGTCTACCTATTCCTCTATACAAGTGTAAAAGTATTGAAGTTATCATGAATGTTTGCTGCTACTTCTTCTAATAGGAAATCATTTTAAGTGTTATTGTGCAAACCCCATAGATGTTTTCCTGTTATGTTCAAATTTCTTTTGGACTTTAAGACAGAAAGAAAAAGTTATAAGAACATAAGCTGTAAACACTGTCACTGTCTCCTGACAGAAGCTAATTCTGGGGAATACCGCTAAAGGAAAAACACCTGTTCTTGCTTGCCATGTTCCTCTCCATGGAATTGGAAGCTAATCAAGGAGAGGCAAGGTGGCCCAGTTTCTCTCCCTCACCCTTTCAGCCCCTGTACTTGCATACCTACAGGACAGAGCAGATACTTTGGAGAGAACTTGGTGGTGCAAGTGAGTGAGGATGGCCTTGTTTTAATAGCCTGACTGCTTTCACTGTCCTACTTTCTACATCTATTTATACAGCCCCACACCATGTAGAGAGAGTTGCTTAGATCAAAACTCCCCCATTGATTTCAATTGATGAAGGCCATACACTGATCTCATTCAGGGTTTTATCCAGAGTGAGGCTCTGAGCAGCAAGGGTGAGTATAGCAAGAGTGAGTATAGAGATCTGAGAAGAGAAATGAGATGGACGGAAGTGCAGTCACATGAGCAACAGATCATAGGCTACTGTCTTTTTTAGATCTGGCTTACTTTTATAATATCCCATTATCAATGATTTTCTGTTCTCCGGGAAGGTTCTGAGAAAGAGGGAGGCTGACAGCACCAGATTCTGTGTCCTGGAACTTTTCTGTGTTTACTGAGTCCCTGTCTCCATACTTCCTTTCTTGTCCTTTGCAAACTATTCCCTGGGATAAAGCATCCATTTTTAATTCACCTGGATAAATAGCATCAGTGAATTACTAGGTCCAGGAACATGAACAACCTGAGATCCTTCATTCATGTTCACTCATTAGGCAAGTGTTAGGTTTTTTCCTGATGAATGGTCTATTATAGACAAGTGTTCTGAAACAGTACATTTGTGGACACTATTAAAATATAAAAATATTAAAGCAGAATTTTAATATTGTGTGGTGTATATGTGTGTGTGTGTTTACTGCCATAGTTATGTTTAAAAGTGTTTTCGCACTGATTCTTGACCAAGATTTAGGTGGCAAAGCTGTGCTCAGCGTACAATGTGATGATTGTTGATCCAAGATACCCAAACCAATCTCCATTATCTAGTTCATGTGATCTAGGTAGCCCATGCCAACTGTTAAAGAATCCATGTCTTGATGGTTGTGAAAAGGCCAAAATCTTGAATGCAAATACTCTAGCATGATGAAAGACTAGGAAATTAAGTTTCAATTAATAACTAATATGAGTCATCTTCTTCAAAAGTACAACTCAAAGATTTTTAGGGTATCAGGAATGTTGCAAATCATTACCATTACCTAATTCCAGAATAGTTTGATCATGCCAAAAAGAAACCTTATCACCACTACCAGTCACTCCCAGTTTTTCTGCCCTGCCATCTGCGACAACCATCTAGTCTGTTTTCTGTCTCAATCTGCCTATTCTGAACACTTTATAGGAATGGAACTTTAAGATTTATAATCTTTTATGATAGGAAACTTTATCTTGCCTGATGTTTTCAAGGTTCATTCACATGAAAGATTTATCAATGCTTCCCTTCTTTTATTGTTCAGTAGTACTTTATTACATAAATATATAATATTTTATACATCTTTTATTTGTACAAAAGTGTTTTATTTTGTTTTTGCTTTGTTTTGAGACAGAGCCTCATGTAGCCCAAGCTGGCTTCAAATTTACTAGTAGCTAAAGATGATTCTGAAATTTTGATCCTCCTGTCTCTACTTCAAGGATACTGGGACTATAGCCAGTCCAGTGCTGCCACGTCCAGTTCATGCAGTGTTGGGGAGCAAACAAGGGATGCATGCATGCTGGGCAAGCTTTCCACCAACTGTACTCCACCCATATTGAGAAATTTCAAAAAGTATATATATGTAGGAGTATCACATGCGGAGACCAAAGGAAAGTGTAAGATTGCTTGGAACAATAAGTATTTAGAATATTTAGAATTCTAAATAGCTTCTATAATGGTTTTGGGAAAAGAACCTGGGTCCCCTACGAGAACAGCAGGTGTTCTTAACCACTGAGCTACCTCTTGAACAATGGTTATTTTTAGTATAAGTTTTAAAGTATAGAATTAATGCAGAAAAGAATGTCAATCATAAATTCATCTCTTAAAGAATCCTTGCCAAGAGAGTCACCAGCAGCAAATCAAGAAACAAGATGTTACTACAATTATCACAGCCTGTAGAATCCTCTTTAGGTTTCTAGTCATTCTTCAACTACAACTGCTTCTAATCCTTTCTCTTTGCAAAACCTTGTACAGACGGAGTCATTGGATTTATTGTCTTTTGTACTTAGTTTCTTTACTCTGCCCAACATTTGTGAGATCACTATTGGTTTTCGAAGTTTTGGTTGATTCTGTTTCAGGGCTCTCTGGTTTTCCATTGTGAAACACAAGAGTTCACCATCCACTGTTGATGAATATTTGGTGTGCAATTCTTGGTTAGCATTAACGGTGTCACTCTGAATTCTTATATATGTTTTGCAGTGAGTATATACGTATTTTTTGTGTTTGTCTAGGAATAAAATTGTTAGTTCATAATGTATTCCTATCCTCAGTAGAGTAGCTATTAATAGATAGTTTTAAAAAAACTTGTGACTTTCTTCCCACAATGTATAGATGTTACAATCCCTTCCATTAGCAGAAATGTGAAGGACTATCTGGCTAGTTAGCCATTTTAGGGTAAGTTTGCTAGTATCACACTGTAGTTTGAAAGTATTGACCTAGTGACTACTTGTTCAGCACATTTCTTTTTTTTTTACATAACTACTGGTCATTTGGAAGCCCATCATCTGTGGAGTATCCATTCAAGGCTTTTCCTCACATTTCTGCAAGTCTATGTATTCTGATTACTTTGTAGAATTTTTTATGTCCCAGATCTGATTCTTGGAGGGTGTGTGTGTATATATTGCAAATGTATTTTTTGTGCCACTTGCCCCTTTATTCTCTTAATTGCATCTTTTGAAATGTTCTTTAATTTGAAAGTAATCCAGTTTATCCATTTCCTATTGAGATTAATGATTTTAGAAATATTGCATTTAAGACTTTTTTTTCCTCCTCAGATCATGAGATTTCTGTCTTGAGAAAATGAAAGCAAAGGGCTATCTTATTTCATATAGTATGCCAGCACTCCTCAGATCTCTGCAAAGTCTTCTCTGATACTCTTTATGTTTAAGGGGACAAGATATAAAATCGTCTCAACTAGCATCCTCATTATGTTGCAGCTTCCTTTCCAGCTGGAAAGCATCCTCTTTGTGGCAACAATTAGTTTTGACTCATTAATCTCTGTCATTTCATAGAAGGAGAAATCACACTTCATGACTCAGTTTGTAACTGGTCCAGGCAGGAGCAAGGAGCTTTCTGGGAAGGGCAGTTTAGCAATGTTCGCCTAGATTTATCTTCCCATCTGAAGATGCCAAGTGTTCTTTCAATTACCAATCTGGTGACACATACAGCATTATAATTTATGCTGTAGAGACTCAGGGGACAGAAAATAGAAATTAACCATCTTTTCAATGGTTTTGCACTGTCATATGAAACAGAAGGACTTGCACACATGTCATGCCCCATTCAAGGGTCACAATGCCTTCCATAGCTCACTGTGGAACACACAGTTCTGCCATCAAATTGACAGTGATGGTTGACTCTGCTGCTGTGCCACAATGTGAAATATAAATCATGATCTTCCTCTAAATTAAATTCTTTGAAACATAAGCGAAGCAGTACAACCAGGTGGTGGGAGAAAGGTCTCGTGATGGGTGCTCAGATAAACAGAACGGTAGAGAGGTCCATGCCCTATGAAGCACAGCATCGATGCCTCTTCAGGATGAGAGGATTTGTTTGGGCTTTTCTAGACAATCCATTAAACATCATGGCAAACCCAACAAAACATAGGTGAGGATTAGGACTGTGAGAAACAGTCAAAACAGCCCCAGAAACATTCCAAAATTGACACAGCAGGCAGGAGATATTAAGTCAGAGGACCGTCGATCACTGTCCCAGACACTGGGTTGGAGAATGGCCTGGGAAGATGTGACAAAATATGTTTGTTCTTTCCCTCATACCCTCTGAAGATTCAGGAGAAATTGGTAGATGAGGAGCAGAGATGATAAGAAATGCTTATTAAAAACTGGTACTTTTGAAGAATTAAAGATTTCTCAAATATTAGCTATTACATCTTCCATAGGTCATGAGATATTTTAACGAGTTAATCTGCAAGAATATTTGCTATTGCCTTTAAAAATGGCAAGAGATGTTGAAGGCAACAGGAGGATAGCAAGGCTACAAGATTGGTATGAGTACCCTGTTGAAGGGTCAGCTGATCACCTGACCATCAGCATCCTAGGAGGACCAGGAAGGAGGGACAGAGTTGACACAGTGGCTACTTGGAAGAACTCCCTTTTGGTTTGTTTTGCTGACATAGGGCCTTGCCCTTCTGTTTTCTGCAGAACCTTCTCATCACAAACTCTTCCCTTATAAACACAGTTTCCTCTGGAACAAGTGACTCAAGAGGTTCACAGGACAATAAAAAACCTATTCTTATAAAGAATTTCCTTGCAACTCAAATCCCATTCCTCAGAGAGGCCTTTTTTATGTACATAGAAGAAATGTTACCTTGTTGTAGACTCACAGCTAATTACTCTCATGCAGACCACTCATTCTTTTTTTAATTTATGTCATTAGTTTATTTACAATTTTTTCTAGTATATGAGTTCAAGAGTTTAATCCAATTTTCAGATCATATCTCTTAAACTTTCTTCATTCTGTTACAGGGATGAACTAAATATCCTTATTTTTTAAATAGCTGGTGTCTTACTATAAAGAAAGGTTCCTCAGAAAACTGGGCGTGACACTCCCGGAGGATCCGGCTATACCACTCCTGGGCATATACCCAGAGACTTTACCTGCATGCAATAAGGACACATGCTCCACTATGTTCATAGCAGCCTTATTTATAATAGCCAGAAGCTGGAAAGAACCCAGATGTCCCTCAACAGAGGAATGGATTCAGAAGATGTGGTATATCTACACAATGGAATACTACTCTGCAATTAAAAACAATGAATTCACGGAATTCCTAGGCAAATGGTCAGAACTTGAAAATATCATCCTCAGTGAGGTAACCCAATCACAAAAGAACACACATGGTATGCAGTCACTGATAAGGGGATATTGACCCAGAATCTCGGAATACCCTAGACACAATCCGCATATCAATAGATTTCTAAGAAGATGGAAGGAGAGACCCCTGGTCCTGGAAAGACTGGATGTAGGGGAATACCAGGACAGAGAAGCGAGAGGGGGTTGAATGGAGAAAAGAGGGAGGGAAGGGGGCTTATGGGACTTTCGGGGAGGGAGGAAACGGGAAAGGGGAAGTGATTTGGAATGTAAATTAAAAAAATAAAATAAAAAAAAAAAGAAAGGAGCAGCAAATCCAGATCCAAAGTACATGGTCATCATAGCCAGTAACCGCCACTTGTTTTCCACTGAAAATGGCAAATTCTTCCCTGGACCCTCCTCATAGTGACTGCGACGGACCACAGAGGTGATGAACCTCTGGATACTCTGGCCCAACATGCCGCTGCTGGAAGTTCTGCCAGGGACACAGACACTGAAGGCGGGAGAAATGGTCATACCAACACACTCTTCTTTCTTCACTAACTTGCTACCCTGAGCGCAAAGACTGAAAGGGCCAGACCACTCATTCATTTATTCCATAAAATTTATTACCAAATGCAGTTGTCATCCCTGAAGATTTAGTCTGTCTGAACCCTGTATAAGGTATGATCTTTGTTACTGGTGCACTGCTCTGTTCTTGAAGCTAAAAACAGGAGTAGACACTGTGGGTGATTAGATAGTTGTGCAAATAATGAGAGACAGAGACAAAAATATGGCTGAAAATTAATGACCAATAGTTTTGAATATAAATGATAAACTTTAAATTGACAAAAGTATTGCTATATTACAACTTCTGAAGACAGCCATGTCTACCGTGAAGTCGGAATGCTGTCCTAGTTGTCCAGGAGCAGTGAAAGTGCTGAGGGTTTGGCACTCAGGGATGTTTAGCTACCTGCTCTTCTGGGTCTCACATAAGGCTGTCTTCTCTAAAGAATTCACGGTGACTTCAGGATTGAGTTGAGGGTTCACTTGTGCTGCCGATGACAGAGAATGTCATGTTCCTCAGCATTAACCTCCCTAAGGTGCTGTTGTGAACACAGCTTCCACTAGAGCAAGTTACTTATGAGGCTCACAGGACAATGAGAACTGTCAGAGCCTCTGAAACCTACTAGTAATAATATCATATTATCACTTATGCAGTCTGCTGTAAGATTCTCTCTCCTCGGAATGTCAAAAGCTATACCTATGATGTCTCATCACTGTGACTGCCTAAGCATGACCTGAACAAAAATGGCACTAACAGACACACTGATGTGGACAGGGGAAAGGTCATGGGGCTCCAGATCTGGCCAAAAACTGTAGATAACTCAGGAATACTGAGAGTGGGAGAATAGTCTTTCCCAGGGAAGAGCCCACAAATTGGTTTTCCAATACCAATTGGTCAGCTCTGAAAACATACAATTAACATACAGAATAAACAAGATATCCTGTATGTTACACACACACACATACACACTTATATATATACATATATATGTATATTTATATATGTATATATGTATATAATTATAGTATATACAGTCTGTGTTACTTGTATGTATATATATATACATATGCATATAAATATGTATGCATATGCAGTCAATGAAAAATAGGCCAAGAATTTAAAAGAGAGCAAGGAAGGATATCTAGAAAGGTTTGACAGAAGTAAAAAGGAGGAAAACAATTAATTAAAAATCAAAAAGTGTATAATACCTGTACTGGCTGGTTTTGTGTCAACTTGACACAGACTGGAGTTATCAGAGAAAGGAGCTTCAGTTGAGGAAATGCCTCCAAGAGATCCAACAGTAAGGCATTTTCTCAATTAATGATCAAGGTTGGGAGGGCCCATTGTGGGTGGTGCCATCCCTGGACTGGTAGTCTTGGGTTCTATAAGAAAGCAAGCTGAGCAAGCCAGTAAGAAACATCCCTCCATGGCCTCTGCATCAGTTCTTGCTTCCTGACCTGCTTGAATTCCAGTTCTGACCTCCTTTGGTGATAAACAGCAATTTGATTGAAGCTGAACAAACCTTTCCTCCCCAATTTGCTTCTTGGTCATGATGTTTGTGCAGGAATAGAAACCCTGACTAAAACAAATTGGTACCTGCATAGTGGGGTTTTCCTGTGACAATCTAACCATGTTTGGGGGAGGACTGTGGAAGGACTTTGGAACTTTGGGAAGAAGATCCATTCAGTGTTAAGAACTCTGTTGTGACGGTGTGTAGGAGCTTGGAAGATAATGTTGGGAACAGTGCAGAAGATGGAGGCCTGACTTGTGAAATTTCAGAGGGAAAATTTAAGACTCTTATCAGGGCTGTTGCTGTTTTGATTGTGAAGATTCTGTGGTTTTGGTTAGTTGGGGCTGAAGAATCAGCTGTGATTAACAAGATGCCAGAACCACTAACGCAAAACCTTTGCATTATTGGGACTATTGATGCTGGGTAGCTGGAGCTAAGAAATTAGTGGTGATTAAGAAGAGACCAGCATCATTGAGGTGACATCCTCTGGGAGGTGTTTTCTGAGAGCACAAAGAGGCTGTGTTCCAGACATAGCCAAGATTGTACCTTGTGCTGCAGCAGGAGTTGGTAATGTATAAGAGTCACCCAGGTGGTACTGGTTTTGAAGGCATGAGGGGTCCTGAAGAGCAGCTGAGGCTCAGCACTGTGAGAGGCCAAGGAAGGCCACTGGGAAGGTACAGCCTCAGTTACAATTGATGGTCCAGGACTAAAGGGGTCATGCAAAGGAGCTGAGGCTTGGCATCATGAAGAGAACCTATAAGAGGCTATTGGTTAAACCTAGTTACAGTGGAAGGCAGCAGTGTTTTGGAGATGCTAGTACTATGAGATGACCACCAAGAACAGCAGCAGCATTGGAGTCCAGACAGCTGGAGCCTAGAAGACAAGGTGTGTGCTACAAAGGGCAGAGCTGGAGAAGTGACCCAAGCCCTTGGAGGAATCCAGAAGATCGTGAGTGGATCCTAGACATTGGACAGTTGGTGTTTGATTTTGCTTTTGATTGTGACTGTGCCCTGATATTTTTCCCTCTTGAAGGAAGAAAGTATTTTAGTGGAGCCCAGTTAAGAGACTTTTAATTGTAAAAAGACTTTGAATTTTAAAAGACATTGGATATTTAAAGGGATTGAAATATTAAGAATTTGCAAAGACTGTGGGATTTTTAAAGTTATTTAGATCTTGGGGATGAATAAGAAAGGGTTGAGGCTTAATGGTGATGTGTTTGTTTGTCAAGTTGACAAATTGTCAATTGTACTGGCTGGTTTTGTGTCAACTTGACACAGGTTGGAGTTATCAGAGAAAGGAGTTTCTGTTGAGGAAATGCCTCCATGAGATCCAGCAGTAAGGCATTTTTTTCAATTAGTGATCAAGGTTGGGAGGGCCCATTGTGGGTGGTGCCATTCCTGGGCTGGTAGTCTTGGGTTCTATAAGAAAGCAAGCTGAGCAAGCCAGGGGAAGCAAGCCAGTAAGAAACATCCCTCCATGGCCTCTGCATCAGCTCCTGCTTCCTGACCTGCTTGAGTTCCAGTCCAGACTTCCTTTGGTGATAAACAACGATTTGGAACTGTAACCTGAATAAACCCTTTCTTCTCCAACTTGTTTCTTGGTCATGATGTTTGTACAGGAATAGAAACCCTGACTAAGACAATAGCCATATTATGCCCTAAGACAAAGTCTCATAACTGTCTGACCCCCTTTCTGGCTTGTACATTATTTCAGTCCCTTGTTCTACCATTTTCCCTGGATCTTGGAGGGAATGATATAGATATCTCATTAATGATGAACATTCAAAAATCACTTGTTTGTATTTTTATCACTTTGATCAGTTATAAATCCCTACCATTACTGCTTCCCATGGATAAAAGAAGTTTCTTTGACCAAAAACTGACAGCAAAACTAATCTAATCTATGGGCATAATGTAATTCTTTAGAAGACAATATGATAGGCACATGTCCATTTGCTAAAACAGCAGAAACTTCCTTACTAGGATCTATGACTTTCATAGCTATGGAAATTTGATCAGTTTTATATTCCAGATGTGAATAGCATCCTGTGGAAAGGATCTCAAATCCAATTTAAAAACCAAGCCGTTGATTACTCTCCTAGCAGTCTTTCCACAATTGCAACAGTGAACACATCTTGCCAAGTGCTCACTGCTATCTCTCATGTCCCCACCCTTATGGGAAACCTTTAGTCACTGTTGTGGAAGTGTAACCTGGTACATGCACTATGGAAATCAGTGCAAACATTCTTTTAAAAGCCACACTAGGATTACCATATGATTTATCTACATCACACCTGGACCTTCCCAAAGGACTTTATATCCTTCTACAGGGACATGTATATATCCAAGTTCACTGCAACTGGATTCAAAAGAGTTGGAAATAAATGTTCATCAGCTGCTGATAGGATATGAAAATGTGGTAGACATACATAATGACAATGTATTTAGTTGTAAGAAAAATAATGCAGGTAAATGAATAAATCTGTCTTTATTACTATGGCCCTGTAAAATAAACTGAAGTTGCTTACAGTGATGCCTCCAGCATATTCTTTTTTTCTTAAGATCACTTTAGTTATTTTGGTGGATTGAATAAGAATGCCCCCTATAGGCTCAAATATTTGAATACTTACTCATCAGAGAGTGAGACTATTTGAAGGGATTAGAAGTATTCGGAAATGGGATCATCTTGGAGGAAGTATGCCACTGAGAGTAGGCTATGAGGTTTCAAAAGCCCATGCTAGACCTAGGCTCCTTCTCTCTCTTCCTACTAATTGAGATATAGCTCTCAACCACTGTTCTAATGCCTGTCTGCCTGCCTGCCTACCACCATATTCCTTGCCATGATGGTTATGGTCTAAACTTCTGTAACTGTAGGCAAGCTGCAATTAAATGTTTACTCTTATAAAAGTTGTCTTAAAAATATGTTTCCCAATAATCTTAGGAAACCCCTGTGAAAGGTCATTTGACCCCCAGGTTAAGAATCACTGCTTTAGGGTATCTTTCTATGGAATTACATCATCTACGAATGAAAATACTGTGACTTCTTCCTTTCCTGATTGTATCTTTTTAAATTTCCTCCTCTTACCGCTCTAGCTAAGACTTAAACCACTGTAATTAATAGGTATGAAGAGAACGAATATTCTTGTTCTTGATCTCACTGCTTCTGGATTGGCTGATCCTTACCCAGTGCTCTAAGGTACATCCTCAAGTTGTTTATCTGACATTTCTGATTGTTGAAGGTATTTATAGCTATCTATCCTGTAGGTTTTCTTATGTTGTTTTTCCATTTCCACTCAATACTAATAATTTTAGCCCCTTCTTGATCTAAGATTTTAAATCAGATTTATAATTATTATGAAGTTAAACTGTTGAAAAATGTTCACTGAAATATTTTGATTTGCATTGATGCTTTACATTTATATAAAAAAAATTCACACTCCAATGAAAAGTGAGCTATCAATACCTGATTCCTGCCCCTTGTTTTTCCTCTTGCAATCATATGTTTAGGTACTGCTTTGCATTGTGATGTTGAAATTAATGTGTGATCTTGGAATTGAACAAAATTGACTTAATAGTGATGTGTTTCTGTGTGGTTAACAACAGGTCGATTGTATCGGCTTGTTTTATGTAGAGTTTCATAAGGCAGAACCATCTGAGAGGACGAAACCTCGACTGAGAAATTCCCTCCATAATATTAGGCAGTCGGCAAGCCTCTAGGGCATTTCCCTAATTAGTGATTCATACAGAAGGGCACAACACATTGTTGGTGATGTCACCAGTGGGGTGGAGGTCCTGGGTTCTATAATAAAGCAGGATGAACAAGCCTAAGTAAGCCAGTAAGTAGCTCTCCTTCCGGGCCTCTGAAACAGCTTCCTGTCTCCAGTTCCTGCCCTGCTTGAGTTCCTGCCCCTGACCTCCTTCAGTGATAGTCAGTGATGTGGAAGCCAAATTAACCCTTTGCTCCCCAAGTTTCTTTTCTTTGGGGTTTTCATCACAGCAATAGTAATCTTAACTGAGGTACCTTTTGAGCCCATGGGGGAAATAGAATATTCAGGACTACTGATAACAGGAAGAACAGAAAAAAATGTGGTTTTGGTGAATGAAATCTTTCCCTTATAGTGAATTGTTAGCACATTCTTCATGTATGCGGCCTCCTAGCTAGTTATCCTTTGGTATAATTATTGCAGGGTTTGGCACACAAGTTGGCATTTTTCCAAGAGGCCGACCACTCTGGTAGAGCAGTCCTGTTCTGAAATCCGGAGCATTTTCTCACACCAGAGACTGGAAGGGGAGCTTGCGAATCCCAAGTTTGATGACCTTCTGATAGTGTCTGATTGTAGAGTGCTGCCATCCCAGCCTGTAACCATGAGGTTTCTTCACCCGTCCAGGAGAGGGCGCATGATTGTGACCAGCTTTTGTAGCCAGTTACTTTACCCACTGTGGATTTGCAGGTAGTAAGCTCTGAACCAATCAGGATATAGGCATCACCTTCTCCCTGCTGGAGTTCTGTGAGTGACAGGAGGCCCTGGAATTAAAAAACGGCAGTCCCTTCTTGATTTTTAAATTACTCCATCCATCATTCAAATGTGGTTGTTTTAATGTACACGAAATTAGACGTGTGTGTGTGTGTGTGTGTGTGTGTGTGTGTGTGTGTGTGTGTGTGTGTGTGTTTCTAGCTTTATTCAGTTGTGATCAGATAGGAAACGTGTATGTGTTTCTACCTTTATTCAGTTGTGGTCAGATAGGATATAAGAAGTTATTTCAATTTCCTTTTCTTTGTTGAGACTTGCTTTCTGCCCAGTTATCTGATTTCTTTTAGAGAAAGTGCTAAGGCTGCTGAGAAAAAATGCATATTCTGCGGTGTATGAATGTAATGTGTATTTGTAAGAGCCAGTTGATATACGATGCCATTTAATGCCAATGTTTCTCTAACTTTTTTGTTGTGATGAGAATCAGAAATTAAAGTTTTTACTGTGTTGGATTAATCTGACATTATATCGAGAAGTAATTTTTATTATCAAATTGGGTGATGGATAAGTATATATTTATAATTATACTGTCTTCTTGATGGTTGCTCCCTTAGTTGATATGAAGCGAACTTCTTTATTTCTTCCAAATAGTTTTTAAGATCTATTTTGTCAGATAATTTAGTGATGTGCACTCATTTTCTAATTCCGTATGCTTGAAATACATTTTTTTCTCTCACCATAAGATATTCTCTTTGATGGTGACATTTCTCAAAGGTAGCAAATAGATGGATCTTGTTTTTTGATCCAATTGGCTTGTCTTTTATTGGGGAATTAAGACCACTAATATCCAGAGTTATTATTGAAAGATTTGTTATTTTGTTGATTTTGTATTGTGTGGTGTTTTTTTTTCTAATCCTTGTTTAATTTCCCTTCTAGAATCTCTTGGGCTTCTTTTTCCTCTGTAGCCATTTGGATTTACTTATTATTATTTTCAACCTGAAGAATTCTTTCCAGTAGTCACTATAAAGCAGACTTTGTGGTCATACATTACTTAAGTCAGCTTTTATGGTGCAAAATTTTTCTTTTTTCCTTCAATCATGGCAGACGGTTTTGCTGCACAAAATAGTCCAGGTTGGTAGTTAAAGTCTTTTAAAACTGAAAATAGGTTGTTCCAAGCTCTTCTAGCTTTTACAGTGTCTGTTGAGAAATCAGTTGTTATTGTCATGGGCCTGCTTTGATTTATGATTTTATGTTTCTTTCTTGCAGCTTACAGTACAGTCTTTTGCTGCTGTTTTTTTTTTAATATTTAGTGTTTTAATTATACAGTAATAATGGATTTTCTTTTCTGGTCCTATCTATTTGGTATTCTAGTCAATGTTCTTAACTTATAGATTGTGTCTTTTCAAGATCCCTCAAGCATCTCACATGTTCTATCCATAAAGTTTTATTAATTTGTCTATGTCATAGACTTTATGCTCTAGTTCCTCTAATATGTCTTCCAACCCTGATAGTCTGTCCTTTCCGTGATCCATTCTATTGGGGAGGGTTTTCACTGAGGAATTTGCTCAATTCACTGAGTTTTTCAATTCCAGACCTTAGTGTCTCTCTCTCTCTCTCTCTCTCTCTCTCTCTCTCTCTCTCTCTCTCCTCTCTTTCCCTCCCTTCCTTCCTCTCCCCCTCTCTCTCCCTCCCTCTCCTTCTCTGTGTCTCTCTTTCTCTCTCCCCCCTCTCTCTTTAATTTAATTTTTTATTTTTAAATAATTTGTTTTACTTATTCACTTTACATCTTGCTCACTGCCCCCTCCGCAATTCTTCCATCCATTCCCCTTTCCCTTCTCCTCTGAGTGGGTGGTAGCCCCCTGAGTACTCTTCCCACCCTGGCACTACAAGTCTCTGTGAGGCTAGGCACACCCTCTCCCACTGAGGCCATACAAGGCAGTCCAGTTAGAAGAATACATCCCATCTACAGGCAACAGCTTTTGGGATAGCCCTTGCTGCAATTGTTTGGGACCCACATGAAGATCAAGCTGCACACCTGCTACATATGTGCAAGAAGGCCTAGATCTAGCTCATGGATGTTCTATGGTTGGTGGTTCAGTCTCTGAGAGCCCCAAGGTTCCAGGTTAGTTGATTCTGTTGGTCTTCCTGTGGAGTTCCTATCCTGATTGGGGCTGGCAATCCTTCCTGTTCTTCTATAAGAATCCCCAAGTTCCATCACTGTGGGTGTCTGTATCGGTCTGAGTCAGCTGCTAGGTGAAGCCTCTCAGAGTACAGCCACCATCTGTCTCTTTAATTCCATTTTCATATCATGTATTGACTTCTTTGTTTCATTAAGCTCTTTGGGATTTTGTTTTCTCTGTGATTTCTCTTAATATCTTCATGATTTGTTGGAATGTTTTGTTTGGAATTTCATCCAAGACAGTCTCATTTTTCACTGTTATTGTGAGACTGGTAATTTGGGGATGATGTGTGTTATCTTGGCTTTTCAAGGTACTTGTGCTTTTGCATTGAGATTTGCATATCTGGAGTTACACCATTAGTTACCTTCCTTTTCATTTGTCATGTTTTCCAGTGGAAATGTTTGCAGTATGCAGGAGGGACTAGGTCATAGTAGGTTTGACTCATCCTTTCCTTTCTTCTGTTAGACTGTGTTCCAGGGAGCCAGGTTCCAGTTCTAGATTCCTCCTAAGAGTAAATACTATCTGAAATAACAGTTACTATCAAGAGGTAGACTAACTATGAAAATAGAGAAAACTCATCACTCCTTAAGTACTAATCATGTTAGAGAGTAAATGAGCAATGTCAGTATTGTAAATGCTAGTGTATTAACTATTGAGGGTATGAGTATAAAGAAAGAGAATCAAAGCCATGATAAAGTAGAATATGGAGATAGGGAACATAAATGGAAGGGTAAACTATAGAGACAAAAGAAGTAAAGATGGGGCATGTATGCTCTCTTTTCAGTTCATCTTTAAGCACTAACAACTCGCACCTTCCCATTGCTATTGTTGTTGATACTGTTTGCTCCTGAAAAGCCAGGCTAGGGCTAGCTGGCCTCTGAGCTTCCTGGGATTCTCCAGTCTCTCATCTCACTGTAGGGGTGCTAGGATCATAGACATGAATTTGAACCCAGCTTCACATAGGTTCTGAGGATTTGAAGTCTGGTCTCTACACTCATGTGTCAAGTGCTTCGCCCACTCAGCTCTTTCCAGCACCTTTAATTTGTTATTGTTATGGCTTCTTTTTTTTTTTAATTTTATTTTTTTAATTTACATTCCAAATCACTTCCCCTTTCACGTTTCCTCCCTCCCGAAAGTCCCATAAGCCCCCTTCCCTCCCTCTTTTCTCCATTCAACCCCCTCTCGTTACTCTGTCCTGGCGTTCCCCTACATCCAGTCTTTCCAGGACCAGGGGTCTCTCCTTCCATCTTTTTAGAAATCTATTGATATGCGGATTGTGTCTAGGGTATTCCGAGATTCTGGGTTAATATCCCCTTATCAGTGACTGCATACCATGTGTGTTCTTTTGTGATTGGGTTACCTCACTAAGGATAATATTTTCAAGTTCTGACCATTTGCCTAGGAATTTCGTGAATTCATTGTTTTTAATTGCAGAGTAGTATTCCATTGTGTAGATATACCAATCTTCTGAATCCATTCCTCCGTTGAGGGACATCTGGGTTCTTTCCAGCTTCTGGCTATTATAAATAAGGCTGCTATGAACATAGTGGAGCATGTGTCCTTATTGCATGCAGGTAAAGTCTTTGGGTATATGCCCAGGAGTGGTATAGCCGGATCCTCCGGGAGTGTCATGCCCAGTTTTCTGAGGAACCGCCAGACTGCTTTCCAGAGTGGTTGTACCAGCCTGCAATTCCACCAGCAGTGGAGGAGTGTTCCTCTTTCTCCACATCCTCGCCAACAACTGCTGTCTCCTGTGTTTTTGATCTTAGCCATCCTGACTGGTGTGAGATGGAATCTCAGGGTTGTTTTGATTTGCATTTCCCTAATGACTAAGGATGATGAACATCTCTTTAGGTGCTTCTCATCCATTAGATATTCTTCAGGTGAGAACTCTTTGTGTAGCTCTGTACCCCATTTTTTAATAGGGTTACTTGCCTCTCTGGAGTTTAACTTCTTGAGTTCTTTGTATATCTTGGATATTAGCCCTCTGTCGGATGTAAGGTTGGTAAAGATCATTTCCCAGTTAGTTGGTTGACGCTTTGTCTTTTTGACAGTGTCTTTTGCCTTGCAAAAACTTTGTAATTTAATGAGGTCCCATTTGTCTATTCTTGATCTTAGAGCATAAGCTATTGGAGTTCTGTTCAGGAAATTCTCCCCTGTGCCCATATGTTCAAGGTTCTTCCCTAGTTTCCCTTCTATTAGTTTCAGTGTGTCTGGTTTTATGTGGAGATCTTTGATCCACTTAGAATTGACCTTAGTGCAAGGAGATAAGGATGGGTCAATTTGCATTCTTCTGCATGTTGACCTCCAGCTGAGCCAGCACCATTTGTTGAAAAGGCTATCTTTTTTCCACTGGATGGTTTTAGCTCCTTTGTCAAAAATCAAGTGACCATAGGAGTGTGGATTCATTTCTGGGTCTTCAATTCTGTTCCATTGATCTACATGTCTGTTACTGTACCAATACCATGCAGTTTTTAACACTATTGCTCTGTAGTACAGCTTGAGGTCCGGGATACTGATTCCCCCAGAGGTTCTTTTACTCTTGAGAATAGTTTTAGCTATTCTGGGTTTTCTGTTATTCCAGATGAATTTTTGAATTGCTCTTTCTAACTCTATGAAGAATTGAGTTGGGATTTTGATGGGGATTGCATTGAATCTGTGTATTACTTTTGGTAAGATGCTCATTTTTACTATATTAATCCTGCCAATCCATGAGCATGGCAGATTTTTCCATCTTCTGAGGTCTTCTTCAATTTCTTTCTTCAGAGACTTGAAGTTCTTGTCATACAGATCTTTCACTTCTTTGGTTAGAGTCACGCCAAGATACTTAATATGGTTTGTCGCTATTGTGAAGGGTATTATTTCTCTTACTTCTTTCTCAGCCTGCTTATCCTTTGAGTATAGGAAGGCTTCTGACTTGCTTGAGTTGATTTTATATCCGGCCACTTTGCTGAAGTCGTTTATCAGCTGTAGGAGTTCTCTGGTGGAGTTCTTTGGGTCGCTTAAGTATACGATCATATCGTCTGCAAATAGTGATAGTTTGACTTCTTCCTTTCCAATTTGTATCCCTTTGACCTCTTTTTGTTGTCTAATTGCTCTAGCTAGAACTTCAAGTACTATATTGAAAAGATATGGAGAGAGAGGCCAGCCTTGTCTAGTCCCTGATTTTAGTGGGATTGCTTCAAGTTTCTCTCCATTTAGATTGATGCTGGCTACCGGTTTGCTGTAAATTGCTTTTACTATGTTTAGATATGGGCCTTGAATTCCTGATCTTTCCAAGACCTTTAGCATGAAAGGATGCTGAATTTTGTCAAATGCTTTCTCAGCATCTAATGAGATGACCATGTGGTTTTTTTCTTTGAGATTGTTTATGTAGTGGATTACATTGATGGATTTCCTTATATTGAACCATCCCTGCATCCCTGGGATGAAGCCTACTTGATCGTGGTGGATGATCGTTTTGATGTGTTCTTGGATTCGGTTGGCAAGAATTTTATTGAGTATTTTTGCATCGATATTCATCAGAGAGATTGGCCTGAGATTCTCTTTCTTTGTCGGATCTTTGTGTGCTTTTGGTATTAGTGTAATTGTGGCTTCATAGAACGAGTTGGGTAGTGTTCCTTCTGTTTCTATTTTGTGGAACAGTTTGAAGAGTATTGGTGTTAGGTCTTCTTTGAAGGTCTGATAGAATTCTGCACTAAAACCATCTGGACCTGTGCTTTTTTTGGTTGGAAGACTTCCAATGACAACTTCTATTTCTTCAGGGGTTATAGGACGGTTTAGATGGTCTATTTGATCCTGATTTAATTTTGGTACTTGGTATCTGTCAAGGAAATTGTCCATTTCCTCAAGATTTTCTAGTTGTGTTGAATACAGGTTTTTGTAGTAGGATCTGATGATTTTTTGAATTTCCTCAGTTTCTGTTGTTATCTCTCCCTTTTCGTTTCTGATTTTATTAATTTGGATACTATCTCTGTGCTCTCTGGTTAGTCTGGCTAAGGGCTTATCTATCTTGTTAATTTTCTCAAAGAACCAACTCCTCGTTTTGTTGATTCTTTGTATGGTTTTATTTGTTTCTACTTGACTGATTTCAGCCCTGAGTTTGATGATTTCCTGCTTTCTACTCCTCTTTGGTGTATTTGCTTCTTTTTGTTCCAGGGCTTTCAGGTGTGCCATTAAGCTGTTAGTGTATGCTGTCTCCCGTTTCTTTTTGGCGGTACTCAGGGCTATGAATTTTCCTCTTAGCACTGCTTTCATTGTGTCCCATAAATTAGGGTATGTTGTGCCTTCATTTTCATTAACTTTCAAAAAGTCTTTGATTTCTTTCTTTATTTCCACCTTGACCAAGTTATCATTGAGTAGAGCGTTGTTCAGCCTCCATGTGTACGTGGGTTTTCTTTTGTTTTTGTTGCCATTGAAGACCACCCTTATTCCATAGTGATCTGATAGGAGGCATGGGATTCTTTCTATCTTCTTGTATCTGTTGAGGTCTGATTTGTGACCAATTATATGGTCAATTTTGGAGAAGGTACCATGAGGAGCTGAGAAGAAGGTGTATTCTTTAGCTCTAGGATGAAATGTTCTATATATATCAGTTAGTTCTATTTGGTCCAAGGCTTCAATTAGATTCACTGTGTCCCTGTTTAGTTTCTGCTTTCCTGAACGATCCATTTCAGAGAGCGGGGTGTTGAAGTCACCCACTATTATTGTGTGCGGTGCAATGTGTGCTTTGAGTTTTAGTAAAGTTTCTTTTACGAATGAGGGTGCCCTTGCATTTGGAGCATAGATATTCAGAATTGAGAGTTCTTGATGGTGGATTTTTCCCTTGATCAGTATGTAGTGTCCTTCTGTGTCTTTTTTGATGACTTTAGGTTGAAAATCAATTTTATCCGATATTAGGATGACTACTCCACCTCGTTTCTTGGGGCCATTTGCTTGTAAAATTGTTTTCCAGCCTTTTACTCTGAGGTAGTGTTTGTCTTTGACACTGAGGTGTGTTTCCTGCATGCAGCAAAATGCTGGGTCCTGTTTACATATCCAGTCTGCTAGTCTATGTCTTTTAATTGGGGAATTGAGACCATTGATATTAAGAGAGATTAAGGCATAGTGATTATTGCCATCTGCCATTCTTGACGCTATCTTATGTTTGAGTGGTTATCTACTTTTGGGTTTGATTCAGGAAGGTTATTATCTCATTTTTTCCAGGGTGTTGTTTCTCTCCCTGTATTGGAGGTTTCCACCTATTATCCGTTGCAGGGCTGGATTTGTGGAAAGATATTGTGAAAATTTGGTTTTATCATGGAATATCTTGGTCTCTCCATCTATGGTGATTGAGAGTTTTGCTGGGTATAGTAGTCTAGGCTGGCATTTGTGCTGTCTTAGTGTCTGCATGAGATCTGCCCAGGATCTTCTGGCTTTCATAGTCTCTGGTGAGAAGTCTGATGTGATTCGGATAGGTCTTCCTTTGTATGTTACTTGGCCCTTTTCTCTTACTGCTTTTAGTATTCTTTCTTTGTTTAGAACATTTGGTGTTTTGATTATTATGTGATGGGAGGTATTTCTGTTCTGGTCCAGTCTGTTTGGAGTTCTGTAGGCTTCTTGTACGTTCATCGGCATCTCTCTCTTTAGGTTAGGGAAGTTTTCCTCCATAATTTTGTTGAAGATGTTTACTGGCCCTTTAAGTTGCAAATCTTCACTCTCATCTATACCTATAATCCTTAGGTTTGGTCTTCTCATTGTGTCCTGGATTTCCTGGATGTTTTGGGTTACACGTTTTTTGCATTTTGCATTTTCTTTGACTGTTGAGTCGATGCTTTCTATGGAATCTTCAACACCTGAGATTCTTTCTTCCATCTCTTGTATTCTATTGTTGATGTTTGCATCTATGACTCCTGATTTCTTCCCAAGGTTTTCTATCTCCAAAGTTGTCTCCCTTTGTGATTTCTAAGTTGTTTCTACCTCCCTTTTTAGTTCCTGGATGGATTTGCTGAGGTCCTTCACTTGTTTGTTTGTATTTTCCTGTATTTCTTTAAGGTATTTTTGCATTACCTCTTTCAGGATTTCTTCCTGATGACCCATGTTCTCCTGCATTTCTCTGAGAGATTTTTGTGTTTCCTCCTCATGGGATTCCATCTGTTGATCCATCGTCTCCTGCATTTCTTTAAACAGTTCTCGTGTTTCCTTTGTAAGGGCATCTAACCGTTGATTCATTTCTTTAAGCAATTTTTGTGTTGCCTCCTTATGGGCATCCATCTGTTGACCCATATTCTTCTGCATTTCTTTATGCAAATTTTGTGATTCCTTTGTGAGTGCATCTACCCATTGATTCATCTCGTTAAGCGATTTTTGTGTTGTTTCCTTGTGCGCCTCCATCTTTTGATCCATGTTCTCCCGCATTTCTCTAAGCGATT
Source organism: Tokudaia tokunoshimensis (assembly GCA_036184795.1). Classification (NCBI taxonomy): domain Eukaryota; kingdom Metazoa; phylum Chordata; class Mammalia; order Rodentia; family Muridae; genus Tokudaia; species Tokudaia tokunoshimensis. The sequence continues at coordinate 43,333,336 of BTHU01000022.1, read as the reverse complement.
TTTGTGTTTCCTTTGTAAGGGCTTCTAACCGTTGATTAATGGTCTCCTGTAACTCTTTATGAGATTTATTTGTGTCCTTCTTGTGATCCTCTAATAGGATCATGAGAAGTGATTTTAAATCCAGATCTTGTCTTTCGGGTGTGGTGGGGTATCCAGGACTTGCTGCTGTTGGAGTGTTGGGTTTGGATGGTCCCACATTACTTTGATTTCTGTTAGTAACATTCCTACGTTTGCCTTTTGCCATCTGGATACCTCTGGTGTTAGTTGGTCCTGCTGCCACTGGCTGTTGGTTGGACCTCCTGTGAGCCTGCAAAGCTATTTCTGCCCCCCCTGGATTTCCAGGATTCCCCTGGCACCGATTTCTGGGGCCTGCCTGCTCCTGAGTGACTTTGGAGCCCTAATGTGCCTTGCCCCAAGTGATCTTATATTGGGGAGGCCTTGCACATCTAAAGGCTCAGCCTAGTGGATTCCTGGAGCAGAGGTTGCCAAAGGGAGGCTGGTAGGCTCCTGCCCTGTGCAGGGGTGTGTGATCTCTCCTGGGGGGGGGAAGCGGGCGTCCCTCTGCCAGGCATAAGTCCCACAGCAGAGCTGGCGCGCTGGTTACTGCAGATCAGCCCAGCACTTGGGAGCCGCATACACACAAGCCGCCCGAGACCCAAGCGACATTATGCCTGTCTGTCTCAGAACCTGGCTGTCCCAACCTCCCAGTCACTGGAGCAAAGATGGCGGAGGGCACTCTCCGTGGCGCCGCTCACCCTGTAGACGCGATGGCCCGCCGATCTGGCACCCAGACGACCACAGTGCTGACCCGTTCTCGGGCACAGACGGAAGCCCCAACAGGCCGTGTCCCAAGTGATGTTATATTGGGGATAGGGAGCTTGGGGTACCTGTCTCTTCAGCGCAGTCTGCGGGAACAGAGGTCGCGGAAGGAAAGCTGGTAGGCTCCCGCCCGGTGCGGGGTCCCTCTGCCAGGCAGAAGTCCCACAGCAGAGCTGGCGTGCTGGTCACTGCAGATCAGCCCCGCACCTGGGAGCTGCACACACACAAGCCGCCCGAGACCCAAGCGACATTATGCCTGTCTGTCTCAGAACCTGGCTGTCCCCTTGTTATGGCTTCTTTAGGGCTTTCTTTATGTTAGACCATGCCAACTCTATATGAGGATTTATTGACCCCAATAAAAAGCTAAATTTTCCCTTCCCCCAACCCTTCTTCCTTTCCTTTCCCCCAGAGGCAACATCCATACCTCTTCCCCTTAATAAATCCCCCATGTGAGAACTGATACACTGTGTGATTTTGTCAGATTCTTCAGAAGCTGGTTCTGAAGATGCCTGAATGTCCCGGTGTCACGGCATTTAATGTGACAACACCTGCAATTATTCCTGCATTGGCCAGGAGGGGCAGGATTTGAATTACGCTTTTGTTATGCTGAATAGCTATTGAGTCCACAGCTAGAATTGGTAGGGGCTCCTCTCTGTTTGTCACCCCTAACTGAGGAAATTAAAACACCAATGTATAGACTCCTAACCAGCTGGCAAGTAGATGATGATATGCCTGAGTACCACAAAGAATTGACATGTTCTGTACTGTAGGGCACTGTGGTACAGATGAGGTATTGAGAGTTATGGTTTTGTTACAGTCTAGAAAACGTAATGTTCCTATGGAACGTATCTCAGGTGCCCTAAAGCAGTCTGCCATGCCAAAGAGGGCATATAGAAAAGGGAGGGGCTCATGGCAACACCATGGTCAGGGTAGTTAGTGAAAGGCAAATCAAGGTCATTTGACAGTGATTAGAGAAGCTCTAAATTTCAATTGTGAGCCAGTTTTAGGGGCACACATAACTAGTAATTTCCAAAGAGGCCAGGTTGGGTGATGTTAAAGAGCTGATAGGCTAAGGTAAGAGTCTGGAGCAGAAGGTGAAATACCAGGTTAGTACTGTTTAGGAGAGGGGCTGTCAAAGAAATAATGACCTTGGGGGAGTGTTTAATTACTTCCACTATTTCTATAGGTTGGATAATTAAGACATTTTCTTTTTTTTTACTTTCATATTAAAACAATTTCATATCTCTGCATCTGATTTTTTTTATTTTCTATATTCTTTATTTACATTCCAAATGATTTCTCCTTTTCCGGTTGCCCCCTCCCTGAAAGTCCCATAAGTCCTCTTCCCTCCCCCTGTTCCCCAGTCAACCTCCTCCCACTTCTCTGTCTTGGTATTCCCCTCCACTGCTACATCCAGTCTTTCCAGGACCAGGGGCCTCTCCTTCCTTCTTCTTGGGAATCAATTGATATGTGAATTGTGTCTTGGGTATTCTGAGCTCCTGGGTTAATATCCACTTATCAGTGACTGCATACCATGTGTGTTCTTTTGTGATTGGGTTACCTCACTAAGGATGATATTTTCCAGTTCTGACCATTTGCCTAAGAATTTCATGAATTCATTGTTTTTAATTGCTGAGTAGTATTCCATTGTGTAAATATAGCATACTTTCTGTATCCATTCCTCCGTTGAGGGACATCTGGGTTCTTTCCAGCTTCTGGCTATTATAAATATGGCTGCTATGAACATAGTGGAGCATGTGTCCTTATTGCATGCCAGGGAGGCCTCTGGGTAAATGCCCAGGAGTGGTATAACAGGGTCCTCCGGGAGTGTCATGCCCAGTTTTCTGAGGAACCGCCAGACTGCTTTCCAGAGTGGTTGTACCAGCTTGCAATCCCACCAGCAGTGAAGGAGTATTCCTCTTTCTCCACATCCTCGCCAACACCTGCTGTCTCCTGAGTTTTTGATCTTAGCCATTCTGACTGGTGTGAGGTGAAATCTCAGGGTTGTTTTGATTTGCATTTCCTTAATGACTAAGGATGTTGAACATTTCTTTAGGTGCTTCTCAGACCTTCGATATTCTTCAGGTGAAAATTCTTTGTTTAGCTCTGTACCCCATTTTTAATAGGGCTATTTGGCTCTCTGGAGTCTACCTTCTTGAGTTTTTTGTATATCTTGGATATTAGCCCTCTGTTGGATGTAGGTTTGGTAAAGACCTTTTTCCAATTTGTTGGTGGCCATTTTGTTCAATTGACAGTGTCCTTTGTCTTACAGAAACTTTGTAATTTTATGAAGTCCCATTTGTCAATTCTTGATCTTAGGGCATAGGCTATTGGTGTTCTGTTCAGGAAATTTTCCCCTGTGCTCATGTGTTCAACTCTTCCCCAGTTTCTTTTCTATTAGTTTCAGTGTGTTTGGTTTTATGTGGAGGTCCTTGATCCACTTGGAGTTGAGCTTAGTACAAGGAGATAAGAATGGATTGATTTGCATTCTTCTGAATGTTGACCTCCAGTTGAACCACCACCATTTGTTGAAAAGGCTGTCTTATTTTCCACTGGATGGTTTTAGCTCCTTTGTCAAAGATCAAGTGACCATAGGAGTGTGGGTTCATTTCTGGGTCTTCAATTCTATTCCATTGATCTAGCAGCCTGTCACTGTACCAATACCATGCAGCTTTTAACACTATTGCTCTGTAGTCCTTCTTGAGGTCTGGGATACTGATTCCCCCAGAAGTTCTTTTACTCTTGAGAATAGTTTTAGCTATCCTGGTTTTCTGTTATTCCAGATGAATTTGAGAATTGCTCTTTCTAACTCTATGAAGAATTGAGTTGGGATTTTGATGGGGATTGAATTGAATCTGTATATTGCTTTTGACAAGATGGCCACTTTTACTATGTTAATCCTGCCAATCCAAAGACATATTTTCTTTGTATATGAATCATGTTTATCTGGACTCCCTGAACTGTTAGTGTGGTAAAGTTTACGAACAATTCCCATTCACTACCTGGGATTACATGAAACCAGGATATAGAAGAAGAGGGTCTTGTGTCATTGATAGAGGAGGTGATTGGTCTGTGACTCTAATATATGTGATTGGCAAGACCAATACTGGCTGCCCCCAGACCTGTTTGGCCATTCTTACAATAATCCTTTGTCTAGTCAAAAATGAAGCAGACAAAAACGTTATAATGTTGGGAAAGAAAGGTGGATATAGGGGTTATGGGAATTTTGTACTACTCCTGGTATCTGGCTATAGAGCACTTCTCTGACACTATTTGGAAAGACTGTCATAAGTGAGGGTTTCTCGAACTTTGGGATCTCCATATGTAAGGGTTACCCTAATAGAAACAAACTGGAGGGGAATGAAGAGGAGGAAGAGGAGGAAGAGGAGGAGGAGAAGGAGGAAGAGGAGGAGGAAATTTTATCCAATCTAGTAGGGTCTAGCACAGCTACTGGAGTGGAGTCTTGTTCTTCTGGAATTGGAGGAAAGTTGGTTGGTCCTGATGTCCTCTGATGCTTAAGAGAGGAGGGTCCTGTTGGGGGTCGATGTGTAAGAAGAGGTGGAGGGTTATTTTGAGGTGGAGGGTTAAACGGCTTCAGGTCAGACAGGTGAACCCAATGAGAGAATCCATCAAGCTTAGCAGCTGTAGGGATCATGAGAATTACCTTGAAGGTGCCCTGCCATTTAGGGGAAAGGGGTGAGGAACAATGGTCTGGAGGGGAGAGAAGAACCTGATCTCCAACGTTGATAGGGAGTGAACAGGAGATAGCATGTGACTGTTGTAGATGGTGGCCAGTAAAGTTCCATAGGAGAGAATAGAGATGACAAAGTAAGGAAGTGAGTAGGTGATCAAGGAGGGGGAGGGTTTGGATGAAAGACTAGGAGTAAGAGCCAGTTGTCTATACATGACCTCAAAGGGTGAGATGATAAAAGGCTGCATGGAGGAAAGCCTGCAATCAGAAAAGAGCCAGTGGTAGGAGTTTTACCCAATCGAGGTGGAGTTCCTGTGACAGTTTGACAAGGGTGGTTTTTGAGGAATGGTTAGTCTCTTCTATCTTTTCTGAGGACTGTGGATGATGTGGAATATGAAAATGTTTATGGGATGTTGAAGGCATTAGATGGGGTTTGAAAAACTTGGGAGATAAATTTGGGACCATTGTCTGACTAGAAGGAGGCTGAGGCTAGATTGAGGGATGATCTCACAGAGGAGGAGATCAGAGAATGTTTGATCCCTTTTGTTGGTGGTGGGGAATGCCTCTACCCCCTCCCTCCATCACTCCCTGAGAAGGTGTCCACCAAGACCAGGAGGTACTTGGCACATTTAGCAGTGGGCATGTGAGTAAATTCAAGTTGCCAGCCAGTCCCATGGAGGGAACCTCTAACCTGATGAGTGGGAAAAAGGGGATTATGATACCTGGGGCTTGGGTCTGACATTTGACAGATTTTGCAAGAGGCAGTGATAGATTTTAAGAAACTCAAGTCATCAGGGGTAGACTGTAGGTAGTTTTTAACAAAGTAAGATAAGGCTTGGCTGTTAGGATGAAAGAACTGAGAAATGAGAGGTTCATGAAGGTAGAAAGAAGTGTGTAATAGTTAGCCACAACAGGATGGAGAGGAATCACTGAAGAATTAAGGAGTCAGCAATCTTGAACTGGATCATAGGTCCCATTGAGTTTTTTTTTTTAACTGCAAGTATGCAGGTGTTAAAGGGGGAAGAAGTAAGATGGAAAAGTTTTTTTTTTTTCTAAAAGAGGTTAGATATAAAAGGCTTAAGTTCCCTGAGGCTCTTGAGCTTGGGTTATGTACTAGATAGGATCCTGTAATTGGATGACAATGGGATAATGGTGTTTAGCAACAGAGGGGTTATGGATATCCCAGACTCAGGGGTTCACTTTGGAAACTGGCAAATGAAATGACATGTTAGAGCCAGTATGTTGGATAACTAGAAGAAAGAGGAGAGAGGCTGCTGACAAGTTTGAGTTCAGGTGAAAGGGATGGGGGGCAAAGAAATAGAGACTCCCAATTTGGCTTGAACATTCCTTCCCAATAAGGGGATGGGGCACATTGGCACCACCAGAAAATAATAGGTGAGAGGAACACCCCTAAAAATGCACCTAAGTGGTGGGATCTGGTTAAGTTGGTAAGGTTCTCCTCCTACTCTGACAATACGGAACGAGGAGAGATGTGTCCCCAAAGCTTAATCAGGAATGAGTAAGTGATGTTTGTGTCCAAAGGAAGAAGGTGGGCTACCCTGATACTGTAATGACTCCCCAGGGCTCAGTTAGTGATGGTGGTGGTTGGGTTAAAGGAACTCAGGCCCTTTTAATCATCCTTGGTCAGGAAGAGATAAGCTGGATGACAATTTGGGAGTGATGTCCCTATGCCATGAGTGACATCAGGTCAATCAGTGGCCCAGTGTACCTCTTGATAGCACTTTGGACATGGCCCGGGTAGATTGTGGAGGTTAGGGCAGGACTATGCCCCGTGACCCTGTTGATCACATTTAAGACAGGAAACTAGTGGTTCCTGAATCTTAGGAGGCCAGGAAGCCCCAGGAATCTCTGAGCTGGTTGAATAGCCTTGGCCAGCGTATAGTATTTTTGTTTACATGCCTTCTCATCTCATGATATACTTTAAAGGCCAATGCTAAGACTTCTGCCTGTGGAGTTGGGGATAATCTCTCTAAGCATTTAAGCTTGGCCCTAATATCAGGGTAACTTTGGGAAAATAAATAGGTCATCAGGAATTGTTTACCTTCTAGGTTTTCAGCGTCTAGATAAGTAAATTGTAAGAGGACCTTTGTAATGTGCTCTAAAAATTGAGATGGGTTTTTCTGTTTATCCTGGATGACCTCTTGGAGTTTTTCATAATTTACTGGCTTAAGGGCAACCTTATGGAGACCAGCTAGGAGGTAAGTTATAAATTGGTCTCTTGCTAAAATGACACCTGGAGTATTATAATTCTACTGGGGATTCTGGTCAGGGACTGCCTCAGACCCAATCAGGGGTGCTGCATTAGCTTGATGTATCTTCATGTACTCTAGACTGTTCCCAAACTCAGAAAAGTAAATTGTTCCTGAGAATCATGCACATATCATGGAAAGTCAGACTATAAGATTGAGTGATACACTGAAATTCTTTAATAAAGGTTAGAATAATTAGAGGCATAAGATCCAGTCTTTTTTCTATTTGAGAATGTTCACTTAATGAAAAGGGGACATGTACCCTAACTAGACCATCCATCTCAGCAACTTCTTGCAAAGAAGAACTGAAGCTGGGTTAGCCTGGGTGGGGGAAGAAGGAGGCTGTATAGCGCTCCAGCAGCCATGGATGAACTGGGTTACCTGAAAGGGAGGCTGGAAATAAAAAAGGATTGGGGAGGTGAGAGAAGGATGAAGTCAAGACAAAGGTTTCTGATCAAGGCTCACAGTTTAATATTTAGCACTGTATTTATATAGGGAGAGCCCACAGACCCATCCTTTGTTTCAGCTGGATTATGTTGCTTCGCTTTAGCTGGATTATGTTGCTTTGTATCAGATGTATTATGTTGCAAAACAAGCTTAGCAGGCAGTCTGCTCCTATAGGAAACTGCAGGTGCAGCAAGGCAAAAGACTCCACTTAGGTCAGTGGAAGACCAACTGTGGCAAACATGTAATGTCTATTTAGCCTTCTCAAGGCTTGGGGAAGAGCACATTTCCCCCTTTTTTGTTTTCTAAAGATGAGCTGGACTGAGGCACAAGATTTACTTGTTTTCCATAATCCCATCTAGGGAATAGAGTGTTAGGTGGCCATGCCTGTCTTAGGTCAGTGCCTATATTGCTCCTTCTTACCTGTCATGGAGGACAAACATAGTTTTTCGATGTATGTCTCTGTCTTAGGTTGATAAGAGCTCAAGAACATTCTTAACCGTCCCTGACTACCAGCCTTCAAAAGCACACTCTTTCCCATTCAGACCAAAGCCTTGAAGGACATATGAATATGCACTCAATGCATTTCTTCATAGTGGTGAATAACTGCCATGGTGAATAACTGAACTTGCTGAAAGTGATGCTGTGTGAAGGCAACCAATCTGTTTAAGATACAAGGTCCAAAAGTTAAAAGCAACAAGATTATAATTAGAAATTAAAGTTATCTGTGGGAATATCCCAGGTATTCAATTCAGCTACTAATTCACACAAAGTCTGGCCATCAGGTACATGAGGGGTGGCTTTGAGAATTGATAGAAAGCATTCACTCTCCAGTAAGAGTGGAGACTACACTCCAGGATAACTCAACTGACTGATAGGGATTTTGAGCCACCTTCATCTTTGGTATCATAATCAATGGGTTCAGGATCTGTGTCCACTTGAAGAACCAATCTTTCAGTTAGCCATTGAGCTCAATTTTCTTTTTATGAAATAATATGGACAGAACCTTACACTCATATTAAATACCTGATGGCGATCATGCCATATGCCAGTAAGTGGATCCTTCCATTTCACCTAGACATAAGTATGCCTAGTTGTAGGGTGCTATAGACACTTAGCAGACAGTTCCTTGGCATCCAAGTTTAAAAATTTTTAATTTTAAAAATAAAAAGAGCATGATTTAAATAATGTGGTGTATGGGGATATAATTCCTCCTTTTCGTTTTTTTATGAAGATATTGTTTTAAAATTCCATAATACCTTGTCCTTGAGAATTTAAAGAATCCCAGTAATATGGGTAATATTAAATTGTCTACAAAATATCTCAAATGCCTGACTGTAATAGTTCCATTATTTGTTTTAATCTTATTTGGAACACCAAGCATAGAAAAACAATGTAGGCTATGACTAATTACATTTTTAGTTGTTTCTCCTGTTAAAGCAGTTGCAACTAAAAAGACTGGAAAAGTATCAATAGTCATATATGCACATTATAATTTTCTAAAATCAGAAATATGAGTACCATCCATTTGTAATAATTGATTAGGTTTAAGTCATCGAGGATTAACAACATTATGTGGTACAGGTAGAAATTGAGGACACTGAGGACAAGTCTTTACAATTTGACTTGCACATTCTCTAGAAATACCAAATTGTTGTCTCAAGCTATTATTATTTTGATGATATAAACAATGAGATTGTATGGCCAATTGTTCCTGTGTAAGGCCTATAATCTGCCTGGTATACAAATCTGCTGTGCCATTGCCTAAGGGGTCTGTCCAGGCAATCCAGTATGAGCTCTTAAATGTCCAAAGACAGTCCTTTAAAGGAACAGTACTTCTCTTAACTTGAGTTGTATTTGCATAAACAACTGCAAAATTTGAGAATTGGTATCTAAAAAAGGAACTATTTCAAGTAATTGTAATCCATGAGCTATATATTGGCTATTAGTATACAAATTAAAAGCTGGTTTTTCAACATTTCAAAAACAGTGGCTACAACACATAATTCATTTATTTGTGAGGCAGGGGGAAATTCAAGAGAATGAACATGTGATCCAATCACATATGCTGCTTTTCCATTAGATGAGCCATCTGTAAATACAGTAAGTGATGTCTCTATTGGCTATATACACAAACTTACAGGAAACACAAAAACATTCATAGAAGCAAATTGTAACAACTTGGCTTTTGGATAATGGTTATCAATTTTGCCTAAAATGTTTGCCATGCAATAAGCCAAATATCAGTATTCTGCAATAACCAATTTAATTGCTGTTTGAAATAAGGAATGAATGTTTCATCCAGTTCTTAAGACATTCTTTTCAAAATACTTTCATGATTCTATCCTACGAATTGTATTAACACAGCAACAGCTTTATAATAGCATGTTCAAACTTTAATTGGAGATGAAGAAAGATGAATCCACATTAATGGTTCCTTTTGCCAAAGAACATGAGTAGCAATAACATAATCAGTTGTTCCTGAGAATCATGTATATAACATGGAAAGTCAAACTATAAGATTGAGTGATACACTGAAATTCTTTAATAAAGGTTAGAATAGTTAGAGGTATAGGATCCAGGCATTTTTCTATTTGAGAAAGTTCACTTAATGAAAAGGGGACATATACCCTAACTAGACCATCCATCTCAGCGACTTCCTGCAAAGAACCAAAACTGGGTTAGCCTGGGTTGGGGAAGAAGGAGGGATTTGGCTGTAGAGAGACAAGAGCGTGAATAGTTGGAAGACTGAAAGTAGGTACTAGGGTGGGGACACATAGAACATCCTGTAGCTGATGAGGGTCAGAAGGAGTCTGGAGGAGCTGAGCAAGGAGAGGAAGGTGAGGCAGGGGAGTAGAGGCAGTTGAAGAAGCCAAGGGGAGCAGAGGAGTATAGTGGAAGTGTAGTCTACTTGAGATTTCACAGCAAGGAGGAGCAGAGTTGGGGAACAGCAAGAACAAAAAGAAGATTTGGAATAAAGGTAAGAAAAAGCATGTAGGAAACGTCCTTCCATGTTCTGGATTGCTGGCAATAGTTGTAAAGATCACTTATAATAATAGAATCAAAAGTGCTGTTAGGCGACCATTTAGAGTCATTGTCTAAGTTGGTATTGGGGCCAAGTTTGATTGCAAAGGTGTATGGGTCTGGAAGTCCTTAGATTGGGTGCTAGGTTTAGAGCTTTGAGGTTTTCCAGAAGGCATTCCAGTGGTGATCCTGGAGGGCG